>OX439044.1:57073285-57562531 GCA_949317995.1 Acholoe squamosa
CCCCAAGGGGAGTGGGCCGATCCCGGAGGTACTGCAATACCGGGCCAACCCGTGACGGTGGAGGAGTAAACTCCCGAGCCACCATCCAGTTCCAAAAATCAGTTTAATATCGTAGAGGTGCATGCACCTCGTATCAGATATTAAGCTGATAAGAACAGATACTACACTTTGATCTTAGCCAAAAGGCCGAGAAGCGATGGCGCCGAAGAGCCATGGCTTTGCTTTGAAGTTTTGCCATCGCCACAGAAAAGGTGTAGGTCTACCCCCGACTCTGCCGGGGGCGACTGCAACGGGGCCGGACACATGGGAGAGGACCGGGGACATTCGGGCAGAGAAGTTGGACACCCCGACATGATGAAACAGCAGCCAAGCGCTCTCTGACAGGTTCGTTTCCCCCGGAATCCAAGTGGCCACTGCCACAATTGTATGGAAAACGTACTGGAAACGTTTTTCTCCCCTAGTGGCAGAATGTGGTACTACTGTGAGAGACTCAGAGAGCACTCCAGTTAGGGCTGTCTTACAGGGAGGGACTACTTTCTAGGGTCGCGCGGACCGTCCCGAGGCCTCTGCGATCGATTCCCAGGGACTCCTAGGGACTCCTAGGCACTCCTAGGAACTCCCAGAAACTCCCAGGAACACGGGTATCTAGAGAGAAACTCACCTCTCCAGTCCATGTGGAGGCCTGCTCTGCTGCGTATCCCTCCGCCCCCATAGCACAGCAGCCCAAACCCAAAATTTTTTTAAAAATCACCTGGTCCCTACCTCTTCGAGACCCCGCCGCCACCCCTCCCCGGGACCTCCCAGGCGCTCCATCCCGACCCCCTGCTGCGCCCCCGTCCCCGACCAGGTTCCCCACATGCCCGCACTCTTTTACCATACTTCCAGTTTGTCTCACTTTTCAATGACAGGTCAGCAGTAGGCCTATGTACCACAGTGGCATCCATTTCAATCACACCTACCATTAGTGCGCGTCCCGTCTCCGCAGTGGCCACTTCCTAGGAAGGAGCTGCAATGAGAAAAGATGATAGCGCGGTCAAACACACGACAGTGTCAGGCTGCAGGGCAATCATCACAGGTGGAGAGGGGGAATTAGGTTGCATTTTGATTTTTGGTTTGGTTATAAACTCCCCAAGGGGAGTGGGCCGATCCCGGAGGTACTGCAATACCGGGCCAACCCGTGACGGTGGAGGAGTAAACTCCCGAGCCACCATCCAGTTCCAAAAATCAGTTTAATATCGTAGAGGTGCATGCACCTCGTATCAGATATTAAGCTGATAAGAACAGATACTACACTTTGATCTTAGCCAAAAGGCCGAGAAGCGATGGCGCCGAAGAGCCATGGCTTTGCTTTGAAGTTTTGCCATCGCCACAGAAAAGGTGTAGGTCTACCCCCGACTCTGCCGGGGGCGACTGCAACGGGGCCGGACACATGGGAGAGGACCGGGGACATTCGGGCAGAGAAGTTGGACACCCCGACATGATGAAACAGCAGCCAAGCGCTCTCTGACAGGTTCGTTTCCCCCGGAATCCAAGTGGCCACTGCCACAATTGTATGGAAAACGTACTGGAAACGTTTTTCTCCCCTAGTGGCAGAATGTGGTACTACTGTGAGAGACTCAGAGAGCACTCCAGTTAGGGCTGTCTTACAGGGAGGGACTACTTTCTAGGGTCGCGCGGACCGTCCCGAGGCCTCTGCGATCGATTCCCAGGGACTCCTAGGGACTCCTAGGCACTCCTAGGAACTCCCAGAAACTCCCAGGAACACGGGTATCTAGAGAGAAACTCACCTCTCCAGTCCATGTGGAGGCCTGCTCTGCTGCGTATCCCTCCGCCCCCATAGCACAGCAGCCCAAACCCAAAATTTTTTTAAAAATCACCTGGTCCCTACCTCTTCGAGACCCCGCCGCCACCCCTCCCCGGGACCTCCCAGGCGCTCCATCCCGACCCCCTGCTGCGCCCCCGTCCCCGACCAGGTTCCCCACATGCCCGCACTCTTTTACCATACTTCCAGTTTGTCTCACTTTTCAATGACAGGTCAGCAGTAGGCCTATGTACCACAGTGGCATCCATTTCAATCACACCTACCATTAGTGCGCGTCCCGTCTCCGCAGTGGCCACTTCCTAGGAAGGAGCTGCAATGAGAAAAGATGATAGCGCGGTCAAACACACGACAGTGTCAGGCTGCAGGGCAATCATCACAGGTGGAGAGGGGGAATTAGGTTGCATTTTGATTTTTGGTTTGGTTATAAACTCCCCAAGGGGAGTGGGCCGATCCCGGAGGTACTGCAATACCGGGCCAACCCGTGACGGTGGAGGAGTAAACTCCCGAGCCACCATCCAGTTCCAAAAATCAGTTTAATATCGTAGAGGTGCATGCACCTCGTATCAGATATTAAGCTGATAAGAACAGATACTACACTTTGATCTTAGCCAAAAGGCCGAGAAGCGATGGCGCCGAAGAGCCATGGCTTTGCTTTGAAGTTTTGCCATCGCCACAGAAAAGGTGTAGGTCTACCCCCGACTCTGCCGGGGGCGACTGCAACGGGGCCGGACACATGGGAGAGGACCGGGGACATTCGGGCAGAGAAGTTGGACACCCCGACATGATGAAACAGCAGCCAAGCGCTCTCTGACAGGTTCGTTTCCCCCGGAATCCAAGTGGCCACTGCCACAATTGTATGGAAAACGTACTGGAAACGTTTTTCTCCCCTAGTGGCAGAATGTGGTACTACTGTGAGAGACTCAGAGAGCACTCCAGTTAGGGCTGTCTTACAGGGAGGGACTACTTTCTAGGGTCGCGCGGACCGTCCCGAGGCCTCTGCGATCGATTCCCAGGGACTCCTAGGGACTCCTAGGCACTCCTAGGAACTCCCAGAAACTCCCAGGAACACGGGTATCTAGAGAGAAACTCACCTCTCCAGTCCATGTGGAGGCCTGCTCTGCTGCGTATCCCTCCGCCCCCATAGCACAGCAGCCCAAACCCAAAATTTTTTTAAAAATCACCTGGTCCCTACCTCTTCGAGACCCCGCCGCCACCCCTCCCCGGGACCTCCCAGGCGCTCCATCCCGACCCCCTGCTGCGCCCCCGTCCCCGACCAGGTTCCCCACATGCCCGCACTCTTTTACCATACTTCCAGTTTGTCTCACTTTTCAATGACAGGTCAGCAGTAGGCCTATGTACCACAGTGGCATCCATTTCAATCACACCTACCATTAGTGCGCGTCCCGTCTCCGCAGTGGCCACTTCCTAGGAAGGAGCTGCAATGAGAAAAGATGATAGCGCGGTCAAACACACGACAGTGTCAGGCTGCAGGGCAATCATCACAGGTGGAGAGGGGGAATTAGGTTGCATTTTGATTTTTGGTTTGGTTATAAACTCCCCAAGGGGAGTGGGCCGATCCCGGAGGTACTGCAATACCGGGCCAACCCGTGACGGTGGAGGAGTAAACTCCCGAGCCACCATCCAGTTCCAAAAATCAGTTTAATATCGTAGAGGTGCATGCACCTCGTATCAGATATTAAGCTGATAAGAACAGATACTACACTTTGATCTTAGCCAAAAGGCCGAGAAGCGATGGCGCCGAAGAGCCATGGCTTTGCTTTGAAGTTTTGCCATCGCCACAGAAAAGGTGTAGGTCTACCCCCGACTCTGCCGGGGGCGACTGCAACGGGGCCGGACACATGGGAGAGGACCGGGGACATTCGGGCAGAGAAGTTGGACACCCCGACATGATGAAACAGCAGCCAAGCGCTCTCTGACAGGTTCGTTTCCCCCGGAATCCAAGTGGCCACTGCCACAATTGTATGGAAAACGTACTGGAAACGTTTTTCTCCCCTAGTGGCAGAATGTGGTACTACTGTGAGAGACTCAGAGAGCACTCCAGTTAGGGCTGTCTTACAGGGAGGGACTACTTTCTAGGGTCGCGCGGACCGTCCCGAGGCCTCTGCGATCGATTCCCAGGGACTCCTAGGGACTCCTAGGCACTCCTAGGAACTCCCAGAAACTCCCAGGAACA
Organism: Acholoe squamosa; assembly: GCA_949317995.1. Lineage (NCBI taxonomy): Eukaryota > Metazoa > Annelida > Polychaeta > Phyllodocida > Polynoidae > Acholoe > Acholoe squamosa. The sequence goes on from OX439044.1 coordinate 57,077,302, forward strand.
CGGGTATCTAGAGAGAAACTCACCTCTCCAGTCCATGTGGAGGCCTGCTCTGCTGCGTATCCCTCCGCCCCCATAGCACAGCAGCCCAAACCCAAAATTTTTTTAAAAATCACCTGGTCCCTACCTCTTCGAGACCCCGCCGCCACCCCTCCCCGGGACCTCCCAGGCGCTCCATCCCGACCCCCTGCTGCGCCCCCGTCCCCGACCAGGTTCCCCACATGCCCGCACTCTTTTACCATACTTCCAGTTTGTCTCACTTTTCAATGACAGGTCAGCAGTAGGCCTATGTACCACAGTGGCATCCATTTCAATCACACCTACCATTAGTGCGCGTCCCGTCTCCGCAGTGGCCACTTCCTAGGAAGGAGCTGCAATGAGAAAAGATGATAGCGCGGTCAAACACACGACAGTGTCAGGCTGCAGGGCAATCATCACAGGTGGAGAGGGGGAATTAGGTTGCATTTTGATTTTTGGTTTGGTTATAAACTCCCCAAGGGGAGTGGGCCGATCCCGGAGGTACTGCAATACCGGGCCAACCCGTGACGGTGGAGGAGTAAACTCCCGAGCCACCATCCAGTTCCAAAAATCAGTTTAATATCGTAGAGGTGCATGCACCTCGTATCAGATATTAAGCTGATAAGAACAGATACTACACTTTGATCTTAGCCAAAAGGCCGAGAAGCGATGGCGCCGAAGAGCCATGGCTTTGCTTTGAAGTTTTGCCATCGCCACAGAAAAGGTGTAGGTCTACCCCCGACTCTGCCGGGGGCGACTGCAACGGGGCCGGACACATGGGAGAGGACCGGGGACATTCGGGCAGAGAAGTTGGACACCCCGACATGATGAAACAGCAGCCAAGCGCTCTCTGACAGGTTCGTTTCCCCCGGAATCCAAGTGGCCACTGCCACAATTGTATGGAAAACGTACTGGAAACGTTTTTCTCCCCTAGTGGCAGAATGTGGTACTACTGTGAGAGACTCAGAGAGCACTCCAGTTAGGGCTGTCTTACAGGGAGGGACTACTTTCTAGGGTCGCGCGGACCGTCCCGAGGCCTCTGCGATCGATTCCCAGGGACTCCTAGGGACTCCTAGGCACTCCTAGGAACTCCCAGAAACTCCCAGGAACACGGGTATCTAGAGAGAAACTCACCTCTCCAGTCCATGTGGAGGCCTGCTCTGCTGCGTATCCCTCCGCCCCCATAGCACAGCAGCCCAAACCCAAAATTTTTTTAAAAATCACCTGGTCCCTACCTCTTCGAGACCCCGCCGCCACCCCTCCCCGGGACCTCCCAGGCGCTCCATCCCGACCCCCTGCTGCGCCCCCGTCCCCGACCAGGTTCCCCACATGCCCGCACTCTTTTACCATACTTCCAGTTTGTCTCACTTTTCAATGACAGGTCAGCAGTAGGCCTATGTACCACAGTGGCATCCATTTCAATCACACCTACCATTAGTGCGCGTCCCGTCTCCGCAGTGGCCACTTCCTAGGAAGGAGCTGCAATGAGAAAAGATGATAGCGCGGTCAAACACACGACAGTGTCAGGCTGCAGGGCAATCATCACAGGTGGAGAGGGGGAATTAGGTTGCATTTTGATTTTTGGTTTGGTTATAAACTCCCCAAGGGGAGTGGGCCGATCCCGGAGGTACTGCAATACCGGGCCAACCCGTGACGGTGGAGGAGTAAACTCCCGAGCCACCATCCAGTTCCAAAAATCAGTTTAATATCGTAGAGGTGCATGCACCTCGTATCAGATATTAAGCTGATAAGAACAGATACTACACTTTGATCTTAGCCAAAAGGCCGAGAAGCGATGGCGCCGAAGAGCCATGGCTTTGCTTTGAAGTTTTGCCATCGCCACAGAAAAGGTGTAGGTCTACCCCCGACTCTGCCGGGGGCGACTGCAACGGGGCCGGACACATGGGAGAGGACCGGGGACATTCGGGCAGAGAAGTTGGACACCCCGACATGATGAAACAGCAGCCAAGCGCTCTCTGACAGGTTCGTTTCCCCCGGAATCCAAGTGGCCACTGCCACAATTGTATGGAAAACGTACTGGAAACGTTTTTCTCCCCTAGTGGCAGAATGTGGTACTACTGTGAGAGACTCAGAGAGCACTCCAGTTAGGGCTGTCTTACAGGGAGGGACTACTTTCTAGGGTCGCGCGGACCGTCCCGAGGCCTCTGCGATCGATTCCCAGGGACTCCTAGGGACTCCTAGGCACTCCTAGGAACTCCCAGAAACTCCCAGGAACACGGGTATCTAGAGAGAAACTCACCTCTCCAGTCCATGTGGAGGCCTGCTCTGCTGCGTATCCCTCCGCCCCCATAGCACAGCAGCCCAAACCCAAAATTTTTTTAAAAATCACCTGGTCCCTACCTCTTCGAGACCCCGCCGCCACCCCTCCCCGGGACCTCCCAGGCGCTCCATCCCGACCCCCTGCTGCGCCCCCGTCCCCGACCAGGTTCCCCACATGCCCGCACTCTTTTACCATACTTCCAGTTTGTCTCACTTTTCAATGACAGGTCAGCAGTAGGCCTATGTACCACAGTGGCATCCATTTCAATCACACCTACCATTAGTGCGCGTCCCGTCTCCGCAGTGGCCACTTCCTAGGAAGGAGCTGCAATGAGAAAAGATGATAGCGCGGTCAAACACACGACAGTGTCAGGCTGCAGGGCAATCATCACAGGTGGAGAGGGGGAATTAGGTTGCATTTTGATTTTTGGTTTGGTTATAAACTCCCCAAGGGGAGTGGGCCGATCCCGGAGGTACTGCAATACCGGGCCAACCCGTGACGGTGGAGGAGTAAACTCCCGAGCCACCATCCAGTTCCAAAAATCAGTTTAATATCGTAGAGGTGCATGCACCTCGTATCAGATATTAAGCTGATAAGAACAGATACTACACTTTGATCTTAGCCAAAAGGCCGAGAAGCGATGGCGCCGAAGAGCCATGGCTTTGCTTTGAAGTTTTGCCATCGCCACAGAAAAGGTGTAGGTCTACCCCCGACTCTGCCGGGGGCGACTGCAACGGGGCCGGACACATGGGAGAGGACCGGGGACATTCGGGCAGAGAAGTTGGACACCCCGACATGATGAAACAGCAGCCAAGCGCTCTCTGACAGGTTCGTTTCCCCCGGAATCCAAGTGGCCACTGCCACAATTGTATGGAAAACGTACTGGAAACGTTTTTCTCCCCTAGTGGCAGAATGTGGTACTACTGTGAGAGACTCAGAGAGCACTCCAGTTAGGGCTGTCTTACAGGGAGGGACTACTTTCTAGGGTCGCGCGGACCGTCCCGAGGCCTCTGCGATCGATTCCCAGGGACTCCTAGGGACTCCTAGGCACTCCTAGGAACTCCCAGAAACTCCCAGGAACACGGGTATCTAGAGAGAAACTCACCTCTCCAGTCCATGTGGAGGCCTGCTCTGCTGCGTATCCCTCCGCCCCCATAGCACAGCAGCCCAAACCCAAAATTTTTTTAAAAATCACCTGGTCCCTACCTCTTCGAGACCCCGCCGCCACCCCTCCCCGGGACCTCCCAGGCGCTCCATCCCGACCCCCTGCTGCGCCCCCGTCCCCGACCAGGTTCCCCACATGCCCGCACTCTTTTACCATACTTCCAGTTTGTCTCACTTTTCAATGACAGGTCAGCAGTAGGCCTATGTACCACAGTGGCATCCATTTCAATCACACCTACCATTAGTGCGCGTCCCGTCTCCGCAGTGGCCACTTCCTAGGAAGGAGCTGCAATGAGAAAAGATGATAGCGCGGTCAAACACACGACAGTGTCAGGCTGCAGGGCAATCATCACAGGTGGAGAGGGGGAATTAGGTTGCATTTTGATTTTTGGTTTGGTTATAAACTCCCCAAGGGGAGTGGGCCGATCCCGGAGGTACTGCAATACCGGGCCAACCCGTGACGGTGGAGGAGTAAACTCCCGAGCCACCATCCAGTTCCAAAAATCAGTTTAATATCGTAGAGGTGCATGCACCTCGTATCAGATATTAAGCTGATAAGAACAGATACTACACTTTGATCTTAGCCAAAAGGCCGAGAAGCGATGGCGCCGAAGAGCCATGGCTTTGCTTTGAAGTTTTGCCATCGCCACAGAAAAGGTGTAGGTCTACCCCCGACTCTGCCGGGGGCGACTGCAACGGGGCCGGACACATGGGAGAGGACCGGGGACATTCGGGCAGAGAAGTTGGACACCCCGACATGATGAAACAGCAGCCAAGCGCTCTCTGACAGGTTCGTTTCCCCCGGAATCCAAGTGGCCACTGCCACAATTGTATGGAAAACGTACTGGAAACGTTTTTCTCCCCTAGTGGCAGAATGTGGTACTACTGTGAGAGACTCAGAGAGCACTCCAGTTAGGGCTGTCTTACAGGGAGGGACTACTTTCTAGGGTCGCGCGGACCGTCCCGAGGCCTCTGCGATCGATTCCCAGGGACTCCTAGGGACTCCTAGGCACTCCTAGGAACTCCCAGAAACTCCCAGGAACACGGGTATCTAGAGAGAAACTCACCTCTCCAGTCCATGTGGAGGCCTGCTCTGCTGCGTATCCCTCCGCCCCCATAGCACAGCAGCCCAAACCCAAAATTTTTTTAAAAATCACCTGGTCCCTACCTCTTCGAGACCCCGCCGCCACCCCTCCCCGGGACCTCCCAGGCGCTCCATCCCGACCCCCTGCTGCGCCCCCGTCCCCGACCAGGTTCCCCACATGCCCGCACTCTTTTACCATACTTCCAGTTTGTCTCACTTTTCAATGACAGGTCAGCAGTAGGCCTATGTACCACAGTGGCATCCATTTCAATCACACCTACCATTAGTGCGCGTCCCGTCTCCGCAGTGGCCACTTCCTAGGAAGGAGCTGCAATGAGAAAAGATGATAGCGCGGTCAAACACACGACAGTGTCAGGCTGCAGGGCAATCATCACAGGTGGAGAGGGGGAATTAGGTTGCATTTTGATTTTTGGTTTGGTTATAAACTCCCCAAGGGGAGTGGGCCGATCCCGGAGGTACTGCAATACCGGGCCAACCCGTGACGGTGGAGGAGTAAACTCCCGAGCCACCATCCAGTTCCAAAAATCAGTTTAATATCGTAGAGGTGCATGCACCTCGTATCAGATATTAAGCTGATAAGAACAGATACTACACTTTGATCTTAGCCAAAAGGCCGAGAAGCGATGGCGCCGAAGAGCCATGGCTTTGCTTTGAAGTTTTGCCATCGCCACAGAAAAGGTGTAGGTCTACCCCCGACTCTGCCGGGGGCGACTGCAACGGGGCCGGACACATGGGAGAGGACCGGGGACATTCGGGCAGAGAAGTTGGACACCCCGACATGATGAAACAGCAGCCAAGCGCTCTCTGACAGGTTCGTTTCCCCCGGAATCCAAGTGGCCACTGCCACAATTGTATGGAAAACGTACTGGAAACGTTTTTCTCCCCTAGTGGCAGAATGTGGTACTACTGTGAGAGACTCAGAGAGCACTCCAGTTAGGGCTGTCTTACAGGGAGGGACTACTTTCTAGGGTCGCGCGGACCGTCCCGAGGCCTCTGCGATCGATTCCCAGGGACTCCTAGGGACTCCTAGGCACTCCTAGGAACTCCCAGAAACTCCCAGGAACACGGGTATCTAGAGAGAAACTCACCTCTCCAGTCCATGTGGAGGCCTGCTCTGCTGCGTATCCCTCCGCCCCCATAGCACAGCAGCCCAAACCCAAAATTTTTTTAAAAATCACCTGGTCCCTACCTCTTCGAGACCCCGCCGCCACCCCTCCCCGGGACCTCCCAGGCGCTCCATCCCGACCCCCTGCTGCGCCCCCGTCCCCGACCAGGTTCCCCACATGCCCGCACTCTTTTACCATACTTCCAGTTTGTCTCACTTTTCAATGACAGGTCAGCAGTAGGCCTATGTACCACAGTGGCATCCATTTCAATCACACCTACCATTAGTGCGCGTCCCGTCTCCGCAGTGGCCACTTCCTAGGAAGGAGCTGCAATGAGAAAAGATGATAGCGCGGTCAAACACACGACAGTGTCAGGCTGCAGGGCAATCATCACAGGTGGAGAGGGGGAATTAGGTTGCATTTTGATTTTTGGTTTGGTTATAAACTCCCCAAGGGGAGTGGGCCGATCCCGGAGGTACTGCAATACCGGGCCAACCCGTGACGGTGGAGGAGTAAACTCCCGAGCCACCATCCAGTTCCAAAAATCAGTTTAATATCGTAGAGGTGCATGCACCTCGTATCAGATATTAAGCTGATAAGAACAGATACTACACTTTGATCTTAGCCAAAAGGCCGAGAAGCGATGGCGCCGAAGAGCCATGGCTTTGCTTTGAAGTTTTGCCATCGCCACAGAAAAGGTGTAGGTCTACCCCCGACTCTGCCGGGGGCGACTGCAACGGGGCCGGACACATGGGAGAGGACCGGGGACATTCGGGCAGAGAAGTTGGACACCCCGACATGATGAAACAGCAGCCAAGCGCTCTCTGACAGGTTCGTTTCCCCCGGAATCCAAGTGGCCACTGCCACAATTGTATGGAAAACGTACTGGAAACGTTTTTCTCCCCTAGTGGCAGAATGTGGTACTACTGTGAGAGACTCAGAGAGCACTCCAGTTAGGGCTGTCTTACAGGGAGGGACTACTTTCTAGGGTCGCGCGGACCGTCCCGAGGCCTCTGCGATCGATTCCCAGGGACTCCTAGGGACTCCTAGGCACTCCTAGGAACTCCCAGAAACTCCCAGGAACACGGGTATCTAGAGAGAAACTCACCTCTCCAGTCCATGTGGAGGCCTGCTCTGCTGCGTATCCCTCCGCCCCCATAGCACAGCAGCCCAAACCCAAAATTTTTTTAAAAATCACCTGGTCCCTACCTCTTCGAGACCCCGCCGCCACCCCTCCCCGGGACCTCCCAGGCGCTCCATCCCGACCCCCTGCTGCGCCCCCGTCCCCGACCAGGTTCCCCACATGCCCGCACTCTTTTACCATACTTCCAGTTTGTCTCACTTTTCAATGACAGGTCAGCAGTAGGCCTATGTACCACAGTGGCATCCATTTCAATCACACCTACCATTAGTGCGCGTCCCGTCTCCGCAGTGGCCACTTCCTAGGAAGGAGCTGCAATGAGAAAAGATGATAGCGCGGTCAAACACACGACAGTGTCAGGCTGCAGGGCAATCATCACAGGTGGAGAGGGGGAATTAGGTTGCATTTTGATTTTTGGTTTGGTTATAAACTCCCCAAGGGGAGTGGGCCGATCCCGGAGGTACTGCAATACCGGGCCAACCCGTGACGGTGGAGGAGTAAACTCCCGAGCCACCATCCAGTTCCAAAAATCAGTTTAATATCGTAGAGGTGCATGCACCTCGTATCAGATATTAAGCTGATAAGAACAGATACTACACTTTGATCTTAGCCAAAAGGCCGAGAAGCGATGGCGCCGAAGAGCCATGGCTTTGCTTTGAAGTTTTGCCATCGCCACAGAAAAGGTGTAGGTCTACCCCCGACTCTGCCGGGGGCGACTGCAACGGGGCCGGACACATGGGAGAGGACCGGGGACATTCGGGCAGAGAAGTTGGACACCCCGACATGATGAAACAGCAGCCAAGCGCTCTCTGACAGGTTCGTTTCCCCCGGAATCCAAGTGGCCACTGCCACAATTGTATGGAAAACGTACTGGAAACGTTTTTCTCCCCTAGTGGCAGAATGTGGTACTACTGTGAGAGACTCAGAGAGCACTCCAGTTAGGGCTGTCTTACAGGGAGGGACTACTTTCTAGGGTCGCGCGGACCGTCCCGAGGCCTCTGCGATCGATTCCCAGGGACTCCTAGGGACTCCTAGGCACTCCTAGGAACTCCCAGAAACTCCCAGGAACACGGGTATCTAGAGAGAAACTCACCTCTCCAGTCCATGTGGAGGCCTGCTCTGCTGCGTATCCCTCCGCCCCCATAGCACAGCAGCCCAAACCCAAAATTTTTTTAAAAATCACCTGGTCCCTACCTCTTCGAGACCCCGCCGCCACCCCTCCCCGGGACCTCCCAGGCGCTCCATCCCGACCCCCTGCTGCGCCCCCGTCCCCGACCAGGTTCCCCACATGCCCGCACTCTTTTACCATACTTCCAGTCAACTTTTTTGCAGAGGTTGTGACTTTTTCCTTGCCCAATAAATCCAGTTCAAAAAACAATAAAGATACTTTATACTAATTAGATGGTGAAAAAAAATCGAATTTCCCGCTGTTTATAATTCCCCCAAGCTGACAGCATCTTGATGTCTTTTTGGGACGCTCGAAGACCTCTTCACATGGCGTGCACCTGTGCACAAGACAGCAAGTGTACTTTTGATATAGGCGAACGAAAAGGTAATTTTTTTGCTAACCTTCGCTTGAATTTCTTTGTACTTGTTCGACGGCCGTGCTGCTGGCATCGGTATAGCCATAAGAAAGGGGTATTTCGAATTGTAGTAAGAAGGTACCAGGTTCTTCGTCGCTACTGTTTGCCAGGAAGCAAAGAGGTGACTGGCACACGACTAAAGCAGACGATTGGTGCTCAACCTGGGGTGCTCACCAGCATGTACATTACCTACCCTTGTCGTGATCAAACAAACAGCACGGGTCATTATGACTAACTGTGTTCTGTCTAGACCAATCAATCTATTGATCTGCCGAACAGCTATAATGGGGGCTATAAAGTTACCGTTTAATATTGAGTAGGTCTGTAATATGAATGGGCTAAGGTACAGTCGTTAATTATGGGTGTGGACCACTAAATTTGACATGGTGACATGGCAATTTCTTAAAATCGACATGTGACATGAGAGGTTCTTAGAGGTGACATGGGACATGGGGATTTAAGTGATATGTGACATAACCATTTCTTAAAATTGACATGTGACATGGGGGACCCCCCATCCACACCCCCTTAATTGTTCCCAATTTTAAGGGTAGTCAAGGTTTGGTTCAGTACATGCATCATTGGGGGGGGGGGGGGTCTATTCATGTCTGTGGTTCTGACAATGCAATTTTTTTTTAACTCGTTGAAAGACAGTTTTAACTACCCTGAAAAAAGAAAGTAGACAGTGATAAATAAGGATATTGTTCTGATTCCCTTTACCTATGCAAAATTAGAAATGAAGGCCTATTTTCTTTTCTTTATAATGGCTAGTGTAAACCCTAAAAGCTCGCCTTTCATAGGCAAGCAAGCCCCCGACATAAAACCTGCAACCTCCTCATATTTCATCTGTAGATACTCCATAATGCACTTAGCCTGTTAGTAGTTCCTCCCACCAGTTGTAATTGTTAAAATCAGCCTCTCCTGCAAACGTTTTTCCTATGTGATATTTTAATTCGAGGCTTAACAGCTCAATAACTTGATATGTTGCAGACCTAACAGATGTCAGAGCGTTTTAGTGCTAATAGTAATAATGAGACCTTTTTACTACAGTGACCATGCTGCTGCTTTTTATGTTTTTGACATTCTTTAGAAGATTCTCAACAAGTCCATTATCCCTAGCCATTATCGCCTGAAGTCGGCCAGATTGCACCTGAAGTCCAACTCTTCATTTTCCCTATCTTAGAAGAGAGGGATATCTATGGAGTTAAAGACAGCTCAGCCCTGCCACAGGATGGATTTTAAAAGCTTATACCAACTAAAGAAAAATTATATTGATTTTTTCCCTGACATGAGGCCACGTCAAATTAAAAGATTGGTCTATGGATTTCCCGCATGTTATCTTAACAAATTCAGATTTTATTTTTATTTGAGAAATAACATGTCCATGTTATTTTGATTTTTGTTTTGTTTTGCATAGGGACAAGTTATTATGGTACAGAAACAGCAGACCACTCATTGGATAGGTATGTTTGCATAGGTCTCACAAATACTGATCCCCATGCTACATCTCAATCAAATTCGTGAAAGGCATGCCCCCCACCCCGACAAAAAAAGAATCCCGCCCCTATCTTTTAGGTGGAAAATCCATAGACATGGAAATATTTTCAAAAAATAAAAAGTAAAATTTCGCCCTCCCTCCCGCAACATTTATATTCAAATAGAAAATCCATAGACCAACTTTTTCATTTGGTGTGGCCTGGTAGATAGTAGATCTTATGCTCAAAAAATATTTCACCAAAAGAAATTGTTTTATTTGAAGAGAGAAATCTATATTGACACTTAGGGAGCGGTGATTATTTATCAACATGCAGGGGGGGTGGTGGTGGTGGTAATTTTTTTACGCCCCCTCATCCCCCACCAAACCCACCCCCCCCCCTTGTTGATAGATAATGACCACTCCCTTAGGGCACTGGATAAATACCCTGTTTGAAGCAGTGGCAAACTTTAGGTAAAAGTTGGACGACTTGGGGTTAAAGTGTGGGCGACTTGGGGAGAAATAGCCATATCATATAGAATCATGAAAAACTAAATTTGAAATTATACTTCTGATGGAATTATTTATAGGGGGCTGTGTAGCTACAAATGACGTCATGCAGGAGAGGGAAGGGGGTTAGGCCCGGCATGACTGCATCAATTTTCCATATACCTTCAACCTAGCAAAATTGGTAAAAAGAATGATCAAAAAAAAGCATCACGTCATGTGTAACATACATCCACTAGATTGTTGACTAAACATAAACATTTGTCTCCATACGTCTTACTAAAAACATCTGAGAAATAAACACTTAAAATCTTTATTCAGAAATTATCATTTCTGGAGAAATGTATCTGTCAAGCCTCTTTTAAAAAGTCAAACAGGGGTACTTCTACATGACTTTACATTATGATACTGATGGGAAATTCTTTTTTCATACGATTGCATTGCCTATACCCTAACACTTCAGCTCTCCTCCCCAGGTTATAGCACATGTATATCTACATGAGACAGATAGCAAGCTGGGGAATCAGTCTCAGATGGCCGACTCCTGGCGTGTGGCCGGCTTCAGGTGAATCTACCCTAGTATACACTGCATATCTACCCCCATCCACATCCCCTAAATGGTAGCAGGGCTGGCCAAACAAGGTAATCAATTTTTAGTCTTTACATCTCTTACTTCTGATATTCCAAAGTGGTCAGGTCTATTGTGATAGACGGTGTGTTAGGCAAAGGTACTCCGGTGGAGACACTTAGGAAGTTAGGCAGGTTGGTTTTGGAGCTATTAAAGGGAGTGATCATTCTTTAACAACATGGGGGGTGCTGGTGGGTTTGAGGGGGGAGGTCAGAATTCTACCCCCCCCGTAGTCGGGGGGGGGGGGTCAATATAATTTGACCTGTTTTCAATGAAAAAACCCGCATGTTACTATAGAAAGGGCGTGTTCGCACCCGATTTTCGCCTCCCGAAGGGGGGGGGGGTCGAAAAAATTTTGACCCATCAAGAGGGGGGGGGCAAAATTTGTTCGCGCGTCCAAGCACAAAACCACCAGCCCCCCCACCCATTGTTTAAAAATGATCACTCCCTAACATGAAGGGAATGGCATGCACCAACTTTGCCAACTTTCAATATAAGGGCCGGTCAGGCTGGTGACGTCAGGTGCTATACCGATGTTGCAAGTGGACCAGTGGGTGCTAGTACCATGCTGGTAGTGCATACAGGTGTGCTCTTACAGCAGCCACCAGCTAAGGCCTAATTAACATGCATTCGCATGAGATTTGCAGCTTCAGGGGTCATGAAGACACTCTATACATCCCTTAGTTTTTACACTTGTAGGTGTAAAGACTCCACACCTGGAGGTGTGGTGAGTGATAACCCACACTAACCATACCTTTGAAGTTGTATTCATATTTTCAAGCCACTATGTGCTCTTTTAAGAGTCTTATTAGTACTTTAGTATGTAGCAAGAGCACGACCGACGTTTCAGAATGGCTGTGTGGGTATAGCTAGATCAGAGTATGAACTGTCTAACTAGGTCAAGTTGCAGATCTGCAGTGAAGGGCAATAAAAAAATATTTTACTGAGAATGGCTGAAATATTAAAATCTAGTTGACACATCCTCCCTAAATGAATATTTTGTGTGTCTTATATTTTTCCTTGCATGTTTTAGTCTAGAAAGTGGGCGGAGCCAATGTTGTTGTGCTTTGTTGTGGCCATGTGGTCACTGAATGATCTTCACACTAGATGGCAGGGCATTTCATGGGGAGAGTTTCCCTACAGGTTCTGTCCTTAAACTAGTGAAAGGTTTGCTACAAATGGTAAAATGTAATTTATCTTAATGTATACAAAACACAATAGCATCAGCACTCTTAACTCCAGTGGAGTTATATATACAGTATGGCTACTTACAAATACAGTAATATGTAAGGTGTTGCAGGATGTAGTTCCACTGACTATTACACCTCTTTTGTGTTCACAGAAAATATATTTATACCCTAGCTCTGCTTGGGTCTGTTGCAACAGCGGATTTGCCTGTAGGTGGTACATAGGCCCAAAGGCTTGTCTGTGATTAGGTTTACAGGGCACAGAATCATGTGACCTACCCAGGATACTGGCCTCATAGACCACGGAGGCCCCTTAAGATTTTTTAGGAGGGGGAGTGTAGATCTACAGGTGTTAAAAATTATTGCCCCCCCCACCCCCCAATGCTATCATTTATGAACAGCTGTGGAGGTGGTGCATAAATTTAAGCAGGCTATTGAAAATGTTATGCCCCAACAGTACCAGTAGACTCCCGCCCTCGACGGTCCAAATATTTGCGCCCCCCCCATACCTGGTACTGGAGGCACATTCAAATTTGACAAGGATGTGCGACAGATTATTACGCCCCCCCTCCCCCAATGACGAACAGAATTTGCACGCCCCTCTTTGACATGTAGTAGCGCACAGTTTTTGTTGCTAAAAAGAGTAAGGTTTTTAGGGAGTGGTCATTATTTATCAACAGGGGTGCTGGTGGTTATTTGCACGGATGCGCGAAAATGTTTTACACCCGCCCCCCTGAATGCAGTCAAAATTTATTGCAGCCCCCGTACCAGAGGCGCGGCGAAATTTCGTGCCCCTCTTTAATCTATAGTAGGTTGCTGGCGTTTTTGCTAAAAAGAGAGTAAACATTGTTAGCCCCCCCTCAAGAGGGGTCAAAATCTTTTTAGCCCCTGCCCCTCCGGGGGGTCTGAAATTTTGATGCCCCCCATCAAACCCACCAGCAACCCCCCCCATTGTTAAATAATAACCACTCCCTTTAAATAACACTCCCTATTAAATGACCACTCCCTACTGGTGTGGGGTAGATGGTGTCATTCTGTAGTCCTCAATCTTGCCCCAAAACCTTTTTGTTAGGTGCATCGTTTCTGTCACCCAAAATCATTTACACATACCATGCAAAATATCTCATGGGAAAGAATCAAATTCATTATTCTCAAAGGGAATCATCCATTCATACTTTATTTGGCTTAATCACAAAGTATATGTCAACAAGGTCTATGTTTACATTCAGGTAAAGGGGAGGAGCTTGGCCACTGAGCATGTACACCAGGTCTGCAGTCACACACTTCCTGGATTCCAGGTGAGGGGTAACTGGTGTCATTGGTGTTGGCTGGAATGAACACCTGATTCTCCCTGATAAATGCATGTCAGCATAATCAGACCACTGCAATATCTTTATTGAATACTCAGCTTCAGGCCATAGCTTATTCCCCATCAAATTCTCATGATAACTATGTGTAAATCATCAATCTGCTGGGGTGAGGGGTAACTGGTGTCAGGTTTACCCCTGAGCCTGCTCACCCTCTTATTAGCCAGTGCATTAGTGATTATCAGACAGTGGCGCCATCTCGAGGTAGAGCCCATGCTCTTATTAGCCAGTGCATTAGTGATTATCAGACCGTGGCGCCATCTAGGTAGAGCCCATGTCACAGGGAGTGAGAGGACTACATGCATGGTGCTGAGATGGAAACAGGTCTTACACCAGATCTGTGATCACGAAACTGATGCGGAAGATCAAGTCAGGAACCGCTGGTGTGTGCAGGGGGTTGGACATTAAACGCAGGAATGGTGTGTGTTGGCTGGGAGCAGTAGCAGAGTGCACATCGTCAAGTCAAGTACTTTAAAAAAGCCTATAAGGCGAGCCGGCTCTGAAAAAAAGAATATCTATTCCCTGTTAATACCCTTATTACGGCGTTGTGTCTTCCATAACATAATTATTATTTGTATAGATCAAGACTGTCATTAAGGCAACCCTTAATAGAAATATATCCGTTCCTGTCCAGAGGGTGGATTTTTCAGACCAAAGAGGGAGGGAAGGGAGAGGGAGGGAAACATTTTTTTTTTCATGAAAATAAAAAACTTTTCTCACCGAAAATGGTAATCTGGGATAGCATGAATATACCATGATGTTCTGAGGCATTGGAAACACAGAAATGTGTACTGAGACCAGGCCTCTGGACAGGAAACGAACATACTTTTAAGGGTGGCCTAAGATTATGTCAGTGTTATATACGTGATTGAGTAATGTATCAAGACTGTAAAGCTAAGAACCAGCTGAATTATAAGTCAAACCAATGAACTTAAGGCCCCCAAAAAATATTGTGTGTTTCCAGTTACATGACTCAAATATCTAGGGTCTTTTGTCTTTTTTTTTTTACATTTGTATAGGAAATGTTAGGGCAGATATCAACAATGAATTCTGCAAATTCTTTATTGGCCAACAACAATTTAGGCCTTATCAGAGCTTTAGAGAAAGGTATAAAAGACATAATTTATGAAAAAAAAATAAGGACGGATGTCACAGACATTATCAGAAATCATTTTTATCTTAAGGCCACCAAAAAGAAAAGTTGGTCTACAGATTTAGGTTTTGGAAAAATGTTGTGCACGACCGAATTTTTTCTTCTTTTAAAAGGATTTTTTGGCATCGAATAGATTCCTTGGTAGCTGGAAAAGTAAGGGGAGCGAAAAAAAAATATTTCAAAGAGAAAACTTTTAGGAAGTGAAGCCAGCGAAATCCATACACAAGATTTTTTTCAAAGGAAAAAATAATTGAACTTCCGAAAACATTAAGAGGGCAATACCTAGACCTACTAATTTTTTTTTGTGTGGCCTAACACTCAACCCTTTGAATACAGGAAAGACCTATTAGTCAGGTTGAAAGAATAAAAGTGAAAACGTCTATGTCGGATATATCCCAGTCCCTGTTAAAGACCCGGTGCTTATTGATTTGAAAACGCTCTTACACCCGGTCCCTAATCAAGGGAGGAGCCTAGTCAAGTCCCGATGGAAAAACTCTAGGATACAGTATAACCCTCCAATTTGAAAGTCTGTATTCCCTATCAGAATTCATATTTTTTTCGGGGAACGAAATTTGCTTCACCTTGGAAAATGCTTCTGATTTAAAGATAAATATGTTTTTCTTATTTCAATAAGTATTCAACCCTCTTTCATTCTTCAACTTAATTTGACAAAAAAAAATCACGATTTTTGTTGTTGTTCAATATTGGATATTGCTGACTAATTCCATTTTTGCAGGCGTCACTTGTTCAAAAATGGAGACATTGTTGGAATTCATGTCTGAGAAGGAAATAGAGAAAATTCTTACTGAAATAAGTAAACGCACGGTGCCTGATATGGACAGCCCCAAGGGATGTTCCCCATTATGGGCGGAGAGTGTGAACGGCAATGGGTACCCACAGAAAAGACTTAAAATACCTGACTGGGGAAACCAGATGGTAGGTGTGCATAGATTGTTTTATTCAATATACCATAAAAAACAATTGTTAAAACATACACATATCAGCCATATCTGCCATAACAAAAAGTGTCTCAACCCTGCTCACCTCACACTTGAACCCGCCGGGATAAATAATCAGAGAAAGAACTGTGTGAAGGAAAACTTGTGCAGTCATCATGGGGAGTTGCCAGACTGTATTCTTTAAAAACTGGCATCGTGTGATATATTTCTGTTGTAAATAGACATTTTTATCAAACCAAAAAATGTTGTTTCAGGTAACCCGACCCTGCCTAACAAAGCTGGGCAACCCTAGATTTTTTTTCGAATTTTCAAATTAAAATATAGTTGTTTTTGGTCGCTTTACTTCTTTTTAGGTTAATCCAGTGGTCGGCGAGCCACTACTGTGAGTCACGAAAATAATTTTAGCAGTTCAAAAAAGAAATCCAACCTACCCTACCTACAGTAATACTCCGCATACTAAGCACACCTTGTATGTGATGCAGCCCCTATATTAAAGTCCCCTAAGCTGTATCCTCTCATATAAGGCGCACACCATTTTTAGGCCCACCCCAAAATCTGGTTAATTAATACTGTGCTGCTATAGGTCTATAAGTGCTTTATGACTTTAATAAAGGTATGCTTTATGACTGCTCTGCACCAACAGGCCCAGAGGGCGTGTATCAATCTCCCTCCAAATACAATGTCGTGCAAGATTAAGTTCATTTATTTCTTTTAAATCTCTAAAAAATATTTGCTGAATAAAACACTAAAATGTATCAATTTAATGATAAAACCTTTAGGTGCTCAATTTTAAGGGGGAAAAGGAAGAGTTTGGGTTGTAGTGGAAGACTTTAATTTTAGGCATTCATGAACTCAAATTTTATATATCCTCACGACTAAGGCACACCCTAAGATTTGGCCAGCCCTATACGGCACAGTCCATCCCCGCGTATAAGCCATACCTTTATTTACAGTAATTTGTCTCATTGTGCTAATGGAAAGGAACTGTTTTTACGTCTTTGGTCTGAAAAATATTCTCTCAGGTAGCATAGGTAGAATTCATTTCTTTTCTTCTTTATATGACTAGTTTGATTTTTTGCATAGCTGACTCGAGGACTGACCATAGATACGTGGATCGGCCCTTATTTGGTCTATAGTTGTACACCAAATCTAATAAGATTAGGTGTACATTTATTTGAAAAGTCCACTCTTTCCAGTTCAATACTGGAATGTCGGTTGATCTTCACAGTATGTCTAGGGTTCAGCTGTTTAGAAAATTTGGTATAAGATTTTATTATTCTGACAACTAAACAACCATCGTCAGTTTGACATACGACACTATTTATGCTATTGCATATTCCATTCTTTGTCTGGTAAAAACATGTGTATTTATTGGTGTCTTGTTTATGTGAACATAAAAGTTCTACAAAATTAGTGGATAAACCATCTAATCTGATTTTTTATAGTTAAAATGTTAAATCTGAGTGAAATAGATGTGGGGTTGACATAGCGTAATGGCCCGCGAACAAGGCGCATCCGATGTAAAAGAAGCACCTGAAAAGAAACCTGTGAGTTGTATCTGGGCCTAAATTGTGAAGCCTTTAATTGATCCTGTTTTTTTTGTGTGTTTCTTGTTTATGTAATCTTAATATCGACTACCCATCACCTGTACTACACATTGATTTATGTCATGTAAATATTGTCCATGAATATCTGTCTACCTGAGGTTCATTTGAATTGTGCTAGCTACATCCGTGGTTGTGTATTGTGTGGCGATTGCACTTTTGGTCACCATTGAAAAGGATAATTGTATCATTCTTGCTATGTACAAAATTCAAACTATAGGTAGGTTCGGATTATCTAAATACACAATGTCAATCTTCTTTGGCCTTATTTAACATATGAACTTGTAACACAGCCAGGATATAGACGACTATGTCAATGTTACAGTGTTGCCACATTATACTCTTATTAAAATGCCGGGTATATATTTTATTTGAGGAATTTCGAAATTTTAGATTTTATTTATACTTTAATTTGATCAGATACTTTATTCATACTTTATTTTCAAGAAATGTGGAGAAATTTGAGAGGATTTAGACGATCTTAAACATCGATTCTTTATTTACTATTCATAAAAGTTACAACATTCTGGATCTAAAAGCTGTTTTCAGGAAACACACCTTGTCAAACTTAACCTCTCATGAGAAAACATTTTCTTTATAGTGCTGATAGACAAAAATTTTGTAAAAATTCTTTTCACTCTTTCTCCCCCAAGATGAAAACAGTCTAGACATTATTTAAAGCCCATAGGAAAACAGGAGTTTATAAGACATGGCAATACTTTAATCATTCTTTATTCCATGTTCATGTATACTTCAATTTGAATGTGATGATGATACTTTATTTTGGTCAAGAGCCTGTAGCAACACTAAGGTGAAATGTCCTGTGTTTTAGATGTTGTTTCCAGGAGATATGTTGGAGAAGGCTGTTACCATTTATTATTCAATTCCCGGGAGAGGGCACTCCCTCACATTTGGCTACCATGTGTGGACAAAATACTGAGGGAAAGGGGTACTTTCTGAGCCCTCGGCACGGGCCCTTGATTGATATTACCGTAATCTCCCGCGTATAAGACGCGTCTTATATGAGGGGTTTTAGTTCTCCTTGGATCCACAAGGGGGACACCAAGACCTTTCTTTTGATATGTTACATGTCATAATGGTCATAATAGGGCATAAGGGGGCCCAAGCTACACACAGGTTTTTAAATTTTGAAAATTCACTCAGTAGAACCAACGTTATGAATTCTTCATTTTTGTGAGAATTTTCCAAAACTCTAGGTGTGTCTTATATGCGCACTGCGTATTATACGCGAGAGATTACGGTAGGATTGCTTTTAGGGGAATTTCGGAGGAGTAAATTTTCAAGTGCATTTTACTGTAGTAGTTCCTTCAGGACTTCGTCTCAGTGTCTAGTTTGGAAAGCTTCCTGGGGTTGGGGGTATATTTGTAGGCCCAATATTAAAAAAGCCATCCTTTGCAAGGGTATGCTTTTTTGGCTTAAAACTATAGGGAGTATTGGGAGTGCCCCCCCCCCTCAGGTAGTCAACTGCAAATAAGTGAGACAGTCACCTAACCGATGCACATTTCGCTGGAGTGCATTTGAGATAGCAATTATGCTGCTTTTTTTTAGATTAAATATAGCTGACGGCTAGGTGGCTTGTCTGTGTTAAAACAATACCATGGTCAAATACTTAGACAATGCGTAGAAAGACATCAAAGTATGTTGTATATAGTAGACGTGATTTGCAAAATATCCAAAATATTTGGTCAGTACCGTAGATTAAAGTTTGATTTAAAATTGGGAACTGGAAGATCGAACCCTGCCATCTATGCAGATGGCAGGGCTTTTAGTCTGCTTAATCAAAGTAGAAGAAGTATGTCTGGCGACATAAGTGCATGTCTTTATTTCTGGTAATAAATAAGAACTCAGGTATGATTTGAAGACCCACTTTTGTATTGGGCTAAGTCTTTATTTTCTCTGTATACAAATCACATAGTATAACATGACCTGTGTAAAAAGGGACTAACTGGAGCTACAACCCACATTGAGTCTGCAGTATGTCTTGTATGGTCCTAGGGCATGGCGGGGACCGCTCACTCACACTGAGAGCAGTGAACCTGGAGGCACCGCCGCCACCGCCCTAGTGACACATTGGTCAAGTCTTTGGATACACACCACAATAAACACAAATACCCAAACATGCCCATTGGAAATAACTGTCTCCATATACAATGTACTATTATATACACATAACCATCATGAAAGATAAATTGTCCCTCATGTTTAGCTACCCAACCCCTGCATCGCTGATGTGTCAGATCGGGCGAGGCAGCTGATAACACGCAAACACACGCACACACGCACTGGTACGTCGTTTGAGTATTTCTATTGCATTGAGTCACGCTTTCTCTGGAGGTAATGTCATGAATACAGCGTAAAGGGACCTTTATTCTAAATGACCGAGTCATAAAACCGGTGTTTTACATTTCAAACATGACTAACTGCGTCAAACGACATCTTGTATAAAACTCACAGGGGTAACTACATACCACATGGGGATATTCAGGCGCTGATAACTCGTGTTTTTGGAGGTTGGTCGGGGGCTTATAATCTTTGAGTATAAAATTGGAGAATCTCTCGTGACGATAGCTGACTGTAGAAAAATATGCTATTATCAGTTGTTACCGCTGCCATCATACCGATTCAAGTTTGATAGACATAGACAGGTTACATTATATTTTTTTCATTCTTTTCTGTTATATTTTTTTTGGCGTTAGGAATTAAGATGCAATGTCAAGCATTACCAACGACATTGTTGATTGTCCCTGGTCACATGTATATAGAACTGTAGTACCCTGCGTATAAGGCGACCTGTGTATATAACGCAGCTAGACAGATTTATCTGAGGGCAAAAATTGTCAGTTTTTTTTTTCTTTTAAAGACATTTTCAAAATTTGAAAGAAAAACACATATGAGTGGTCAACATCTCGATCTTGAGAGGTTTGAGGCCAACTCTGCAACTACATGTGAATGGGTCTGTGAGCCAATCCTTATACATGGGGTACTACGGTACATACAGAGCTTAGGGTGATGCCGACCTTGCAAATGAATTTAGTATATATAAAGGAAGTCCTTCATATGTTTCTCACACAGGGATAATTCGAGATTAAGACATGTACTTGTTCATTGAACAAAGACGTAAACGAACACATGGATATACATATACATCAGTATATACAAATACATCATCTGGGGTATTTCATAACTTCATCAATACACAATATACAGTATTTAATTTAATTCTTTGAAAAATTTTAATCAAGATTCAACTTTTTGATAGTTTATCATCAACGACTGATTATTTCTGGCTAACACAGACAAGAAAAATTATACAACTGGTCCGCCAAACAGGATTTACCATAATAAACTCTGTGTGAACACATTTATAACAAGCAACAAGACAAGTCTAACTAACTGATAAGACCTCTCAGGTCCTTAGATGGGGCCATAGGGGTGTTAGGAGGGACACCGTTCAAGTTGTATTATCGTGAGCTGTAGGGAATGCTATACTCTCACATATTAACTTATATGTACTCTATAGTACCAAACATGCCAACCACTGGTCCGACAGGACTTGCACTTCTCATCTATTATTAAAGCTGCTTTGGACATTGCCCATTTGTTGTCATGCTTCATCCATGTAACCTTGGTAACTGACCAAGCCTGCATGAATGCATCATAACAACAATAGGGTTGATACACTCCTCGCGTGGTAGATGTGTACAGGAAGTAGAGGGAACAGAACCAAACACTCTTGTCTGCATGATATCAAATATTTACATCCAAGGAGTAGAGCAAAATTTATTCAACCATTTAGTTCAAAAGGTCGAAACGATGCATCAATGCAGTACTTGCCAGCACTAGCTTAGTGCATCATGACCTGGGAATATTAACCTACAGGCATCACGCGGCCGGCCTCTAAAAACTTTCAAACTGATTTCAGGAAGTGGTGGGAGACACTGAGCTGGACTTGGATACAAGTAGTAGCCATGGAACAACAGCTGAAGTTTAGAAAACTGCTTAAGTGTTGTTATAAATGTACGAGGGAAGTGTGCCCTGGACATCACTGTACACTACTGTGTATCATATTGACAGTGTAGTATGACAAGCTGTAGCAAAAAGCTAAAAGGTAGAACTGACAATAGAAACTATCTTTTTCATAGAGAGGTAATGCTATCTTAAACACAGTACAACGTAGAATGCTTTCTACATTTACTGGGACTCAAAGTTAGTAGCCCTACTAAGGGTACATACAAAAGCTGTGTTGAGTTGGAGCTTAGTAATCAGCTATATTCAGGGAGTGGACATTAAAAAAAAAAAAAACGGGGGTGGGGGGGGGGGTTGAGGACTGGGACAGAGGAGATTGGAGACAAAGTTTTTTTTACAATGGAGATAGGTGACTGCTAGCAACCTTACAGCGACAACCCTCCAAAGCATGATGGAGGTAAAAGATGAACGCACATGTCCATACCGACCGGAAACTGGCACCACAACTGATACACAAGTGAACTCCACATTCAAATGACTGTCTTAATCATGGTTCATCAACTATCATTTATAGCAAAGTACAAAAACACCGCTGAAGAAGAGAAATACACGCATTGTATAATTGCGACCCAATAAGAAGCCAATGTTACAATACATCAATACCACATTATCACCACACAATACAAAAAAAAAAAAAATGCATATTCTGTTTTTCCATGTTTGTTATTTGTTGTGATATGTTAAAGTCTTCCCATTAGTGAGCCTTGGAGTTTTCTTGTGCGGGGAAAACCTGTACACAACACACAAGGTCAGTCTGCAGGATCAGATTGTGGTAGCGACACCGCCGTCCGCAATGAGACGGCTGGCTGACACGTCTGCAATTGTTATTACTACACAGACAAGTTCACACAACGACAGGGAAAATGGAGAAAAGTCTACCCCACACCTCATCGTACTGATACTACAATACCGTCATGATATAACACAGGGGTTTAATAGAACGCTTGTTTCATAAAAGCGCTATGGTCAAGAAGTATTAAAGAACCCACAAACACTATTATGTGGTCTTGGAAAAGCACATGTCTTGTATTACTGTCTTGCCCAACTAAAGAGTACCCCTGTGTTACATTGGGACAATGTAGTAGCTATATGTTA
The DNA here is from genome assembly GCA_949317995.1 of Acholoe squamosa. NCBI lineage: Eukaryota > Metazoa > Annelida > Polychaeta > Phyllodocida > Polynoidae > Acholoe > Acholoe squamosa. The sequence goes on from OX439044.1 coordinate 57,099,718, forward strand.
GGAGGCATTTGAGTTGGACAGTCTCCAGGCTGTATTGTCCACATTGTAACTTACAAAGGAAACTGTTGGAACAGTTAGCTAGAGACTAGTGATAAAGATCATAATGATAATGCTGTACAGTAAATCATCAAATTGAAAGACCTCCGATAGATGTGTCTTTTCCAGCCCACTATATCCCTTTTAAGACCGCACAGTTCTTTAATGCACGATGTTGCCATGATGCGTGCCAGTGCTACACGCCAATTCTATACGCTAGATACTGCAATACACTCCGGTAGTGTTTCTGGTTCCTCACCAGGGCTGCATCGGTGCAGCACGACGGCAAAGGAACATAGCGTCATGCAGCCCTTTACGGGTAAATGCATCATTGACTCCACTGCCTCTACTATACAATGTACCAGTGATTTCTCATCAATGTCAGATTTTTGTTTGGTAGCAAACTACTGGTCATACATATTTCAATCAAAATATTTGCAAACTAAATGAGAGAATGAAACACTCATGAGTTCTATAGACGTGAACACTACCAGTAGAGTATTTGGAAAGAATAGACTATAGATGCGTCCTACGTTTCCCCACAACAAGTGTCAAGGTTATTATTGCTCGGCATAGTTCCACCCATAATAAATAGCTACATGCTACGACATTACACCACTTGTTTTCACCACAGAACAGCACCTCAAGTTGTATCCACAGTAATCATCAAAATATCAATCTTTGTAGTTTCCATGGAAACCCATGTAGTCTAATAATAGCGATGCAATCAATGTTTACAGCACCATAGTTAGCAGAAATTGATACATGTACAACATACACATATCATTGGGTGGTTTGGTATATATGATTTGTCCACATGCTTGGTTATTTTATCACCATAATGTCTCGTATGGCCATAGAGGACTGCGCCTGTAGGCTACCCGTTACACCCTCAGAGCGGTGCCTGATATTGGTGTACTTCATATGCGAGTGGGACAACCAGTGGGCAAATCAACATTGAATCAATAACACTGGTTCAACATCAAATCTACACTGCGACAACACTGAGCCAATTACAGATTCAACCTTGCAGCAACAATGGTTCAACATTGAATCAACGATGGTTCAACAGTGAACCAGCGATGGTCCAGTATTGCATCAACACTGATGTAGAGTGTGAACAGCATATTGAGCAATATTGATAACCTTGATTGCTTATCAACATTGATCAAAGAGCGTGCGCCATCTGGGAAACCCACTTCTGCAGGAGTACAGTACGAGCACCGACTGTATAGGTACAGAGGCGGCTGTAACCGGTGACCGCTCACCCTCTATTGCACTACTGAGTATTTCACATGGTGTAACCCACACAAAGCATAGTCTCCACAAAGCAGTTTTGGTCCACACTCTTATCATGAGAAGTTAGACTGAAGGAAGTATAAGGTTTAGTCCACTGTATCCCATCTCATGATGTACAGCTTTTTAGGATACCCTCTCTGACTTAACCACCAGGAATCACACTCCCCTTAACGATGAACGAGAAAATTCTGCTCCAAACCTTCACAAAAAGCATTTGTATAAATTTCTATTTTTTTAATCATTAATACATCACACTCATATGTTGAATGCCAGACCCCAGTTCATAATAGGAGATATTTCTCCATTAAATTAATAGTTTCAAGAATTAAGTACTTTAAAGATATCTTGGAATGTTTAAATCCGAGTCTTTAGAACACTCTAGATATAAATCACATACATCTACAATCAAGGAGATAATAAAGCCTTATAAAGCAATACAAACACCCAGGAAATATTAGCGACACTGTTAAAAGTTGACGGCCAGCAGTTTCATGACTTCAATTCATATTGTTTACACACAAAGACAAATAAATGTATAAGTATACAATCATTGACCTCTACAGCGAATGTATTAGATATATTAGAAGCCTATTGGCAGCCATATAGCTTTACTACACCACAGCCTAAGTAACTGCCTCTAGCGCCCACAAGCATTTGTCTTATTTAACATTTATTTTACAGAAACGCACTAAATATAGCATAACGCAAGAATTTGGCCACGTAGAGTTGAACAAGTACTTTCCCTAGAAACCAGCCCTACTTACCCCCTTCTATCGACATAACATAATCACTATTATTATCATTACTGTTTTTCTTCACTGCTCTCCAATTGCTTTGTGTCAGAAAAATAATGATAAAGTACAATAACAATAGAAAATAATTTAATACATAGTTGTCGCACTGACAGGAGCCCGTGACTGGGCCCCAGGGGAGACCTCGTTTCATGAGCTCTGGAAGAACTTGATGAAAGCCTTGAGTTTGTCAACCGACATCTGGGCTGTCTTGTTAGCTGCCACCAGTTCTGTCTGCCGCTTGATTTGACCCTGAAACACATTATATCAGATTATGTATTCTTAAGACAATTAATGGAATCTCCTTTCTGTTATACAGCATGCTTCAATAAATCAGAAATCTGTTACACCTAGGAATACGTCCATCTGGTGCTGCCACCTAGTAGTGTTGGTTGGTACTTATAAATACAGGCCGTAGAGTTACCTCTGGGCCCCACTAGGGGGAAGCTCCGAGCTACCCCACACTGGAACAAGACATTCTTGGTGACAATACCGGTGGGTCTGGTAACTGGCAATGTGAAAAAATGGGAGGCTCCCCTAGCTGAACTTAAACGCCTGGCTGTGTGATGAAGAGCTGAATTTGTTTTTTTAAGAAAGAAGGGATATATCAACTACTCAAGGGCTGAGCCTCAATGCCTGGAACAGCAGCAATGTACAAGAAATGATAACAATGTATCAATTTGTTATGTAAAACATGAAATTCCACATATTGAATTGCCTTTACTCTTTACAACCATTCAAGTGGGTGCACAACCACTTGATTCTAAGGATTTTGACAAAAGTTTGACCTGGGAAAAAGTTTTGGTGCATTCATTATTGTTTTGAGCGACCTCTGTATATTTAATACATACAATACCTCTGGACAAAGTTGGGGGCACTTACTACTGCTTTAATTGTTCCTTTTACAGCACTAACATAAATCAATGAATAAATTCTGACCAAGCTTTTGAGCACAAACCTGCCTGATATCCATTCCATCTAAAGGCCATGCCCCCATCAGTAATGATTGTGAGAGATTCCTTTATGAATAGGAGATTCTTCACTTTAATCTTCTTTAATGCTGAGTGCCTGTGATACAATATCCTGATACAGTGTGTGTATATACATTAGGTGCCTGCCATCCATATCCATCTATAAGGCCGCTGCTGAGTCGAGCGGATAAAAGAAAAACCCTCCCTCCATCAACCCCCACCCCAGATGTACCATCCCCATTACCCCCTTCACTTCACTATGGTTGCCATGGTTACTAAAACATAATGTATTACATATAATTGCTCCTTGAGAGAAATGAGATATTTTTTTATCCCGCCGAGAGACTGGTCGGGCATCTTCTTTGTAGAGCCTCTGAGAACATAAAGCGAGTTATATACGCCCTGCATCTTACAAAAGTAATATGTAGAAAACTATATTTGTCTATTTCTACTTATATTGATGTCTCAAGATGGATCCAAGATATTCCCTCGTGCCTATTTGTCTTACTTGCTTTCAATATCAAATCAGTTAATTTGTAGCGTTTAATGGATAGATCTTTTTTTTAAAGCATAATTCAAGGACAGATTTAGTCCATTCATTTCTAATCAATTGCAAAATGTGGAAATGTGGACTTTCATTCATTTATTTTGCATCACTTACTGGAAACCAAGTGGTAAAATTATTTTCAGTCACAGTAGAATTTAAACGTGTTTTTATATGTTTGCCTTTGAGAATGGACATTCACTCGTGTACCATGCGAATACAATTATGTGTCCCCCCCCCCCCCACCCCTCTGCCGGGATGATTCATGAATGCAGTGCTAGAGAGTTAGACTGGCATTGTTATATTGTTTGTAATTTGCTAGATAAAGTCACAATAAAACTTACCGTTATGCCATCTGTTAGTTGTTTGACCTTGGCTTCTAATTGTGATTTCTCCTGGGATAACTCCTCTTTCCGCTTCTGTAGTTTCCGTTTCTCTTCTTCTTTAGCTGAAATACAGATCAATAATCAGTTATACGCAAAAAGACGAGTTGAGAAGCAATAATCATATCGCATTTACTTCACTGTTTGTAATTCCCTGGTTGGGATTTTATCTTGTAAACTGAAATAGCGAAGAAGCATAAATACAACTGTGAGCGATTTAATTAGAAGCCGTAGGAAATCAACATGTCTTCTCGTAAACATTCATAAGGGAAAAGCTTTTTTTGTCATTTGTTACAGTTAACTGTGCGCTATCCTATATGTACTTTGAATCTCTTCCTGCCATAATGGATATACTTGTTACTCAGGGACTTTGTGATATCAACCACACTTTGACATCTTACATGGTGGTCATAGGCTATTAAGGAAGGGACCTTTGACCACCTCGATGCATGTACCTTACATGGGTTACATTCATTTAAAGGGGACGATACATTCCTAAAGTGCTCAGTATGAAGCACCAATGAATGCTCTGCTAAAAAGTAGAGTCTCACATTTAAGGAGGAGTGTTTCAATCCGATAGAACCAGAATGTTGCATGCATGTAGCCAGGGATCTAAGTCACGCATGGTCAAAAAGCAGGGAATCAGACTTCATTGATTGGAATATTTAACTCAAAGTAGACTGTTTTGATACCCAATATAACCAGGACATAACGATTTCCCCTACATTTACCTGATATGAAAGTGTACAGGGCTTCTATATTTCAACACAGCTCTCCTTACCACTCGTAAAATGAAAATACATGTATTGTTATTCAAAGATTTCAGAAAAAAAGGAAATCCTGATAAACCTTTCAACCCTGTGTAGCCCTGGCGAGTAATCCGTTTAAAAAAAAGTCAGATTCGAAGAATCGTGACGACTATACTTGAAATCTTCTTAGTTCACCCCCCCCCCCTTATCTTATTGGATCTGGGCGAATCACAAGATTGACCCAGATGGATCTATTCCTCCCCAAAATAAAATAATAAAAAAATAGAATAAAATAAAATAAGGAGTTTGCAGGTATGATAAAAGCATGATATGGCACTTAAGAGACTTTGCCCTTTGAGAGTCGCTGATGCAGGAGTGCATCATGCCCCATGGTCGACAGGCTGGCCAATGAAATGCTGACGAGTCTGCTTGTTAGCATTTAAATGTAGCCATTGCGAGTCAACCCCAGGGCTGCATGATGACGACCAATGGACATGACGCAATCATGACTTAAATAGTTAAGGTCAGGAATAAAACTTACCAGTTTTCTGTGCGAGGTAGGAATGGACGAGAGCCAAAGTCCCTGTCCAGTTATTCGTGTTTTTATTTAGTGCCTGGAAATAAATAAGAACAAAGAGATAAAGCTGGGCGTTTAGTACTTGTTTAATTTTACTATTTTAGCGTTTATGGCCGTCTCCATCTGATTTTGCTTGAGGTCACGGGATTTGATGAAGAAAACCACTTTTTACCCCCCAACGGACCACTTTTCATTTCCTGAGGGAAAACGAGTGAAAACTTATAACGATGTCCGCCCATTCAAGCATCAATAAATTGGACTGTGCTTATCTTTTTTCCAGGAGAAACTTGGAAGGGAGGGAGGAGGGACTTTCAGGCAATATCAATCAAAGTTCAAGGACAGCGTTTAAATCACTCCACATGTTATGGAAAAAAAACACACCGTTAGTTCTAATATATTTGATATAGCATCCTTCGAGTGCAGTTTTTGAGACACTGTGGATAGCAACATTATTGTAAATTACTTGCATGTTAAGTTTTCCCATCAAATAACCAGTCATATCTCATTCAAGTTAAAAGTAGACTAATAAAAGTGGGTTAATAATGAAAGTTGAGAGAAAGATTTTGTGTGACAACAAAAACATGGAAGGATTTCAAAACGACTTCAGATAAACAAGCATTTCCTCCTCTTTTTCGCTCCATGCGAGGGGCGTTGAATATTAAACATCTGCAGCGTGAATTATTGGTTTCAGGACAAAACCATTTCATACTGACACAGTCAATAAGTTTGTAACCGACATTTTTACTCAGCTGCCACTTCAAATAAAACTGCAATTCCACCTTTCTTTGAGGTCTGGTACAATCCAACTTTTCAATATAATACCTACAAAGCCTGAAACAATGCCATAATTTGGTAAGCCTCTCACAAAGCTTGAAAAAATCCAACATGTTTACTTCTTACTAAGTCTGATAAAAGGCCCGCAGTTTAGTATACGACTTACAAAACCTGAAATAATCCCCCGCATTTTGATACACTCTTACATAGTCTGAAAGGCCCCACAAATACCCTGTTTCTAAAGCAGTACTACTTACTACACATTTGGGACAGCTCCATAGTCCTTGTGGGATGTTACTGAGTGGGGGTTCTAGACACTGGAGGTGATAGACAAGGTTACACGTGTCACACATGAGCAGCTCCCCGCTACGCTGACACACCGCGCAGTAGTCCTCATGGGCATCACACTGTGGGTGGAACATAGATAATGATAACAGGATAATCCATGCTACATACACTACTGCTTCACTTCTTTTGCCACCATCACTCTGATATCAATGAAGTGTTTAACAACAAGGCTCTTTTCCCTTTAGTTTTGACTACAGAATCCCCTTGTCTTTCTTAATCCTTTCTTTTTGTTTTGGAAAGGGGATGCTAAATGGCTTTGGTCACCAAAATATTGAGTTCAAATCATTTACACAATTAAATTCATTTCATTTCTAATGTCTTTGAAACTCTGAAGGGCTAACCATTGAACACTTTGAAAGGTAGAACTGGTTGACAGAGAATCTACTTCATTTTTCATCTCGGATGTAAGGAAGGTTCTGACGGCCATTAATCAGATCAGTACAACTTTCTAACTTATCAATAATGAGAATCAAACATAAATAGTTCCTTTGGCAACAGACAACGCTCAGAGTCTCTCATATGTCATGAGAAGAACACAAATAAGCATCAAGGCATGGATTCTGTTGGACACTTTTCTTAAAAGGACCAGCGTTATTTTAACAATATGCGTAATATGAATTATGCAGGGAACTGAATGTTACACTCAGACAAGGAAATATGGAAAACGCAGAAAGACAGACTCGACTAACTAAACCACTGACATGCACATGCAGAATGATAAGACTTGTCGAACCCTAAGGGAGCCAGGCTGTGCAAAGACCAGATGTGTCCTCTTCTTCCCGCTTCGCCTGTTTGTTGTAAATATTTGGTCGTTGGCAGTCCATGCTGCAGGGGTGCTTTCCACAATAAATAACTAAGACTAGGTTTAATCAACAGTCACCAGACCTTGAAGGACCGAATAATAGGTACCTCTACTTTCATGTTTAGCAACTCATATTCCTTTGCCGCCATGTTGCATGGTCACGCCCAGGTCACACATGTGGGCATAATTCCCACATGGGCTGGTACAGTGGGGATCTAAACCTCTGGGCAGTAAAAAAAAAAATATGATAATATTTTTTAAAAATCAGGAAGCCGAAAAGAATTATTAAAAAATAAATCACTTTGTTAACCTGGAAACATCTTCTTACAGTAAATTTAGCAAAGAAATCACCTCTATATAATTAAATGAATAAATCAGTAACCCAGGGGGTTAGTGGTAGGAGAGGGCCCCAATAGTACCCTTGTCTTATCTCTTATCTCCTTGAAACTCCTCATGTGTGACCATATACGGTACTTGTGGTGTTATTTCGGCAGCACTGCCATCTTTAGGAGCTTCAGCTCTGAAGGGTTGGCGTGATGGATTAATACATCATGGCGAGAAATGAGCACAGTGCCCTAATACACTATACAGAAGAAGTGATAAAGGGGGAGTCTTGTGTGAAAGAGTTCAAACACCTGAGCTCTGTATGGACCCTGAGAGGGATGGTAACTACGATATACAGCAAGTGATTTCAGAAGGTGACTAAAGGGATTATGAAATCAGAACTATTGTTTTATCAAGATAGAACAGTATGTTTCCCTTATTTCTAAAACAAAATATAAGTTAGTATAGTGGGAGGGGTATCCAATGCAGGACATGGTTCCTCCATGTTCTAAACATATTGCAGCAATGTAAATTGCTTGTAACTCAAAAAGGATTCAAAAGCAAATAGATTCAACATTATCACCACCATATTCCTGTGGAATGAACTCACCCAGGTTATTCACACCACCAACCACCCCCTTTTCCTGCAGTCTATGCTACTTTAACACTGGATGGGTCACTATTCACATAACTCCCGCCAAAACTGCCATATTCGCACCACACTTGCAAAAAGGGTAGGAAAAATTAATCGCTGTTGATACCTTGGCCCACCTCCCTATACCTTCAGCACTGAGCCAAAAAGCGTCTCTTTTAACCTATTATTACTCACATAGACCCTGCCTTACATTTTTCCTTATAATTACAAAACTGCTCAGGTTTAATACAAAATGGATATTCCTCTATTATCCTGACATATATTGGATGCATTTAATATGCATTTGATAACCATATCGAATTTAAAAAACTCTTTTTTTCGACCCTAAACTTGACCATCACCTCAGCCTCCAACACCCCAAAAAACTCTTACTACAGGTCCACCGACCCCCATGCTAATAACTCTTTTCGAGTTAATGATTCTTATCTGATTCACAGAATATTGATTTTCAAGGACGAATTCATTGAAAAGGCCATAAAATGGAAGACGTCGGGGCTGAATCTATGAAACCCCTCGATGCACAATCAGAGATGCCATTTGGGTGTTGGTCTTACCTTTGAGATATCTAGGACCCTTTAACACTTCACAAATGGAAGGATTTCTCAACATATGAAACTACACTAAACTCTAAATTTGAGGGGCCTATAAACCTCTGAACATAGATGAATCTCTGAGGGTCTGACATATGTCAATAGCCTAGGAAACTTCCAATAAGACTGGGATTAGTAGGGATCTCCGATAGGGGTTACGTCTGCTAAAGGCAATAATGAAATAAAGATCTTGACTTCTCAGACATATTTATGCAAGGTGTGTACCTGGGACTTCCCCTAACCCATATTAACCCTTTAAGGGCCGCACAATGGTTTAATGCCCCATGTCATATGGTCATTATGATGCATGAATGCAGCCCTGGAAAGTAACTTGCTGGTGCTGCAACCAAGCCTCATGCTGCCTCTGTGGAGCTGAAGAGTCATCACCATTCACCAGCCTACTGTGTACTGGGCACTGAGGGGTTCACATAAATCACCACCACCGTCCTAAAAGGGTTATCACAAAGAGTGGTTGGCGCTGTTGAGAATCCATGCCTTAAGAACCAGCCTTCCTTATAATTTATAAAGTCCCATAGACTCACTATGAACCTTAATGTCCCAGCCTCACCACAGAACTTTGCTACAACTAAACCTGACCCAACAATCAAACTATATGATTGGACCCATCTCAAAAACGGAATTAATAGGTCGGGTTTATTGGTAGCGAAATCCTCTGGAGTGGCCAGGGTTTAACCATCTATGGGCTTTTTTTCAGCAAGATGCTCCAAAGGTCAGATCGTCTGTTCCTTTATCATTAGTCACCATGGTACATGAATGCAGCCATGGCAAGAACTCATCAGCACTGCATCCAAGCATCAGGTCGACCCCATTAGACCGAAAAGGGTGATCATAATGTCCTTATGAAGTGCTAGTAAGTAGATTTGGTGTGACTACATTTATCACTTTACGCTGATAAAGGTAGCCTTGAGGCATCATACTGCTGCCCATAGAGGGTTACTACCACCGGTGTATAGAGCATGGCAGCTTACACTTACTTCAGCCTGCTCCTGAGCCTGCTCCTGGGTGGCGGCTGGAGGGGCGGGCTGGATTACTGCCGGGGGTGGGATGGCCGCGGGGGCCACAGAGGGCGGCCGGTGTTTGGGCGGCCGACCTGTGTGTGTGTATATGTAAAGGTCATCAGATGGGTCGCCATGGTAATAAGTTTTCCACCTCATCATTACCCAGGCTCTTGGTCTCTATAATGTTCTACATACACATTAAGTACCCATAAACACCATTGATACTAGCATACAATTTATATAATGCAGCTGTATATATGTCTGTGCTAACCCTTAGCCAAATAGCACAATGATACGAATGGCAAGGGATGCATTCATACATGTGCCCACCCTCTGGAGATGCATCAATCCTTTAGGGTTGGTATGATGCATGAATGCAGCAGTGTCAAGAAGACTCACCAGGCTGCATTCATGCATCAGGCCAATAGAAATATTGTGTGTTTCCAGTTACATGACTCAAATATCAAGGGTCCGTAGGATGGATTTTTTTTTTTAATTTAAATTTTTTTTTTTTTTTTTAATTTTGTATAGAAATATATGGGCAGATCTATCTGATTCTTTGAAATCACGAAAAGAACATTGAAAACATATGAGAAATGTGAAAAAAATGTGCAAAAGATATGCCTAACAAGGCTATTAACTGTACATTCAATGAAAAATTGATGAAAATTCTTAAAGATAATACTCAAAAATTCATGAAAATTATCTAAAAAAAAAAAAAAAAAAAAATGTAGGGTCGGTCCTGTTTTCTAGGGTCGATCGGATAACTGGAAACAAACCTTTTTTTTTATTTGGACTCATCATAAAAGTGGTCAAAAAGTAACAAATTACTCGGTGGCTGTTCAAGCCTAAAAAACAGGTTCCAATGCATATGTGTTAGCAGCAGTAAAAGGTGTGCACTAGATCATTAAACTAATTTTTCTACAAAAAGATGTATTGTATTTACAAAAGTGCTCACTGTTGAGGATAGGCTACGTTTTAACATTAGTTCTAAGTACAGGCCTTTTCTATATAAAATCATACTTTAATAGTATCCATGGTAAATAACATCATAGTCTATTGGTGTATACATAAGGTGGACTAGCACCTTGAGACTTCTACTTCTGTCAGGTGTGATACAGGGGAGTGCTATGGTGAAAAGGATCTCTTTACTTCAGATAAGGACTGCCTTTGACATATCAGAACAGCTCTATACAGTGAACTGAAGATACTGCACTCTGCTTTGAGCTTAGGCTTTTGACACAAAACTCAAACAGAGCCTTTCACAAGGTTTCAATAGTAAAGGTTCTGTCAGTTTGCCTTGTCTCTCTGATCGTAAGTTTTATCTAGAGTAAGACTTGACTTTGGAGACATTAAGAACAGATGGGTCTTTTTACTTTGAGTTGACATTTCATAGAGATTATGATTCGACATTCTTTTCGGTTTCATAGCATCTAACAAAATATTAAATTACACTGACACTGGCTATGGGGAAACAATGATAATCGAACTACCGTACATTTAGGATTCAAGCTTAGCAACAGTAGTGTTTTATCTTTATTTTCTTTCTTCTTAGAATAAGAGGATTGGGAAAATTACTGCTTGATTTTGATTGCAGGTCTGTGTGGATTTAGGTTGTGATCAGTTGGACAGGGTAGGCATGCCTTCCACAATAAACAAATACCGTGCAGGTTTATAAGTCTCTTTATCATAAAGATAACCGCCACATAGGGGAAAGCATGTAAATCGACCCTTGAAAACAGCTGATCAGGGACTTAGTTCAAGTTAACACCAGTGTTTATTTCGTGTCTAGCTTCTTGTTCACTTCAATAGGGCAGCAGTAGGAGTAATAACAGTGGTAAATGAGAGCTGGGTGAGAGTTAGTAATGGTGTTAGATGAGTGAGAGACACAATAGAAGACAAGTCACCTCTCTTCTTGGGGCCTTGTGCTACCGCTGTATTGGCCAGGTAGTGCACCACCCCGCGCTTCCGCTACAACAGAACACACAGCACTGGTTAGACAGTCAGACCCCTTCTTGTGGTTGACTTCTCCAGGGTCATGGGTCAACTGCAGCACCCTTGAGGCATTGGCAGCAGCAGTACAAAAGAGAACTGGACTGTACACAGTATCACTGGGTCCCAACGACTAGCGTCTTGATTTTATTATACTGTACTCCAAGGCGCAGGGCCGGGGGAACCAGCTGAAACCATGGGGGACAAGATGGCCGTCTACACAAGGTAATCTGTCTTAGCCCTATACCACCTGTAGACGATAAGCCATTTTATAATGAGTCGTCGCTACAAAAGGGCAGCTTATTAACCTTTAAGGGCTGTAGTGTTTTGATACATTATGCACTTTGATGCTCACTTGGCAAGAATGCAGCCAAAAAATAACTGAATAATGCCCTTAGCAGTCCTTATAGAGTTAAATGGGAGTTTCATCCTGGCCCATGTTGCAATGTGGCTCCCTGTTTGCCATTATATCCTTTAATTTGCTTGAAGGACAAACATAATTAAATGTGAATTAAAGTAGAGGATTTGATGATAGAGAGCAATCTTAAGGAGAACATTTTGTATAACATAAAATTGTGAGCACAACAATATGACAAACTCTACTAATTAAGTCTACCACAAACACAATAAGACGGACTGACCTTATAAGGGCCGCACAATGCCTCAAAGGTCATGATTCTAGGTCGTCTTGATACACTAATGCAATACCAGTGAGTCTACTCAGCAGCCCTACACTGGTGCATCATGCCAGACCACTGGGGCTGTGTTAACCCTGTAGGGTCAGCATGATGCATGGGCATAGTGTTGGCGAGTTACTCACCATGCCTGCATTTGTGCATCATGAGCAGCGCAGTGGTAAAATCAGACTATGCGGTCCTTAGAGGCTTATAACACATAATTTAACAGCACAATATCAAGTACCACACAGGTGTACAATACATAGACTACAAGAATGTAGGAGAAGGAGGATAATGTTAGGTAACATGGACTTACCTCAGGTTCAAAGTGACCGTAACTAAACTGAGGGTTCGCTGTACTTCTCCGCTTCCTCTCAGACCGCTTACTCTGCAACTCTGGAACATGATCAGATGGTATGCTAATATGTTAAATTCTAAAAGGTTTTAAGGATGGAATGATAATGTATCATGCCAACTGATACTACCGTAATTAGTGATTCTCACATGTTCATATCAGTTGAAGTTACTGTGTTGTAGCTTTGCTATGTCTGAAAGCCAGTTTCGCGTATCATGGTTTTATTTGCAAAAAGCACCATCAGTCGAATTACACTTAAACTATATTTGTCTTCTAAATTGTCCTGAAGTTACGGGGGTCGACTTCTGAGGTAGTAGAGGACTTCCAGCCTAAGTGTAAGAATAGCTTCCATATGCTTGAAAGATTCGCAGCTTTGATTTAAACCGTAGTAACTGTAGGCTTATTCATACCTGCAGTTTGCTATCCCCAAGCCTATTCAATTCTATCCTCATTCATCAATGCATAAGCTTTACCATTTCTTTCACACTTCAATACTTTCTTCTCCATCGCCTTTTATACAACAATTACACTGGTGTAATAGAGCCAACACCTGCTCCTTTCCCTATACGGTATAAAAAGTGATCACAGGAAAGTATTCATAGAAAGATCAGAAGGCGTGCGAGGATGTATCAAGGTTATCGGTCACCAACAGGAACACGCTTACCTTTTAATGTGTCGTGTGTGACTAGATCCAGACAGGCCATGTATTCTTGTTTCTTTAAAAACAAACGTAAGCACATTGGTATTTTTTACAAGGTCGATAACCACTCTGTGTAAGTGTACACTATATTTACCCTGCGGCACACTCATACACACACATGGTCTCTGTTTCTTTACACAAAGAAAACATAACATGTAGGACAGAACCCACACTGAGTCTTTGAAGCCATCATGCCCCTTGAAAAGTATTGTTCAAACAAAACTATCACATAACCTTACTTCTTACTGGTTTTACATAACTACCCGGTACTGCATACAGCAACTGAATAAAAGTGAAACTCATTTTGTCATTTTTACCCATGTTAAATCTAAAGTGCATGCCCATCTCCGTTATCCAATTAAAAGGTACAGTGCTCACTTCAAAGTGTTTATTTTCGTGTGTATGCTTTAATGTGACAATATGTCATCTCAAACCATGGGATCAGGTATAAATGTTTCACAAACATATCATTTTTCATCCCAATCAAAGAAACCTAAATTTCAATATGAACTTTGTAAAAGCCCTTATGAAAATAAAAATATTTTGTTCATAAATAACTCACCTTCCTCTCCTCAGGACTCAGTTGTTTACGATCAATGGAGGCACGCTTTACGTCTGTGATGTCTGAGTCAGAAGGTTTCCTCACAGGGGGAGCTACACTGACCGCTCTCATTACAGGCGTCCTGCGCCCACTCACCTACACACAGATACACATGTCTCTCAGTCACACTTAGTACTGGGTACTCACAGAAGGAAGAATATCACAAACCTTTGTGACCAAGCTACATACCATACACATCATTCTATAACTATTAATTCATTCTTTTGGAGTAAAGTAAATCAAGTAGTTTAAGTTAGTGTTCTCAACTTTGTGTTGGAGTTTTAATCTTTTCACACAAAACTGTGCTTTTCTGTCCCCCACCTTCTTATAGTCTTGGGGCCCTTTTCTTCCTATCCCCCCATTCATTACAACCTTACCATCACATTATTTAGGCTATTCATGACGTAAATAGTTCGCAAGCTGAAGGATTGCCACATATGCCATTTATCTTTAAGTCATATCGACTGACCACCAGTTAGTGTGAACATTTAAAAAATCTTTGAATCCATCATGTTAAGGTGCAGAAAATGAAACTCACAAGGCATGAAACAGTCCTTCATTTTGATATACTACTCACAAGGCATGAAACAGCCCTACATTTTGATATACTACTCACAAGGCATGGAACTGTCCTACATTTTGATATACTACTCACAAGGCATGGAACTGTCCTACATTTTGATATACTACTCACAAGGCATGGAACTGTCCTTCATTTTGATATACTACTCACAAGGCATGAAACAGCGCTACATTTTAATACACTACTCACAAGGCATGAAACAGCGCTACATTTTGATACACTACTCACAAGGTCTGAACCAGCCCTACATTTGGATATACTACTCACAAGGCATGAAACAGCGCTACATTTTGATATACTACTCATAAGGCATGGAACTGTCCTACATTTTGATATACTACTCACAAGGCATGAAACAGCCCTACATTTTGGTATACTACTCACAAGGCATGAAACTGCCCTACATTTTGATATACCACTCACAAGTCTGAAACTGCCCTACATTTTTATATACTACTCACAAGGCATGCAACAGCCCTACATTTTGATATTCTACTTACAAGGTCTGAAATTGTCCTACATTTTGATATACTACTCAAAAGGTCTGAACCAGCCCTACTTTTTAATACACTACTCACAAGGCATGAAACAGCCCTACATTTTGATATACTACTCACAAGGCATGAAACAGCGCTACATTTTGATATACTACTCACAAGGCACGGAACTGTCCTACATTTTGATATACTACTCACAAGGCATGGAACTGTCCTACATTTGGATATACTACTCACAAGGCATAAACCAGCCCTACATTTGGGTATACTACTCACAAGGTCTGAACCAGCCCTACTTTTTAAGACACTACTCACAAGGTCTGAAACAGCCCTACATTTGGATATACTACTCACAAGGCATGAAACAGCCCTACTTTTTAATACACTACTTACAAGGTCTGAAACTGCCCTACATTTTGATATGCTACTCAGAAGGCCTGAAACTGCCCTACATTTTGATATTTCAATCAGTTCAATCTATCGTGTTCTAAATTTTGGTGCACTACTTGAAACCCCTTTATTTCAACATACTCTTGACATATGTACATATATATTAGTCAGGTCTGGCATGCCTACCTGTAGTATGGAGGGTCGGCTGTAGTTTGGCACCCTGATGGGCGGCGACCCCGTCCGGGGCACCGGTGCTGCCGTCACTAGTTGTGTGACCCGTGTCTTGAGCACACCCCCTGAACTGGTCACGGTGGGCATGGTGCTACCTGTGGGTGGGGGTGGGGAGCGAAGGGGTGGGGGCTGGGGGTGGGGCGGGAGGAGGAGGGGACGGGGCTGCTGGTGTTGGGTATGTGACTGTGGGGTGGGTTGGGGCTGTGGTTGTGGGTGGGGTTGTTGGTGAGGTTGTTGGTGGGGTGGTGGGTGAACCTGTGGTTGTTGGTGGGGTGGTGGGTGAGATTGGAGTTGTTGGTGTGAGGGTTGTGGGTGGGGGTGTGAGAGGGGTGGTGGTGGGGTGGCAGCATGGTGTAACTGACCATTATGACTGAGGTTGTGGCTGTGGGTGTTGTTATTGTGGGTGTGGGCGGGTTTGGGGGAGGTGAGGAGGGAGGTGTGGGAGGTCAGCACCGTGTTGTTGTTATTGTTGTTGATGACATAGGCGGCCACAGGTTTGGTACACAGGTTGGTGGGTGCTGTTTGTGGCGGTGGGAGGGTGACCCGTGACACAGGGGTCAACCGCAGCGGCTGGTGTGCAGGAGCTGGTGTCAACACCTGAAAAACACACAAAAAGTACCACATTTATATCTATGTTGAGGAATTTTATATTAAGGCAAATTAATTACTGCATGACATATTAATCCTACTGTAATACCCTGCGTCAAAAGCGACCTGGCATCTAAATGTATGAGTCTAATCCCATACCCATGACAAAACACTGTTAAGATATGGCATGAAGGTACCTTGTCCCTGGATAACACCCCATTTCCAGGTGCAACCTTGTGCACATCTTATCAGCTATTATCAATGCATTTCACCAGATCCAGCTCCTGCTATGTAGCCTGTAAGGCACAAACTGAGTTGGTACAAATACTGTACCAAACTGAGTTGGTACAAATACTGTACCAAACTGAGTTGGTACAAATACTGTACCAAACTGAGTTGGTACAAATACTGTACCAAACTGAGTTGGTACAAATAGTGTAACTTATACACAGGGCAATGCCAGGGCATGATGAAGGCATGGATCATAAGGTAAAATCTGAACCCAGGAGCATCCCATAAGGCACACCTATAGTTTCATATATTAGCCATACCTTAATTATTAACCACTAGCTTTTACGGTAGTAATGAGCTGACAGAATCCAAATGTCAACACTGTAAGAGAATGTGAAGGCAAATGGTAAGATCAGGAATTGAATTAATCTTTTATTCTAGATGTCACAGTGAAGTTTCTCTGTATCTCATACAGGTGACAATTGTGCATGCCCTTTTACTAAGGTTCCTCTTTCATCCTTTCAAAAATAGTGTGAATAATGCTTTCTATAATTTAAATGTTGCCTGTATTCAATATCAGCCTTTTTACAGAGCAATAACGACTGTAGCAATAGCAAACATGGGTGGCAATTTAATAACAGCCCGAGGCAAATGTCATGTTTGCCTTATCTGTTTTTTTTTCTAACAGTGAATAGGGGCATGGTTTACAATGTAACCTACATTCAAAGATCATATTCCCAATGTTATCAATTCTCACAGCAACAAGAAAAAGAGCAGCATCGCAAAAAAAAGACCTTTCAAGAGACATAAGTCATAACCTGCAAAGTATTATGAAAACTAAACATTATCTTCGTTGGGGTGGGTGGGGGACAAGCCCTGCATAGCAATCCACCAACCCAATGTAAACCATAGCTGGTTTCTGTTATTAGCTAAATGAACTCTTTTCTGTAAGAGAACGATTCTCCTCAGGCTTCATGATGAACCGAATCACAATGTGGTTACTAAGAACCTCGAATTTGATTGACTTGATACCAGATGTACTTGAGGTGGGAAAAGTCAATTTATTAGACCAGGCAAGGACACAGAAACTCTACTGGCGGGGACTGTGCATAAAAGATGATCTATTTGAGGGGAAAAGTGTTTGTAAATAATTTGAACATAACAGCTGAATTTTGAAACCCTTATAAAGGGGAGCGCGTTGTCTCAAGAAAGAACGGAGTGGAGATTTTCGGGGTGAGATTAGTCGAAGGAAAGAGAGTTGTCAGGTAATGCATGTAATGGCATGATTCACAGCACCAACCCCTACACACCAACCCCTGTCCTACAATCTAACAGCCTACAACTTCAGCTAGTTTCTACACAGCCCCTTTTTTAACGCCTCGCTTTACAAACACGCACACACACAATAAAACACTGTAGACAATCTACAAAGTATTCTCTGAGAGCCCAGTTAAAAGAAATCGATAAGCAGGGACATGGGAGAAGGATGTGGAGGGGAGGGGGGTTGACTACAGGCAGCACTGGTGCTGGGTTTACTCTGGGAGCGGCTCTCTGAGCTGCTCCCTCCCCCGGGCACCGCCTGATGATTAACCCCTTAACGGTAGCAGTGCGATTTATTGAATCACAGGTCACGATGCATGGCCAGGTCCATTCGTGCATCATGGCAACCCTACGTAGCTGATACACATCCAAAGGCCGGCATGATGCACCAATGCAGTGCTAGCAAGTAGTCTCACCCACAGCTCTGCATTGGTCCATCAAGACGACCGAGGGACATGGAAGCATCCTGCGGTCTTTTAGAGAGTTACGCTATCTAAAAACAACCCCAGCCCAAACTTCAGCAGTTCTGAGAAAACATGATGAGTGTTTCTTGTGAACTGGAGATGGGGAATTATTCATCTGGCACTGCTGTGCCATCTGCCGGGCATGGGTCCCAACTACAGCACAAAAACAGAAGGACATGTTAAAAAGTGGGGCTGGAGCACAGAGATCTGAGTGTGTGTTGCGGGGGCTGGGGGGGGGGGAGGTGCAGCCATCAAGCCTCTGCTTCAACTCAGTTATTGCGCCTAGTTGGGCGTTTACAGAAGGGCTTAACTAAATATGGTCCTAGTGTGAAATTAAAACTTGTAGGATGTTCTCTCTGTGTGCCTTACGGGAACCAGTATGCTTAGACTTATGTGTGTTTCTTCTGTAACAATCGTAGTGATTGATTTATGCACAAGAGAAGAGGGAGCTTGTAATTGTGTATTAGAAACTGCATTCTTAGAGCGGACTTTGTCTCCTCTGTCGCCATTTACATACAAGAAAATATTGTGTTTTTTCCAGTAACATGACCCAAAGGTCCAGGGTCAGTAGGTCGTTTTTTTCAATTCTTTCTTTTTGTTATTCTGTAATAGAAATGTATATGGGCAGATATGTCAGATTCTTTGATATTACGGAAAAGAAAATTAAAAAAAAAAAAGACATATGAAAAATATGTAACATATTCAAGCTCTCAACTGTATACTCATAGATGATCTTCATGAAAAGTGGATGAAAATCATGAAAAATACGGAAAATATATCTTTAAAAAGATTTAAGATTCCCAAAATCAAGAAAAAAAGGGAAGACAAAAATCGGTCCTTCCTTGCTAGGGTCGGTCGGGTGACTGGAAACAAACCTTTTTTAGGGCAAATTCAGCTTGGATGGTTTTAGACATGAAGGCTTTTAGTTTCTAAAATTAATACTCTATGGGGTGGGTATAGGGTATATGTGATGGAGATGACAGATAACCCTCAGCTATTGTACCATTAATCCTAATGTGGACAATACTGAGGACTATTTAAGTTAACTACTTTCGTTTTCTCTTCCAATGGTATCTGACGTCACTTCTGTGTCATAAATTTCTCAGAATAGAAGAGTGAGCCCGTGTAACTACTGGTCGGGGACAGAAGTTTTTCTATATAAACACTGCCAAAGGTGTTGAGAGTTACAATGCTAAACATTGTCTTGTCCAGTTATTGAACACACTTTATAAACCTACCCGGTAAACACATTTAGCCTCATAATATGATTAGCTTTTGTGTTTATATTTCCATGTGTTTAGGTTCATATTGTATTTACTATGTTTATGAGTACGTCTTATATGTGTTTATATCTGACATGATTAGATAATGGTTCAAGTCTTTTGTGTTTGGCATTATGATATTGTCTTTTGATATGGTGTCCCTTGGTGCTGAACTTAGGTAGATCATTCCAATTATTCTACTGAACCAATGGGGCATGATCACATACACTATCCACAATAGGGAGTAACCCCATGTAGATTTAGTACAACAAAATGGCTAAGAGAGGGTACATTGTAGTTTTATCTTTTTTGGACTACACAGTAAAGTTGTCTATGGTGGGCATTGCCCATTGACCCAAATGATATAGGCCCCCCCTCCCCCCATACACACACCGTTCTATTGAAGAGAACCAATGTAGCACGGCATATTTGTTCTAATCATACCTGCTGCACCTCTGAATAGATCATGCCATCCATAAAGGGTTAACTGCATCAGTGCAGCATGCCATCCATAAAGGGTTAAGCATGTACTATACCAATGTGGTATAGTCAATTACTTAGTTGAAGGCGAGTTTTGAGTGGAGGGGAGAGGTTGAATTGGTGCATGAGAACTGGACAGTGTACAGGCTATAATTGCTTAGCTGTAGGTGAGTTACGAGTGGGGAGGGTTGAATTGGTGCATGCCGTCTGCACACAGCACAGGCTGGGTAAACTGCCATAACTCAACCATCTATCAGCAGTTATTCAGTACTATTTAGTGCTACTAGAGCAATGGTCGACTCAAGGGTAGTTGGATTGTCCGATTGTGTTGTTGAACTTAAAGCGTCTATGATGATAATATAGCTGCTGTGGGAGTGAGTGAGTCTAACGAATGGTTGCGGTGGGGCAAGATGGCACTGTTTCGGATTAGCCCCACTCTTTTTGCATGTACAATTAAGAGTTTACTTACTCCATTTAAGCCTAAGATACAATTAAAATAGGAACTAAAAGAAGAGCGCACGCACCCCTTTCTAATATCCTGGATGTTACTGACGGGGACCCACAGAGAACAACCTGTAATAGCGCTATACAATCAGCACACAAAGAAGTCCTTCTATATAGATGTTCACTGTAGGACAGGGAAAGTAATGGATCTCTATATGTAGAATTGATGCATGTTTTGTATGATCACAGTCCGCCTCCTTATAGTACCCCACTCTCCCTCCCTCAGGCCGCCGCCGCCGCCGAACGCCGATACATACTGACAACCCACAAACCCACTTATATTCTCCATGGCAACCGTTACTATGGAAACAACGGAATAAAATATCCTTTAATTAATTTGAGATGTGCAGCGATTGGGGTAGGTAGTGCAGTGCTGTCAGGACGGCCGTGGTGATGGGTGGGGGTGCATGGGGTGGGGTGAGTAGTGGGGTGGTGTACTGTCTATAACAATGTACTCCACATAAAATGTCACAGGTGAAGGACTCAGTCCTAAGGAACAGGCTTCAATGTCAAATGTCAACTGTCAATTGACAAGTGGTCAGTGATAGTATGGAGCTACTGACATATTTTGATTAGTTACTGACAAATAGTGACTAAGTAGTGATATATTTTGGCTAATTGCTGACAAATAGTGACTAAGTACTGACATGTTTTAATTAAGTGCTGAAAAACAGTGACTATTACTGACATATTATGACTATTTGCTGACAAATAGTGACTAATTACTGATATATTTTGACTAATTGCCAACAAATAATGATTAGGCACTGACATTTTAACAAGACAGTGTAAGTTCAACACACATTTTTTACAGTGTAGGAATAACAAAGTACTGACATACCGGTACATTGACTTATTGCCGACAAAATGTGAGTAAATACTGACATATTGACTAATTGCTGCCAAATTGTGAGTAATTACTGACATATATTGACTAATATCTGACAGATTTTGAGTAATTACTGACATATATGGACTAAGTGTTGTTATATAACGACTAAGTACTGGCATATATTGACTGATTGCTGACAAATAGTGATTAAATACTGTCATATATTGACTAATTGCTGACAAATTGTGAGTAAATACTGATATATATTGACTATTTGCTGACAAATAGTGAGTCATTACTAATATATATTGAATAATTGCTGACAAATAGTGAGCAAATACTAACATATAGACTAATTGCTGACAAATAGTGAGCAAATACTAACATATATTGACTAAATACTGATAAAATGTAAGTAACTACTACCATGTATTGATAATTGCTGATATTCAATGACTAAGTACTGACATATATTGACTAATTGCTGACAAATAGTGAGTAATTACTGACATATATTGACTAATTGCTGACAAATCGTGCATTATTTCTGACATATTTTGACTAATTACTGACAAAAAGTGAGTGCATCATATCAATCTGGGCATGATGCACAAATGATTAAAATGCCATTAATCTTTTTAATGTCATATTGACTAATTGCTGCCAAATTGTGAGTAATTACTGACATATATTGACTAATATCTGACAAATTTTGAGTAATTACTGACATATATGGACTAAGTGTTGTTATATAACGACTAAGTACTGGCATATATTGACTGATTGCTGACAAATAGTGATTAAATACTGTCATATATTGACTAATTGCTGACAAATTGTGAGTAAATACTGATATATATTGACTATTTGCTGACAAATAGTGAGTCATTACTAATATATATTGAATAATTGCTGACAAATAGTGAGCAAATACTAACATATAGACTAATTGCTGACAAATAGTGAGCAAATACTAACATATATTGACTAAATACTGATAAAATGTAAGTAACTACTACCATGTATTGATAATTGCTGATATTCAATGACTAAGTACTGACATATATTGACTAATTGCTGACAAATAGTGAGTAATTACTGACATATATTGACTAATTGCTGACAAATCGTGCATTATTTCTGACATATTTTGACTAATTACTGACAAAAAGTGAGTGCATCATATCAATCTGGGCATGATGCACAAATGATTAAAATGCCATTAATCTTTTTAATGTCAATACTTAGTCACTAGGTGTATACTGACTAATTGCTGACAAATTGTGAGTAAATACTGACATATTTCGACTAATTGCTAACAAATAGTGAGTAATTACTAACATAAAAATTATATTGATTAACCGCTGACAAATAGTGAGTAATTACTATCATACCATAGCACTAACACTAACCTTTTATAGCCCTAAACTCAATACATGTACCATAAAAACACAGATTAAAACACAAATTAAAACACAGAATGACGTCAACATTTTCAATCAAACACCAGAGAATGGAGAAATGGAAAGATATCCATTCAGTGCAAACAGGGCTTGCGCAGGTATTGATGTGTAAAGCTTATTAACAGTGATAATGCACTGGTAACTAGCATTTGGATCTAAAAGGTTTAAGCATGTGATCAAGCAATGGCTGCCTCCATTGAACAACTTGTTTGATGCTATACAAAGGTAGAGGAGGGGTCTTTCTTTTCTACTGTTCAGATTCCACTAGTCACTAGGTGCAGTCAGTAGTTTATACTTGCACGCAAATGAATTCTATAAGAGACCAATGAAACATATCTATATTATATTGAACAGTACCAAGATACTGCATAATTATGCTAATTATGCAAATAATATGCGCGGATATGGAATGTTTGGTATCAATCTGGGGTCTTTCGTCCCCCTAAAGGAAATGCCCCCCTAAAAAATTTGTTTCAGAAAAGAATAAGCAAAATAATTTTTTTGACTTGCAGCCTTTTCGGCCTGAGCTGGTCCACCTGTGCCCTACCTCCAGCCAAAACCTATCTGTTTTAAGTGTCACCGGCGAAAAAGGGCAGGTTTGAGGAAGGAATGGATCGAAATACAAGCTTTTTTGGGACGCGGGGGCAGACGCCAGTCCAGCCACTGGCAGAGAGGTCCAAGAACTGGCAGTTTTACAAAATAAATCGTATCTCCCTTAATAATAGGAGTTTCCCATAGTGTGACCTATAGATAAAGGGTAGCTCGAGCTGGCGAACGTCATGGCGGTCTTTATTTTCAGATCTGCACAATGGGAACAAAGTTATCAATGTTTTAAAGCTATGACATCACAAAAATGGCCATAACTTTCCACCAAATCGTCGTAGGAAAAAAATTCAAACAGCTATGGACTCCTCTGGAAAATCGTTTTTCTCTCGGAACCCTATTATCGCCCAACGATGTCTCTCTGTCTTCAGGCCATTTTGGCCTTTCCCCAGCATTTTTGGCCTCTACAGCGATGTTTTGAGGGTATTCATGAAAGAATGATACAGACCTGTTCTCGGACCACCAATATCGGACCACCAATGGGGCCGCGCAGCAGGCGGTGTCATGATTTGTTCAAATCGAACAATTTCCTGCAATTTCTCGGCACCATGCGGCAAACAAGGACGAGTTGTGATAATAATCCATGTGTACTGCGACAATAAAGCAAGTTTCCGTTCAAATAACAACACATTTAGGCCAAAAACACTGACATCGGCAACAACAACATTTTCGCTGGTACCGCGGTCCTGCAGCGGTACCAGCGAAGTGGCTTCTGGCTGTGTTCATAAACACCTGAAAGCCTGGCGGTCTACTACTCGTCGAATATGCGACAAAATGAATGAAATACTGCATAATTGTCACAGATATAATGTTTTATTGTCACAACTCATCAGTTTTTATCGCAGGATACCGGAAAATTGAATTACTCGCTCATATGAGATGGCTAACATGCTGTCCATACAGAAGGGTTTACGAATGCATCAGCGAACACGTGGCTTTCTGGCGCGAAGAAACTGGGTCAGGCCACTACCAACAGCCAATCAAATGGCGAGTATGCATGAGGGTGACGGATCACACCACTCCGTCAGCCAATTAAAGACGAGGACGCTGTAAACACTTTTGCTGGTGCTGCAGCTACTGCAGCAGTACCAGCGGTACCAGCGAACACGTGGCTTTTGGCGCGAAAAAACTGGATCAGGCCACTACCAACAGCCAATCAAATGGCGAGTATGCATGAGGGTGACGGATCACGCCACTCCGTCAGCCAATTAAAGACGGGGACGCACGGTCAATGCGTCCTGCGTCCGGCTGGGTAAACTGCCATAAATCGACCATCTATTTGGGGTTTTGACAAAAGTTTATCCCAGTCCAAAATTTTATTTCGCCTAATTTCATAACAATACTTAGTCTACCTATGTCAGTAACTACTCACAATTTGTCAGATATTAGTCAATATATGTCAGTAAATACTCACCATTTATCAGCAATTAGTCAATATATATTAGTTATTACTCACTATTTGTCAGTAATTAATCAATATATGTCAGTACTTAGTCACTCTATAACATATATATCAGTATTTACTCACAATTTGTCAGCAATTAGTCAATATATGTCAGTACTTAGTGGGCTTCCCTAGCCCACTTAAAAGGGTCTACTTCTCATCTTTCCCATCCCCTCAGGATGTGTGTGGTGCACATATGCACGGGCACTGACACATTCCTCTGTGAAATTGTGTAATGTCGTTCTCGCCATGAATATGACCTTAGCTGTCGAAATGGCGTTAAAGTACTTAAACATCTATTACTCACTCACTCAGTACTTAGTCACTCTAAAACAGCAGTTATCAATACATGTCAGTATTTACTCACAATCTGTCAGCAAATAGTCAATATATAACAGAGAAATAGCCATTGATTCAATTGTGCATCCTGCCTTGACTGGTATTTGTAAAAATATGTCAGTATCTATGGACTATTTGTCAGCAATTAGTTAATATATGTTAGTAATTGTTCACTATTTGTCACCAATTAGTCATGCATGGTAGTAGTTACTTACATTTTATCAGTATTTAGTCAATATATGTTAGTAATTAGTCTACATATGTCAGTAACTACTCACAATTTGTCAGATATTAGTCAATATATGTCAGTAATTACTCACCATTTATCAGCAATTAGTCAATATATACTAGTTATTACTCACTATTTGTCAGTAATTAATCAATATATGTCAGTACTTAGTCACTCTATAACATATATATCAGTATTTACTCACAATTTGTCAGCAATTAGTCAAAATATGTCAGTATCTATGGACTATTTTTCAGCAATTACTTAATAATATTACCGTAATCTCCCACGTAGAAGACGCGCTGCGCGTATAAGACGAATCCCAAACTTAGCACATGCATTTTCGCGTATAAGACGCACATTTTAAGGGTGATTTTTGTCAATCCAGTACTGTTCTATAGTAAAATTACCCCTCGTATAAGACGCACACCCAACTTGAAAAAATCCTATAAGACGCACCAGGCATTTGTTTGGCGTAGAGGACGCGTCTTATACGCGGGAGTTTACGGTATATGTTAGTAAGTATTCACTATTTGTCAGCAAATAGTCAATATATGACAGTATTTACTCACTATTTGTCAGCAATCAGTCAATATTTGCCAGTACTTAGTCATTATATAACAACACTTAGTCCATATATGTCAGTAATTACTCAAAATCTGTCAGATATTAGTCAATATATATATCGGTAATTACTCACAATTTGTCAGCAAATAGTCAATATATATCAGTATTTACTCACAATTTATCAGCAATTAGTCTATCACTGACTAACTGCTGATAGATGGTCGATTTATGGCAGTTTACCCAGCCGGACGCAGGACGCATTGACCGTGCGTCCTGACGGGAAGCACTGGGCTGTGGTAAACTGACATAAATCGCCCATCTATCAGCAGTTAGTCAGTGCTATTAGTGCTATTTACTGATACAATAGCACAGGTCGACTCATGGGAAGTTGGACTGTCCGATTCCGTGTGCAATCGACGTCCCATGTGAGTGCAATGGAACAGGCTAAAGCCTGTTCCAAAAAACAAAGACAGTTCAGCAGCGCTCCTATAATATAGGGAATAGACTCCCTGCTGCTCTAAGGACAGTTAAAACTCAGGTCGATACCACTAGTAGTATAGATGGCTGACAGGGTAATGGATGTAATTATGACGCCGCTACTTTATTACCTACATCAAATAGATTAAAAGTACACCCTGCCATGGACTAACATTAACCCACGTAGGGTGATAGTAATGCATTATGTCCCGTTATAGTCATGAGATGTTTGGATACAGCCCTGGTGAGTAACTCTCTAGGACGGCACTGATGCATCCCGCCGACCCTACAGGGTTGATGCACTCATCAAAATGCACTCACAATGACTGCATCTATAATGCATCATGTTTAGATACAGGGGCGTAGGAAAGGGGGGGGCAGGGGGGCCTGCCCCCCCAATAACGAGGAGGTTCCCTATATAAGCCTATATAAAAATATAGCATCCCCCAACCGAGACCCCTGGGCCCCCCCCCCAATAAAAATGTGCTTCCTACGACCCTGAGATAACCCTGGAGGTATCATGTTGTCGTCTAAGGATTAGTGTAGGATGAAGATGGAGTGGGGTAATGGAGGGTGTCTTATGTGAGGTATTTTGTGTCTGGTTCTAATGACTATGTATGGCACAGCCTCTATACCTCTGTCATTAACCCTTTAATGAAAGCATTATACAAATTTGATGGCCTACTGCTTCAATGTAGCCCTGGCTTGAGCCTACTCGCCAGGGCTACATTCACGCATCATGCCAACCTTTCCAGAGTTTACCAACGGTATAGGCAGGATGATGTGTACATGCTCTTACGAGTATCTAACCAGGGCGACTATTTATACATCATTACGACAAATGTATAGTGCATCAGGGATGCCACTAACTGGTCAATGAAAATTCGAAAATCATCCTGATTCTCGGGACTCCCTATAGAAAATGCCTATAGGAAATGAATTCCAAAATTCGGAATTCCTAAAAAGTTAGGAAAAGTGGCATCTCTGGTGTATTAATGCATAGCGTGGTCCTTAAAGGGTAGCAGTAGTCATGAATTCATTCATAAGGCCACACCAAATAAAATAATTGGTCTATGGATTTTCATTTTTGAAAACTGGAGCGGGAGGGCGAAATTTTTATTTTATTTTTCTAAAAGAAATTATTTGTCTATGGATTTTCAATATCAAAGATGTGAAGAGGGCGATTTTTTTTTCTTGCTCCTTTTCTCAAATTTATGTCTACTAGTATTTTGGTTGCTAAATGCAGAATAGACACTGAAATGTTCAAATCTAGAGACCTCTACCTATCCAATGAGTGGTCTGCTGTTGCTGTATCTTTATTGGTTGACACTGTAAGGACTTTGCAAAAAAAAAAAAAAAAAAAAAAAAATCAATTTTCCAGAAAAAGATGCGGGCGGAATCCATAGACAAAGTTTTTTTCAATTGAAAATAAAATTTCCATTTAGGAAAATCAGGAGCGGGAAATCCATAGACCAATGTTTTACTTTGGTTTGGCCTAAGTCTCAGAAAAATAATTAGTGCGATAGGGAGTTAGTTTTTTTGTAAAAGCGCTATGTTTAATATTCATCACATTATGAACAAGTGCAGCATATGCATTAGCCATACGCCATAATTAACTTTACTTTATGAACTACGGTATGCCATATTCATATATGGATAGAATGACTGATGTAACTTGCAATACTATTGTCTTCACTTGACAATAGTGTATTCAAATCTTATAATTCCAATTACTGAGGACATCCTGACAACCACTTGTTTTTGTACCTTTTAATTTCTGTCAGGAATACTAAGCCATTACCATGCAGTGAAGTAGTGTATAGTTTCTACAATGGAGCCAAGATGGCAGTACAGTTAAGCTCTGTGTTACAAGCAATCTCGGTAAATGAACGCTTTTCCCCAAAGTTTCCACAGAGCCGCCGTTGATTTGACGGCATTTTTACACACATAGATCTACTTGTAGACTTATTGCAGGTAGTATTTAACGGTAATTTTGTACCTCCAGAAGTAGGCTCACCAAGTCACCTGGTGAATGGGTATAACGTATACAATGCACTATATAGCCCTTTAAATTTTAGATCTGGATAAACAGTTATGGCCATTTTGCTAATAGTAGAGAAAGTAAACATTCTATTACAAGTATACAGAGATTGATATTGGAAGATGTCCTTTTACACGGGAGTATGGCAAGCGGGGCATCCCGTTACCATGGTTACAAGGCGCTGCATCACCAAGCACCTTCCAGTTGTCGGCCTCACACAGGGGCGAGTCTTTAATGTGCTACTTGTGACTTGACTCAACCTATCTGTCAGGCCGCTATATTACAGGCTCTTCATGACAGGCTCAATCAAACTCTACTAGGCTACATGGAGGAGCTCTGTGGTTGGGCTGGGAGGGAGAGGGGGGGGGAGAGGGGTCATGTCACAACGATTTTCTCAACCCCGAACAGAAGCGATAAGAAGCAGCGATTACGTATCTTTTTAATTATAATACTTTCTTCATGGTTAGTGGGTCATCAATATTTAAAAAGTCATCAGCTTTTCAGAGTTTTATTACATACAATACAAATTCCTTTTTTTTTTCATTGCTACCCCTTCATTCCCCATTCATGTCTTCCTCTTTCCTCCTCTATAATGCGCAGTGCCACGGACTGGTATGGTGGGATAATTAACGTTTTGGACGTTCATACTTTCACACTTAATTTATCATTTAGATGTTGACCATTTTCAAAAGTCTAATTCATTTTACCAGGGAGCCATGTGGACTTCTGATATTGATCGCTTAAAGGAAGATAATCATAAAACTCAGTATGGGATCCAGGGGGTGTCCTGGGGAAGGGGCACGTGCCTCCTCTAGACCCCCTGAAATTGGGCTTTTTTAACTCTTAACTACAGGAAAAGTGATGCCGAACCCTGGCAGCCCCCCCCCCTCCGACCCACTTTTCTTGGCTGCGCCCCCTTAGACCACCCCTTCTGGATACGCCCCTGGGAACTAGACCCTGTATAGAGAACATAGTAGACTCAAGGCTCCATATTCATCATAATTCTATATGCATGGATGCCATACGCATACCTTGTGCTATCATTAAATGGTTATGTTTTTATCTACAGAAGCTTTTATGGTTGCACATTAAAAGTGTTAATATAAGAAATCATATATTGGTACCCACCCTGTACTGTCCGTAGAGATGTGCCCTGAGGCGGTCATAGAGGCTGAGTGCTAAGTAATCCTCCATCACGTTTTGTGTCACCATGTTCTCACACCCCCACATGGCTGATATGTTCTCCTCCTATCCTTAGGGGTAGGAGTTAAAATGTCCACTCCACTCACCTTTAGTACACAGGGGTATACAACGACACCTCCAATCACCCCTATTACTAGATGATATATGTCTTTCCACTGCAAGAACACACGGGGGGGGGGGGTATAATGTCCACTCCAATCACCCTTATTACACCTGGAGGGTGGGGTTTAGTTATACAATGTCCACTCGTCTTACTCTAGGGTATTGCTCTGACGTCAATCACGGACACGTGACTGTAGACCACGCCCCCTTCCTACACACACTAACTGCACTAGTTGTGGTTTGGGGTGAGTATTATTATGGTGCAGAGTTATGTAACGTTAGTGACACAATGACAGATGGTGTATCACCACCACCTGCACACTCAGGTATACCTAGGAGTTCCTTATAGTGTTGTGAAAATGATAATAAAGTAGCAGAGTAGGCCTTTGAAAGCGCACAGGTTACTTGGCATTTTCCAATAGCTTTAAACAATGATTTACATTAATTCCAAATAGGAAATGATATGCAGTACGTCCTAGAGACTCTTGATGAGTATACCGTACACTGACGCTATACTCCAGGAAGAACGCAGTAACTTGTCATTCAAAGTTGTACCCTGTCACACACAAGTTTCCTAAACAACATCAACAGAGTTAAAATGTAGGCCTATACATCCTTGTGTGTGGAAAACCCCACTGTGCTCCTCATGTAAGTAGTATACTGGAAGTTGCCTATGTTGCAGGACACTGCCTGCAATGTTATGTCCACATGTGATGATAAATGGATTTACTCCGTGTTACGTTACTTAACACTGGCCATGTATATCCATTCCTGTATGAGTCCTCTTGTGTTACTGAATGACTGTCCCAGCCAACACCCCCTGCACAAACTCCTAGTGCTGGTGTTTTCTAAGAACGGTGGTGATTTCTAAGAACGTCAACAACAAACTGCCTGTGTTTGTGTGTGACTGATCAGACCGTTTTACATCTATAACTCTGTGGATGCTGCTGCTGCTGCTGGCGGTACCAGTCTTACACTACAGTGTCCAATCAGCGTCAACTTCTATCACTTAGCTTTGTGTGCTGGGTGGGTGTGGGAGGGGGGGGGGGGGGCTCCTCACATATCTAACTACATGCACATGCACTCTGCACGTGTGCTTCTTTGAAACCTGTGCAAACTCTTTGGGTGTTAGAAGAATCTAGTGTACCAGTCCTTAGGACAGCAGTACTATGATAGAGACTTAATCTAACATATTCTGGGAATGTTGTCCTTTGGATCCTCCTTCAATGCATGAAAGTATATGTATAAGTTTGAAGGCACATGAAAACAACATGTGCTTTTGTCTTCAGTGGACTGAGAAAATTTAATAAAACTCCTACTTTTAACACCACTCAGAGTGCCTCCTCCTCCACCTCCTCCTGCTGCTACCGGCGCCCTTCATTAAAGACTCATATCTCTATTAGGAGTGACGCTGCTCCATGCTACCTCCGCCTTCTGCCGCTAGATGGCACCAGCTGCAGTCAGGTGGAACACATGGGACACCCTGGAGGGAGGGGGAGCAGACCTACACTGAAAGCCTGTGGGTGTTCCGTCCCTCCACTCCCGTATACAGTATAGTGGACGGGCGGAACACCCACAGGCCTTCAGTGTAGAGCAGACCACACAGCAGCACTCATTGCTACACTCTTTAAGGACTGCCAATGCAGGAGTGTATCATGCCCATGGGTCGTCATGATGCACCAACAAAGTCTTGAGTTACGCGCAATGGATGTATCTGCATCAACCAATGGGCATGGTGCATAACTGGGCGATCGGCTTTAAAAGGTAGAAACTGTAAACACTGATATGGCGACCATATCACCACATGGCAGCACTATCTATACAATCTAACATGGTATGGCAGCACTATTAGACTTGGCACTCAGTGTTAAAATGACAACCTCATCACTGCCTCACTGGTGGTATGTGCTGGTAGGGGTGGGGTATATATGGTGCGTTTACTGCTGGATAGTGCACAAAGGACGCCACCCATAGGCATAGATGGGGGACGACCCGGGGAGGGGCCAGGAAGATCCTTCTTTTGAATTTAATGCTTCAAAAGGCACAGTGATATATCTACGAAATTGTTTTATGAAGAATACTAGATATAAACATGGCCTGAATTAATCCCACTATGGCTTCTTTTATTTAACCGTTGGTGGAAGAGGATGGGATGTTAAGTTAGTAGTGCCTCCAGCACCTATTGTCTACAACTCACTAACACCCCGAAAGGCTTGTGTTTGGTCTTACAGACAGCTGGTGTTTAAGACCTGTCCTGTGTGAGTGTTGGGGGGGGGGGGGGTCCAGGTGCAGGGTGGGACTTAACACCTATGTAGTGTGATGTAACGTACTTAGTGGATGCCAAGGACACAGGAGGACCCCTTACAGAGTGTACACCACCCTCCTCCTGACACAACTCACCTGTCCACTCCTACCCAAACTTATAACACAAAGCTTTGTCTACTCAGGTGTGAGAAGTTTCCATGTTCAATTTACTTTGTTATTCTTTTATAAACTACCTAACGGCCACAAGATATCACAGGGTTGTCACTGGATATGAATGAAGTATTAGGCAGGAACTCAGACACAAGGCAATCTCTATACATTATGTCGCAATAGCACATCAAAACACTTTGTGTGAGGTTTACTGAGCATCGACCAAAGTATCGGGATAAAAGAAGGAGGACACACACATGGTATACAGATCATACTGATACATTGTCCGACTAATGGTCAGTCTACCCGATATCTTGATCAAGTTATGCGTCAGTCCCATTTGTACTTTTGGCATCCTGAATTAGCAGCTGACACTCTAACCAAAATCATGCCACTCTTTCAATGAAAGGGAATTGACATTTCTTTGAAAAAGTACCACACACCTTAAGAGCCTAGATTCATTTCAATGCAGACACTGCCAGATATATACAAATGGATTGAGGTACTGTAGTTAATAAGTGAATGCAAATTTACTATTATCTAGTCTTCATTGTCAGGCAGGGTGCACACACGTATTTGACGTCATATATGACGTGGTGTGACGTAATTGGGCCGTGTGGGCGTCTCACCTTATAAAACCACAGCATTACAATGACCTGTATCTGACATAAAGGCATCACAAGAGTCAGAAGGTTATCAATAATAATATATGCTTATTTTATAAGTGTCATGTCATAGCAGTCCATCTACCAAATGAAAAACTTTCTCAGGAATAATGGGTATGTACAAACACAATGGTAGGGAGAGGGGCCACTGAGCTTAATTTCGCCTGTATTTTGGCTCCACATCTAGGTTCAGTCTGGTGACGTTATTTTTTTTTAACGAACACCACTTTGTAAACTAATTTTCAATTATAAATGATTTCATGGGTCTCTACTGTGTACTTCAGACATGGTGTTACTGGACATTGCCCGCAGCTTCTTGGTGGAAAGGAACACGGCCTTTACTTCTTTATATTTGACTCCCAGGTTTGACCTTTAAAGGTTTAGTAAAGGTTCTGTCAAAATGTAATGCTAATCTGGCACAGCCGGATGTGTCAAATGGTGGATCTCACCAGTATTTTCTTTTGATAGCTAGCCCTCTATAGGTGGCATAGTGCATCTAACGTTCCCAACAGCAGCGGTTCTGTTTGCCATAAGAATGATGCATGCAATGACCACCAGGTGCCAGCAGGGAAACGATGCATTCTTACAGACCTATAAACATAAGTAGAATTTATTGGACACCGAAGAGCCCACCTCCCCCCCCCCTTGCCCCTTCCATCTCTACAAGGTCATTTCTTACAAGTTTGGCCAAGAATTTGCTCACTCTACGACATCACCTTGTAATTTTACATCACTCCTTGTTCTGTAGTTTGCCAACATGTTCTTTATGAGATATACACTATTCACAGCTACATGTAGCACAAAACATTCTATTTACTCTAAAGGGATGTATATTCTGTCATACAACCCCATGATCAATAAGGCAGTGGAAGCGGTTAACTCGCCCATGTTGCATTTCTGCATCATGCTGAACCAATTGGTAGGGTCAGTATAATGAATTCAGCTCACACATGCCCCCCCCCCCATTGCCCTGCATTCATGCATAAAGATAAGAACGGTAGAAGGGCACGATGGTATATCTAGATCATGTGTAGCAGTTAAAGAGTTAGTGGAGAGGCTATCCTCCAGCACCTGGTAACCTTTAGCTAACCACCTACACCTCCCACACCTGCAGGCCAACCTACCATCCAAACAACCACTCTGTGTGTGTGTGTGGGGGGGGGGGGGGTAGTAGAGCAGGGGA
Source organism: Acholoe squamosa (assembly GCA_949317995.1). Classification (NCBI taxonomy): domain Eukaryota; kingdom Metazoa; phylum Annelida; class Polychaeta; order Phyllodocida; family Polynoidae; genus Acholoe; species Acholoe squamosa. The sequence continues at coordinate 57,134,018 of OX439044.1, forward strand.
GCAACAGGCACACTACAGCACCATGCTCGTCATAGAATCGACAAGAAAGGGTGCTAAATCAAACTTGGTACATGTACCATAAACCTTCGACTAACACTTCCTATTCTTTCAACAGGGATGTAAGTCAGGAATAGGCAAAAATCAGGAAGCCATACATTTACTTGATATAAAAGCCCTCTATTTTTCACAAATAGCCCTCCTTACCACTCATGTAAGGAAAATAAATGTCATTCAAAAATTTCAGAAATCAGGAAATCCTGATAAATCCTGAAGACTTACATCCCTGTTTCAAATAGTAATGCATTCCATCTACGAAGAACCAGCAACTCGGGGACAAGATGGCATCCTACTGAGAATGCCTCAGCACAGTAGTATATGAAGTGTGGGAGATGTGGTCTGGGACGAATGTGTTATGTAGGCAGCAGTTTGAGGACCATAATCCTTTAGTGAGACATATAACACAAGGCGGAATGCTGATCTGTAAAGTGAAGATACATCAATGCAACAATGATAACACATAATTCAAGCATCATGAAGAGCCTTTGGCGGCAGTGCATCATCCCTCCTAGTTAGTATCATGTAAGAGCTGTACCAATGCATTATGAAGACAAGTGGACATGGGAGGCGTGATCCATAGATTCATGCTGTCCTCAAAGGGTTAACGAGAGGAATATCTTATTAAGCAGCACCTGATAAGGCACACAACACGGGAATCGTCCACTCAATTAGTAACGTTTTTTAGACCCTTTTATGGTCTGCGCAGTGAACACAGCACTGGCGAATCCACTTGCCAGGACTCTTGATCGGACACCATGACAAATGTTCGCTGGTACCACTGCGGGATCAATGCGAATAGCCCGCAGGTGGTTAGCAATATAGGTCAGCTTCAAACAAAGTACAAAGCCTCCATAGGAGAGTGACACACTCTCCTATACCAAGGCATGGTACTTTGCCAATGATTGGAGAGTAATATGCAAATCATAATTTATGATAATGATATTCTGTGACGTCACGAGCTCTAGGAGAGCTTGTGACGTCACAAGGTAGACCTGCCCTTATCTGATAGGTAGGGCAGAGGGACCAGCCAATGACAAATGTTGCCGAGTCTATTCGTCAGGGCTGCATGCATGCATGCATCATGTCAATGCGTGGTTGTAATGAATTTTAACTTCTTGATGCGCTTTTCAGTCCTTACATGGTTTAAGGTGACATCTGCAGGACGCTGAGTGAGTGGTGGAGGAGGTGATGAGAGCTGGTTACCTGAAGGTGGGCACACCTTGACATACTGAGAGCTCACCTCTAGGTCAACAACTCACCCGGATACGGCTTTAACATGTGGAACCTAAACCTCCAGTACCAGGTCATACTTCTTGTATCTGTGGTGCTATTATTGGGTATATCAAAATCGTTAACGTCAGTTTAATGATTCAAGGCTTCGTACTCATCACTCAACCAATGCACAGCAGCAGCTCATGGCTAGATGAAATATGCCAACGCCCGGTAGGGTTCCCTAGACTCCCAGAAAATCGGCCCCATTTAGGCCGTTGTGTCCCTTTGAACTGTTACAGAAATTATTTAGACAACTGCCTGTTCACCGCCCGGCAAATTTTTCTCCAACTACCCTCACCCCAACCCCCTTCACCACCACCACCAGACATGTTTAATACCCCTTCTGGATCGCCCTTGGTGTGTTTAATCTCCACTGCTTTGACAGGATGCATGAATGCAGTACTGGTGAGTTATTCATTGGTACTGAACCTATCCATCGGTCTAAAGGCCACTTTAGACAACCGAAGAACAGCGGGAGGTTGTTATTGCTCTTCAGGTTTCAAATGCTTCCAGGAAGGCAAGTTTGCTCCGAGAATATCATATCTCCACTGGCATATAGATATTTAAAGTTTTCTTTAATGTTTTCACCTGTTAGTGAAACCAAGGCATTAAAGGTGAGGGTATAGTGCATTATCAGGTTATGTACACTGGATGTCATGTTGCAGAAGCCCTGGTGAATTGACCCACATCAAGCTGACCATTTGGCTGAATACAGTCCCTAAATGTTGGCATAATGGATCAATGCAGTCTTCTCACCAGCATTGCAAAAGTGTGACATTTGAGGTATTATGTGGCCCTTATAATGGCGAACCCCCAGAGGTGAAGTAGAGGCCACGGAAGTTAAATAACAGGATTGACCAGGGAAAGGGCTATAAAATGTGGAGTGTGTAGGGGTGGGTTGATAAGAGACCAAACAAGTTAGGTCAATACCTTGGAGTTCTACACAACACTGCATTAAGAATTGAAGTTCTACAGTGAAGACGGGTATATGGCATGTTGGGTGTAGAAAGTTGATGGTGAGGTGGTGCTTAGTGAGGGTTTATATGTAGGCCCTATGCGTATGTATTTATAAGTGGCTGTCGTCATGGTTAGAGCAGATCTACACAGACAGACACAGAGTGTGTTTATTGATATTCCCACCAAGCGTCACCACCACCAGCAGAGTTAACAGGACGCCCTGTGTCCTTCAATTCCCTATAGAACAACGAGGTCACACTTGGTTGAGGACATTATTAAGAGTGAATTCTACATCACAGATGTAATGGCCGAGAGATCGTATAGAGATTCATAATTATGAAGTGATTGGGAGGGGGAGACTATGACCACCCAGTGCTGTAGAGGTGGAGGCAGTCTGACTGGGGCCTAGGGCGGGCTGTGGCTCTATTGAACAACACTGATTGACTACAGGCACTTGTTGACTGGTAGGAGAGGTGGAGGCCATCTGACTGGGCCCCAGGGTGGGCTGTGTGGAGGCTGTCTGACTGGGTTATGGTTGACCGATTTCAGTAGCTGATCTATAGTAGAGGACTTTTGGCTGTTTTTGATATGACGTGGTGTCCCCCTCTTACACGATGTATTAATGGCCGAGGAGACAAGTCTCTAGGCCAATAACACATAAATGTTTATCCAGTACCATGATCACGGTGACTGTGGCTGGGGAAAGGGACATAAGCTGGGGTCCTGAATCTCGAGCCTCCATATCGCTACTTTCAATCTAGTACGATGTACTAGAACAGTCTTTGTTACAAGCAAGGGAAGTTTGTGGAGGGTACATTCTGTTCAGGTGATCTGTCAGAGCAGTACATGGATAGTGCTGACATTGGGTGTTTGTGAGACGGGGGGGGGGGGGGTGGCAGCGATCATAAGGTGACCATTCAGTACTATATGAATGCTGCTGGCTGTGGGTGCCAGGAAGGGGGACCAGATGGCAGCTATGTTGAGTTGACCAGTCAGTGGTGTATATGATGGTGCCGGCACTGATCTGCTTCTACAAGACACTCAGATTAACTTTGAGGCTTCCTGTCACGTGGCCTGAGACATGTTGCCATCTTTATATACTACTTACATGTAGACCACCTTTTAACACCACATATGACTTTTATGTACCGTGCCCCTTGGTCATTATGATGCATTCATCAAGTTACCATAGCTCTCGTGGGTAAGTGTTTAAACCTAGCGGGCCGATGAACTTCTTTACGGTTGGAATGATGCATCAATACAGTGCTGGCGCTTAACTCGGTGAGTTACTCACCATCACCACAGTAGTACTTCCAAGCAACAAAATGACTAAGCCTGAGGCTTTCAGTGACATTCTATGTTCAATGTGCTATATACAATGCACTATGCTAAAATATACTGACATATGTTGACTAATTTCTGACAAAGTGTATAAAGTAACTGCTGACATAACATTGACTACTTCCTGACAAATAATGAGGAATAAAAGCAGTCTTGCCAGCACTTTGTTAGTACATCATGACGACCAATGTATAATGTATGCAGCTCTTATATAGAGTGTTAATCAATGGTCGTAATCAGCAAAGCCAACAGTCAAATGTATCATGACAACATATAGCACCACACAACTACAAAAATGTATATTCAACTTGGTATAACCAGTGCTCATTGGTCTCTCTAAGGTGTTTCACACCTTGGATTGCCCACTTGAGGCACTGGTTATACCTCGTACCGCTATACAACTGTGGATTAACTAAAACGTAATCAAAGAGGCAATGGACCAGGGCGCCGTGAGAGACTTGATACTATGGCTAGCTTTTTATAGCTATTCATTTTTTTTCTGCAGTGGTTAAGCCTATGTGCCACAAAAACAAAATAATTCTAAGACCCAGAAGCATGTCATAGAAATTCGTTGTTCCTCCGTACATTCAACTATTCAGTGACTAAAGTCACTGACTAAAAAGAACATAAAGTGATTTTGAGGCATCATGAGGTCACTTAAGGGTTCTACAGACTATGTTTTAACAAGGATGACAAAATCAACATTAATGAAGGCATGTTGTCAACCTTATGCTTATTTTATTTGTCTGGTGCACTCATGAAGGGAGTGGAATTAATGCCTAAATGCTGCTTTTAGGGATCGCTTTATTTGATGAGAATTCTAACAGGTGTCGATCCCCACCTTACCCTAGCCAGGCACCAATCTCACACACCACTCCAACACGCACCTACCTACCCTGTGAATAGCACCTGAACAAGTATATATCATTGACTTGTCTGAGCAAACTTCTATCTCAGCAGCCAATCGCCATCATTGTCAGCCCTCCTTCTTTACCATTTACGGTGCTAGCTAGTGTCTCCCTCCACCAAGTAATTAAACCAGTCACTCCTTTCTCTGTCCCATCTGAAAGCAGTCTTTGCATCTTTTGTGTTGTGTAAAGTAATCTAGCTGTCAGCTTCCAAATTCCAAACTTTTTAATGGGTTTTGTCAGACTTTGGCCAAACTGACCTTCTGTTTTCAACATTACACAAGAGGTATAATAGACAGAAACAGACACCCAGCAATATAAGTAGAAGTAGAGGCTCTACATGTTCTAACAGCAGCACTGTGACACTGGGACTGGGGTATCTTGTGTAGTCAGTTGTGCTACAATCAATGAGTACAGAGGAGCAGTGCTAGTCAGACATGAACTGTGGTATGGTATCATGTTATCTTACCAGACACAATAATGGTGGCTCTACCATCATCCCTCCTGCCCTACCACAGTTGCTCTTACACTGGGAGTACACATACAGAGGGGTGGCTACAGACCTGGAGTAGACACAGGTCTACCTGGGGGAGCGAGGGAGGCGCTGCCGCAGCTCGTGGAGGAGCAGTGAATGCCCCACACCACATGGACCTCAACCACCCCAGCAGCAGCAGCAGTAGTTAAAACTCCAGCACGTAGAAATCAATATAACCGTCACCAGGCCCTCCGCCGCCGCCACAACCCACTGCTGCCACCACCGTCTCAGACCACTGGGGGAAGGAGGGAGGGAGTGAGGGACAGGGCCTGGAGTTTATACACACATGTACAGCGTCATCTCACCTACATGCACTGTACTGTGTATAGAGATAGTGGGACCGAGTATGTAGGGAGTGATGAAGGTAGGGGGAGATGGGCTATCTGTTCAGCTTCCACATAATGCGATGCACAGGGCACCAGCAGGGTGGTGGTCCCTTATCTGGTACCTAGGACAACAAGTGCTGATGCTGCCTTATTTACTGCCAAGTGCCAGCTACCACCTTGTAAAGATACTAGGCTGAACTTTGATTGCAGCTTTAGTACAGTATACAGGTCTTCATGAGTATGTCAAGCCCTAGCAAGATTATATTGCTCCCCATCATGGGAATTATTTTGGACTCAAAATCAGTGCCCTATCCCTCAGGTGCACACCTATATTATGGGTTATAAGGAGACCCCCATCCACTGATCCAGTCTACCTGTGGGTAGAGGCGCCTGTAGAGTCCCCACTAGTACCTGCTGGTAGGTGGTTGAGGTAGGCGGGGGTAGGTAGCACTGTCCTCCTCTCCTGCTCCTAGTTGGTCCTGTGTGTACATGACATTACCCCTACATTAACATTAACACTCAATATGTAGATCAGGCTCTACCCCTTCTACAACCCCTACCCCAGTACTAGGATCCCGTTACTTCCCCCACCTCTCACCAGACGGCGCCATGGGGCCTGGAAACACCAGTATTTTACAATCCACAAGGCCCTGGTTTTGTATAGGGCATAAACTGTCATTTTATGAAGGCCATCACCTTACTAGTGTTGCATATTTAAGGTACATTGCTAGATGCTGCCCATTATCGTTTTTTTTTTTTTTTTTTCAAGTACGTTTTGATGAGTGAAAGGTCCACTGGCTGACTTCCCATCCATGGGTTCAATGCACTTCCCAAGAGTAGGCAAGGTATCTGAATGTACTTCAGGCGAGTCATTTGCCAGGGTTGCATTCTTACATCATAAGTGCAATGGACATAACGCTACCAAACACTCTATGGACCATGGAGGCTTAACCTATGCCGTCAGTTCTGTAGTGGACACATCAATCACCAAACACCAGTCTGACTGTTGTAAGTTGTGCAAGACACCACTTCCTCATACCTGATTCACAACTCAAACACACACACCCTGGGGCATTTAGAAACCAAGCTTCTCGGCCTTACACTCTACCATCAATACAGCACTGCCATACAGCACTAGTGAATGATTTCAATTCAGCATACTGAGCAGAGATGCATTCAAGCATCATAATGAAATAAAGGGCATGGCGTATTGAAACACCATAAGGCTCTTCAGTATGGGATTGAATTAAGTTCTCCCTGACTTGAAAGTTCCCGAACACGCCCACGGGTGGGGGGCAGGAGGCGGCTGGTGAGCTGCTCCCCCAGCCCCATCACGTGACAGCTGCTGTGCGGGGTGACTTGACCTACTTCTGTGAGCTGCTCAAAAGTGCTGTGGGTCCTACAGGGGACATATTCACTACACACACACCTATGGTTTACACACCTACGCCATGTATACTATAGCATAGTAGGGCGAGTTGCTCCCAGTACTGGCGGCCCGGACTGGGGGTCCTACACGGGGCATATTCCCTAAGCACATACATAGTATAGGGTGAGCTGCCCCCAGTACTAGGGGTCCTATTCTCTATACACATAATATACAGTATAGGATAAGCTGCTTGTAGTCTTAAAGGTCCTATACATTCACTTACACACCTATATCGTGTCTAGGCCTACAATAGACTATAGTATAGGGTGAGCTGCTCCCAGTATTAAGGGTCCTACAGGGGAAACATTACATTATACCTGCAAACTATTCAAATACCTGATATCTACTTTCCACTGAAATACAGACCTCATACGACCCCATCTTCTACGCGGCCATCTTCAGAAAATCCGACTTATCAAACCTTCCACTTGTCTCCAATTACGATTCTAACTTAATACCTCGTCTTCGTATGAGCACTTTATCATCTCCTACAACCCCTAAGATGCCTGCTGGCTGGTTTATTACAATGCACCCCCTTCCATCGTGATGCCAGGGGATTACCAAACACAGAGTGGCTGCAATCCCCGTACATAAAATTGTATTTAGAGATTAATCATAGCCAACCAGTTTGCTATAACAAGGCTGGGAGGCATATCAGCCTGTACAAATATTCCAAGCACCACCTCAGTCTGTGTCTTTCTACTCTTTATACTAGGGTGCTGCCCCAGGGCTATGGTTATGTTAGTTGTGTTGTTGTTTCATTTCATTGCTATAATTAGAGGTGTACCGAGTAACTCAACAATTGTACTGTTGACAGGATGAAAGATGCCTCTCACTTACCACTGAAGATCAAGGGAAGTCATCCTAATTTCCGGTATTCTCAAATAGGAAATATCTATTGAAATTACAACAACAAAAATTCAGTATTCCTAAAAAGTTAGGAAAAGTAGTATTTCTGTGGGATACATCAATGTAGTGCTGCACTGGTGCATCATGCCCAATAGGCTTTCAATCGGGTCGTAATGCTCGCCACCAATTTATTGGAGCATCATGCCAACCTTCCGGGACTGTATCCACCCCGTAGGGTCGGCATGATGCATGAAAGTAGCCCTGGCGAGTTACTTGCCTGGGCTGCATTCATGCATCATAACGACCAATTGGCATGAAGCATTATTGCATTAGTGCCCCTTACAGGTTTAAGCATCATGCAGTCTGATGCAGTCCTTAGAGGACCAGCTGGTTAGAGCAGCTCCATGAGTAGCTCTGTGAGTCGTACATGAAGCCTTGGCCGTGTTACCTCTACTCAGGTAGCTTTTTAAGTTGTAAGTAGTTGGTGACAGCTTGTTTATTGCAGACTCGGCTACAACCATTCTACACCAGATACAAACCGACAGTTTCAATTAGTCCCAGCCAGCTATACTTTCGTAGCAGCCAGTTAAAAAGGGACAGGAAAGTGTCAGCTTTAATTTGGCAGAACGGCCAATGAGTGTTTAGAAGGAGGATACAGTCAATGTGGGATATTTATGAGTTGTAATTCCTTACTTCTATTAGGTTTAAAGATTCAATCCATACTTCATGGCTGATTACCCACTGACAGATCAACACGATGCGTCATTGCAGGTCTGCTGAATTCTAATGCATCATCGGCAACTTGTCACTCACTGGCAGTGATTATGGCGATGAATGAATATGATACCTTTTCGAGAACACACCATATGGAAACTGAATGAAATGACACCTCATTTCTATGTATTTTGCTCGCCTTAATTTGTTCTCAGGATTTCATTCCAAAACTTCTGTTGTTTTCCTTTCCGCTATTAATCAGTGGATTTGCCACTTGGTCCATCTTTCTTTTTGCGCACTTATCTGTTGACTTTGAACAGTCAACAGTGTAGCGATCACAGGAGGCCTTCATAGTGCACTGTACGTTTCTATCATATCTCAACCTCTCGAAATGACAAGTTGTCTCAATGATTCATGTTCATTTTATGATATAATGCATCAATGCGAATTGCCATACTGAGAAGTAACTCGAACGTCTAGATGTATTATACACATGATGTATGTCGCACGTATAGAAACCGTCCTAAAGAGTCAGCATGGGGCAGCGCAGTGTTGTATTACTGCATACAGAAAACACTGAGACATTATGTCACCCATAAACAGTTAAATTACATATATCAGATAGAGCTGACACAAAAAAAAATAAGCCCTGGATCAAAGACTCCTATCCACTTTCCCCTTCCTACCAGATGATCACACAACAATATTTCCCACTTTTTTCCCCTGCCCTTGTTTTTTCTGCATCCCCCGGTGCTGTGAATAGGTCCGTCAGAACTGCCTCTCGTGTTCTTTGCACAAACCATACCAGTGTTTGGCTCTTGTGTGTGTGCTCGTGTGGTGGGAAGGGGGTTGGGGGCGGGAGTTTGTTGGTGGGGGTGGGGGATGGGAGCTGGGGAGGGGGTGTGAAGAAATGCCTGGTGTTGCTGCCACCAGCACAGTGTCCATCAGGAAACACACTACACACGGTGGTCGTCTTTTTACATGATTCCATTTGTCATTAATCCGTGTGTACTGCAGGTGGTGAAGTTCTGCTGGTGGACACCAGGGGCGGGCCACTCACATACCTATACTACTCAGGGACTAACGGCCTTAGCTGGTTTGATTATCAGCCAATGAAATGACACCAACTATTCACTGCGGTCCTCTCGGGGGGCCAACTGGTACCCATCTTATAGGTGTTATCAGTAGAACTCGCTGATAACAAGCTCCAGTAATGGCAGCGCCCATGGGACAACCTGCTAACTCAGAATACCGCAGTTGCGGGATGTCTAATGGGTAGAGCCATTGCTGAAGCTTGTTACCAGCGGTTATAACCGTTATCAGATGGGTACCACCCATACAGCTCTGTACTTAGTTGTTAATGACTGAAGATATGAACAGTAAATAAGACCCTGTATCAGTGGAGCAGTTAATCTACGTCAAATGCTATTCAGAGATAGCTTTCAACACCTCAGTTACTTTATCTTATGGCAATCACCCCCCTCCCCCACCCACCCATTCCATCCAGCAGTCTTTCCTGATACCACCTTCCCCTAGCAAGCAGAGAAGAGTATTTAGTATACACTGAAGCCACAGGAGGGGCTGTCCATAAATGACGATATAGTGTTTGTTTTTGTTGTTGTTTTTTGAACCATTTTTGACCCCACCCCCCCGCCACGGGGGGGGGGGGGGGTCAAAAATGGGGAGAAACGCAGGGAGCCAGTGTTTCTCCCAGGGCTCAAAACAATCCAATGCCTTGGCTGCTTGCTAGACTGAATATACATTAATGGTCCACCTTGATTATCTTCAGTTCCAGTACCTTAGACTACAGGAGGAGGGCTTGGCACCCTACTGGGTGTGTGTGTGTGTGGTGCTGGTAGTTTGGAGGAGGTGGGGGCATGGAGTAATCAGCAGGATATTATCATCCATTAATGAGTAGCGGAATATAATCACTCACTAGAGCACTCATTAATGAAAGATGTGAAACAAAACTCAAAAACATTGCTTTGCTAATGATTGATACTGAATTGAGATGTAGCGATGCCAGGCGTTCAGAAAGTAATTGGGTGTAAGGGGTAAAGGGAGATAGTTTGTTGGATATAGAGAAAATCATTGACATTTCAGTTTGGAATATAAGGCAGCAATGTAAATTGCTGATAACTCGAAAAGTGAAAAGCCTGTGATTGGCTCCCATATGAGTTGACAGTCACGCCATTCTTTACAGGGGACGCCATGGAGTCAAGCACTCCCTGACCGTGGTTATTCGCACCACCAAGCCACTATTCGCATAACTCCCGCCAAAAATGTGCTATTCGCACCACATTGCAAAAAAAAAAAAGGCGGGAAAGTTGATACATGGATCAACATCATATACCTTCACCATTGGAGGCAAAAAGCGTCTTATGGCTGCCAACCAACAGAGTCTGTACAATACTGACAATTTCTCAAAATTTACAAAAGTTGGTAATTAAATACCTTTTCCTGCAAGACCCCTACATCTCCTCCTTTCATGGCACTACAAATTCATTAAGTAATTCTGCCTCCTATATATAAAATTTCCATCTTTTTTAACCTTATTTGCACCACCAAAATGACTGAAAGTGCAGGGCCCCAGGGTGTCTCCTTATAACTCGCTTTTCGAGTTAAACACAGTATAGTACTGGTATTAGTCATGATGTATGAATGCAACGCTGACATGTCTACTCACCAGGGCTTTTGCAATCATGCAGCATGCCGGCTATAATTCAATTTACTTCTCAGTGAGCTTGTTCTTAAAATATCTTTTAAACTAACTTTAACGTGACCAGTGGCGACTCTGACCCTAGATGAAGATGATTACTTATCTTGTCACTCTGTATATCCTTGTTAGAGATTCAGTGCCAAAACTCACCTGTTAAGAAAACAAAAACATTTATTAGTATTTTTATTTACACAACATATGATATAAATTGCACGTTAATAGCTATATATTATAGATTGTTAGCTATAAGCAGGTGTCACCAGATACCATTTGGGAGTTTACTAAACAGTTCATAAAGGGTAAGATGCTTGCACACAATGAACATAGAAAAGTTGCATATGCTAGAATAGACATACCATTTCAATCAATGAAATACTCAAAGAAGACCTTAAGCAAGTCTACTTTAAGTACACCACAAGCACGCTCTTTCAGACCTCCTTAAACACACACATGCCTTTCCTCAACCCCCCCCCCCCTCCTTCCTCCTGTACCCTTTCCTACCTAGATGAGCGATTCTAATTGTCTTGACACAAATCCCACTAGCCAGGTGTATCTGTGCAGTATCAATACTTGTTAGTGTAGTGCTGGTGTGTGCCGCCTACTCTGGGTGTTCTCATTACTCGTTAAATCACTCGTTATATGTACCATCGCCTACACGCTAACTACCTTTAACCCTAAGCCTAAAACTACAACATGAATCCCCAACCAAAAAGCCTGATATAAAATTGTAATTGGTCAATTACTTGCTAAGACGATATCATTTAAAACTGCAGCTACGAGGATGAAATATCTACGGACGTAGGTTTACATAGGTAGCACATATTACTATATCCAGCAGATCCTTTGTTTCCTGTTTAGTAGTAACTAGCCATGTTAAAATGGTCAGGGCACCAGGTTAACCAAAATACCAGGGCACCCTAACCAACTCTAATATTGCCTCCCTCGTCGACTCAAAGTTCTCGATTTGGCAATTCTTAATTGGATTTAGAGACAAACAAAATATCTAGGAGGATGAGGTGATTAACATTAACCCTAGAAGACGCAAACAGTACTTTCTTGGAAACATGTTACCTCTTGGCTAGCACTTGTCATCTTAATGTATGAATTCAGCACGGCGAGTAACTTGCCACTTCCACAGCTATGCATCATGCCGACCCAATAAGGACTTTCAAGGACCTAATATGGTGGCAGGATGCACCGTGCAGCGCTGGTAAGGAACTCGCCAGTTTTGCATTGGAGCATTAGGGTAGAGAAAAAGGACACTAGCCAACAGACATCGTGCTGTCCTCTAAGTTGTGATATTCCGTATTGTAGTATTGGGTGAGAATTTGTACAAGCTTTACTGCAGTATGTGCGTGCAAGACCCCCCCCCCCCTCCACTTCTCTACTGAACTTTCCCAACATAAACCTGTAAGGGCAGCATAATGTCTCCACATTTATGCTCCTTTGTCGTCCTGATGCAGCAATGCAATTGTGGCAACCAACTCACCACCACTGCAGAGTGAATCATGGAACTTTGCATGGATTGTACCAACATGAATTATACAGGAAGAACACTGACTAGGGCTGCACGCGTGCCTCATGCTGACCAATAGGCCTAAGGTATTTGTGCATTATGAAACCCTTGAGTGGTTAATGCTGCTATCACACCAGCCCAAAGTCCTTCCATGCACACGCCCAGTCCAAACACAATCAACAACAATCCAAACTAATTACTCTTCTACTTTTCTTCTTTTTCCCCTTAAGTTACGTGTTTTGTTTTTTTGTTGTTGCAAATTCTTTCTTTCCCTTCACCTTAATCAATAATATTCAATTTTCATCGAGATGAAGTGAAGGCACTTTTTGCTCATTAGGCCTTTACCAAAGACAACTTTTCTCTCAGATCAAATTTCAATCAGTACATTGTAAAAGTAAATACTGGCGCATCGCCACCCCCTATACTATAGACAGCAGAATGAGTCTATGTGGTCTCTAGGTTCCTTTGTTCCCTCTGATATACTGCCAGAGGAACTTCTTTTCTCCCACACCCAGGTCCTATACTGAACAGTCGCCAACTCAAATACAAGTCAGTGCCATTCTTTCTCTGGGAGCACGCTGACAATCTTATAAATGGTGTTTTTCTTGTTCTCTGTGTGACTGTCTCTTCTCTCACTTGGTTGGCTGCAGTACGGGACAGGGCCAGCCTCTTCCAGCTGACTGCCCCCTCCCCCTCTTAACCCTTCAAAGACCGTAATGTGCTGCATCAACTTCAGCTTCCCATGTTGGCATGATGTCGTCAATGCAGAGCGTATCCAGCGTGTAGCTTGCCACGGCTGCAATATACATTATGTTATTGTTAACAAAGGGACGCTTTATAGAACTATATGGCACTTACTGTATCACATATGTAGATCAACACGGTAAAAGGTATGCCCACGCACCCCCTCGCGGGCATACCTTTTACCGTGTTGATCCACATATGTTGTGTGTACACTGGGGCCACTCCGGCCTCAGAGATCAACACGCTCCTTTGTTTTATGCTCTTATCTGTATCTCTGTCCCATCCTGGCATTTTCAGGGTTCCCCTTTTTTGCATTTCAAACGGGAGATATATGTGTCATTTGACAAATTTTGCATCAGGGCGAATTGGTTTCTCTGTATGGGGATCTCCTCAGTATTCCTATAAGATGCTAGGAACTATGTATCTAGAGAGATAAACTCTGTGTAAGACCCTGATTAGCCCTTTTTTCTTTGTAAATTATGCGACCTACTCTAGTCCTGCAATGTAAGGTACAAAACAGTATGATGTTGCTAAGCCAATAAAGTATCAAAAGTATCAAAGAAGTAAGTAACAGCTCAGAGAGTGGAGGCTGTGTGTTTAAGGTGCAGGGTTGCGCTGGTACCAGCTCTTTTGACCTGTGTACAGACCACACCCAGGGGACCAGCTACAGACAGTATCACGTGACCCGGCCTCCGCTGGGACCCATCGTGTCCTGTAGGCGGGGAACAGGTAACCAGCGAGCGGTCATCACTGCTACGTCATGTACACGTCACATATCACAGCCAAAGGGCAAATCCCTGCTCACAGATCAAGCATTGCTACTGGTATTGGCGGAGGGTGGAGGGAGAGAGACAGGAGTTTATCCTATTTTGAGGACCACATAATGCCCTAAAGTTCCTGTTCCTACTTAACACGGGTGTATCATGCCCACCACATTTGAGTGTATCAGTTCCAGAGTAGAGTCTGCATGGTGCATGAATGCAGCCGTTGTAATTAAGACTCGCCAGTGCTGAATTCCTGCATCATGACGACAAATGGACCGCACATTGTGGCCCTTCAAGGGTTACAATAGTCCTGGTGTTGTGATTGTGAGTCATTCCATGTGACACATGTCTACAGTACAGTGGTGTTTGTAATACAAACCAGCAGTGTTTGTAATACAAAACAGCAATACTTGTGGCTGTCAACTGTATAGTGACAGGAGGTTTTTGCTAAATATTATAGCAGGCCAGCGTGGCCCTAATACACAATGCTTACAGTTTCCTAACTCAGAGGCTTATACATTCAAAGGTGGGTTTTAACCATACAATGTTTTAACACACCTCTACCTACCATTCAGTACAGCCCCTGTAGACCATGTCTGTAAATATAGGGTCGGTACTTGTGATGAGCATACAGACTAAGCAGGCAGTTGTTGGCATATTCATACAAATCTATCTTACAAGTTAATTGAAAGGGGAGACCATAGAACCCCCCCCCCCCCTTCCCACTCCAATCCTTCCCTATAGTGAGACACGCATCCACTGCAGCACATCCCTTGTGTGTCAACACAGCTAAAGGCGGCAGCACCCATGTCTGTTTGTCTACTCCTTTACTAGCTCCCACACCTAATTGTGATTTATTTGTGCTGTAGCATCCCACTCCCTCTAATGTAACACACTCTTAGTGTGCCGAAGAATAATCTACCCCTTCAAGGACCGCAAAGCATTTAAAAAACTTATGTCCATTGGTGATGAATCTCTCGTCAGTTTGCTGCCCAAGGCTACATTCATTCATTATGTCGACTCTACTTGGTTGATACACCCTTTAGGATGGACACGATGCACCACTGAAGTGCTTGTGAGTAGACCTGGCAGGTAGATAACGCCTTAGGATGGACACGATGCACCACTGAAGTGCTTGTGAGTAGACCTGGCAGGTAGATACACCCTTTAGGATGGACACGATGCACCACTGAAGTGCTTGTGAGTAGACCTGGCAGGTAGATAACACCTTAGGATGGACATGATGCACCACTGAAGTGCTTGTGAGTAGACCTGGCAGGTAGATAACACCTTAGGATGGACACGATGCACCACTGAAGTGCTTGTGAGTAGACCTGGCAGGTAGATAACACCTTAGGATGGACACGATGCACCACTGAAGTGCTTGTGAGTAGACCTGGCAGGTAGATAACACCTTAGGATGGACACGATGCACCACTGAAGTGCTTGTGAGTAGACCTGGCAGGTAGATAACACCTTAGGATGGACACGATGCACCACTGAAGTGCTTGTGAGTAGACCTGGCAGGTAGATAACACCTTAGGATGGACACGATGCACCACTGAAGTGCTTGTGAGTAGACCTGGCAGGTAGATAACACCTTAGGATGGACACGATGCACCACTGAAGTGCTTGTGAGTAGACCTGGCAGGTAGATAACACCTTAGGATGGACACGATGCACCACTGAAGTGCTTGTGAGTAGACCTGGCAGGTAGATAACACCTTAGGATGGACACGATGCACCACTGAAGTGCTTGTGAGTAGACCTGGCAGGTAGATAACACCTTAGGATGGACACGATGCACCACTGAAGTGCTTGTGAGTAGACCTGGCAGGTAGATAACACCTTAGGATGGACACGATGCACCACTGAAGTGCTTGTGAGTAGACCTGGCAGGTAGATAACACCTTAGGATGGACATGATGCACCACTGAAGTGCTTGTGAGTAGACCTGGCAGGTAGATAACACCTTAGGATGGACACGATGCACCACTGAAGTGCTTGTGAGTAGACCTGGCAGGTAGATAACACCTTAGGATGGACACGATGCACCACTGAAGTGCTTGTGAGTAGACCTGGCAGGTAGATAACACCTTAGGATGGACACGATGCACCACTGAAGTGCTTGTGAGTAGACCTGGCAGGTAGATAACACCTTAGGATGGACACGATGCACCACTGAAGTGCTTGTGAGTAGACCTGGCAGGTAGATAACACCATAGGATGGACACGATGCACCACTGAAGTGCTTGTGAGTAGACCTGGGAGGTTGATACACGCCTTAGGATGGACACGATGCACCACTGAAGTGCTTGTGAGTAGACCTGGCAGGTAGATAACACCTTAGGATGGACACGATGCACCACTGAAGTGCTTGTGAGTAGACCTGGGAGGTTGATACACGCCTTAGGATGGACACGATGCACCACTGAAGTGCTTGTGAGTAGACATGGCAGGATGATCCACCCCTTAGGATGGACACGATGCACCACTGAAGTGCTTGTGAGTAGACCTGGCAGGTAGATAACGCCTTAGGATGGACATGATGCACCACTGAAGTGCTTGTGAGTAGACCTGGCAGCACAACACAGGTGCATAATAAAGAGGCATTATGCAGTCCCCAAAGTGTTTTAAATAACCTTCAAAGCTTGTTAAACATCATCCGCAATGTCGCAGCGTAGCATGGGCTGGCCAATGTCCGACAATGACGATTTATATGACAGAAAGATATTAAAGTAAAATTGATAACCAGAGAAATGGCAGCTTAGCACTTCTCTATTGCATGATGAATGTAGACTGCCATCTTGATGCAATACCTTTAAAAGGCCTCTCAAGTTCTAATGTCAAATGTTCACTTTATGAGGCAGTTAAGTATAAGAGTTAATGTGAGAGTGAAGGTGACTGGTTGGATGTTCATCAACTAGGGTAAGTCGCTCCTGACACGACCACGAGGCATGTTGCCGAAAACCTTTTATCGACGCAGGCCACATTGGCCTGCATCTTGGCATCTTATGCAGGCCATTTCCTGCTCACAAAGGCCATATGAATACTGATCCTTTAAGGTACCTATGTAAACTTCATCAGAACTGAATAGAAATGAGAAAATACTCTAATGTAAAACAACTTTACAAAAATGGCTTCTAATGGCCGGATTTGAAAAATTCTTTCACCATTAGAAAACTGAGATCATGCTGGGCCATTCTGGCCTGCATCCCAAGGCTCTACGCCGGCCATTAAGGTTCTACGCCAGCAAAAGCCGGCGTGCCGGTGTCATTTCGGCAACACTGTATGTTGGTACCTTAAGTCGACCACTTAAGGTTAATTCTATTAAGACAGCATCTCACTATTACTCAGTTGTGCATTATTCATTACTAAATGAATACCTTGGACATATACCATGCATTACCCATAATTTGTAAATGTAACCTATGATAGATGGGTTGTCGACTCAAGATAGACCAACATGTCTAGTGGTCGAGTCAGGGGCAACTTACGTTAGCTGACTTTGTTTAGATACCTTGCATCTACAGTTAGCTATTTCCCATTGATTTCATTCTACTTATTCATACCACTGTGGAATAAGCCTTACTATAGTGGTCTATGGTCTCCTCATAGATGTACTGTATATTGATATGTCTATCTGAAAATCCATGGATGACAATTTTGAAACTGAAATCTTAACCTCTTCAACCACATGAAGCAGGATTTGCATACAAATCCCATCGATTAACGGAAATCCAGATGAAAATGTTAACCTACTTGATGTAATAAATCCATATTCCAGCTCTTGAAAAAAAATACCCAGTTTTAACGAACCTGGGGCATTAAACCAAAACTAATGCATAGCATTCCCTTTGCTATTTATGGATACCAATCTAAAAGATCACTTATTCTGCACTACTTATGAGTGCCTGCCTAACAGATCCCATTCATATATCCACTTCTGAGTGACTGAATAGCTGTCTCCCTGTACTAATTATGACTGCCCGACTAACAGGTTACTTCCCCTATACTACTTTGTGTTCCTGACTTGGAGGCTGTCTCCCTGTACTACTTATGAGTGCCCGACTAACAGGTTACTTCCTCTATACTACTTTGTGTTCCTGACTTGGAGGCTGTCTTCCTGTACTACTTATGAGTGCCTGACTAACAGGTTACTTCCCCTTTACTACTTTGTGTTCCTGACTTGGAGGCTGTCTCCCTGTACTACTTATGAGTGCCCGACTAACAGGTTACTTCCCCTATACTACTTTGTGTTCCTGACTTGGAGGCTGTCTTCCTGTACTACTTATGAGTGCCTGACTAACAGGTTACTTTCCCTACACTACTTTGTGTTCCTGACTTGGAGGCTGTCTCCCTGTACTACTTATGAGTGCCCGACTAACAGGTTACTTCCCCTATACTACTTTGTGTTCCTGACTTGGAGGCTGTCTCCCTGTACTACTTATGAGTGCCCGACTAACAGGTTACTTTCCCTACACTACTTTGTGTTCCTGACTTGGGGGCTGTCTCCCTGTACTACTTATGAGTGCCCGACTAACAGGTTACTTCCCCTACACTACTTTGTGTTCCTGACTTGGAGGCTGTCTCCCTGTACTACTTATGAGTGCCTGACTAACAGGTTACTTCCCCTACACTACTTTGTGTTCCTGACTTGGAGGCTGTCTCCCTGTACTACTTATGAGTGCCCGACTAACAGGTTACTTCCCCTACATTACTTTGTGTTCCTGACTTGGAGGCTGTCTCCCTGTACTACTTATGAGTGCCCGACTAACAGGTTACTTCCTCTATACTACTTTGTGTTCCTGACTTGGGGGCTGTCTCCCTGTACTACTTATGAGTGCCCGACTAACAGGTTACTTCCCCTACACTACTTTGTGTTCCTGACTTGGAGGCTGTCTCCCTGTACTACTTAAGAGTGCCCGACTAACAGGTTACTTCCCCTACACTACTTTGTGTTCCTGACTTGGAGGCTGTCTCCCTGTACTACTTATGAGTGCCTGACTAACAGGTTACTTCCCCTACACTACTTTGTGTTCCTGACTTGGAGGCTGTCTCCCTGTACTACTTAAGAGTGCCCGACTAACAGGTTACTTCCCCTACATTACTTTGTGTTCCTGACTTGGAGGCTGTCTCCCTGTACTACTTATGAGTGCCTGACTAACAGGTTATGTCCCCTAAACTACTTCGCCTGCCTCAAGGCTATATAACTTCACTTGGGGCGTCAGTGTTCGGTGAAATCTATACAGCTCCAGACCCATGAGGAAATATGTCAAAAATCCCCCATTTACACAGAGGAAAAGTCAATTTCCAGTTTCAAAGCTGAGAGCTATCAAAATGGAACCAGTCGTATCAGGGCGATACCAGCCTTTTCCCCATTTAATACCTGGCAGTTGGTGCTGTTGCTACCTTTTCCTATCACATCATTACATACAGAGAGGCCAAAAGAGATGGTAGAATATCTGCAGGATTGGGTGTGTATAGGTAGGTAAAGGTCAGCCATATGAACCCTATTACAGGTATTAGTTAGTCCTTTAAGGAACGCATGATGCCTCCAGTCCAGGTTCATGCTCATTAACCATTACAATGCACCAATGCAGCGCTGGCGAGTTACTCATCAGTACTGCAGTGGTGCATCAAGCCGTCCTCTCAGGTATATATCAACCTTATAGGCGGGTCTACATGATGCATGAATGCAGCCCTGGTAAGTTATCTGCCATGGTTGTCTCCATGCATGCATCATGACAAATGTGCAGCATATAAGGGTCTAAGTAAAGGTCGGCTATATGAACCCTACAGTTAGCTGTGGAGGAGATTGGAGACGGCGGCACGTAATGACTGCTGCTGATGACAGGGATACACAGGTCCCTCACGTTCTACTTAACTCTTTAGGGACTGCATGATGCCTCAAGGGGTTAATGGCAATTTGATGTTATGATGAGTCAATTAATTTCAGAGTAGTAACCACCGCCATTGCTAGTGCGGAGTATAATTTCAAATCGTTGGGTGTGTATCAGCTCTTAACAGTTGGCATAAATGCAGCACTTGCCAGTTACTCAGCAAAGTTTTTTTTTCGTGCAGCATGGCTACCAAGAATTAAGGTCTAACTTTGATCTCCACTTCAGAGCACATGATTTCTATGTCTCAGTGCAACTTTGGTTTAGCTTATACTTCTCCCTACCACTTTTCATTTCTTTTCACCTTCTAAATACATAATTCTACCAGCTGATAACCTTTTTTTTTTCAAAACAACCACCTCTTGATCTATATCATTTTTTTTCCATTTTCCTTTTTGGACTAAATTATAGATCGTAATATCAGCACTATACAGAAATGTAAGCGTTAGCGATTTTCCCGTGAACGCCTGGCACAATCTATAACACAAGGCACGCTCTAAATGTTTCTGACGTTGCAACCATCGCTTCATATTAGCTACTAATATCCATCTGCCTCTTTCTCTATTTTACAACACCTTTATCCAGTCTCAGCCAGTTTTTAACCTTTAAACCCCGACTCCTGAGACTAACCTTCGCTACTCTCTTGAACCATTCCCACTTAACACATCCTTTTCATAACTCCTCTCAATGCCCTGTAATTGTCTATTTATTGGTACTCAGCATATTCAGGTCGCAGCTACATTAGCCCATTAAGGAGGATATCATGTCTACATGAAACATGCGTGGCTCTACATCTAGCATTACCGAGTAACTACGTGTACTTTGAGTACAAGAAGATGTCCTAGAGGACACTTGTAGTCGTGGCGAGTTATTCACTGGGGGCTGCATTCACCCATCATGATAACGATCAAAAATGACTTTGATGCAATGAGCTACCCCAAGAGTGCCACGTGAAGCTAACGGCCACCAATGCCAATTCCCGTTAGATTCCCATGTTATGGCATTGCTGCTCCTGCGCACAGCTTTTTTCAGTTTTATACCAGCGCTCTGACAGGATTCATTCAGGTTTGACTTGAACTGGGTTTTCTAATTGCTTCTAATCGCAGGTGCAGATCGATCTAAGGACAACTATAACCACCGCCTCAAGAAAATAAGACTTAACATTTAAAACTCTTTATTTATTTAGATTCTACTAGCGGCGGAGGAGTCTCTTAAACCAGACAAAGTGCCATTCCTATAAATACATGTTTGAGCGCAGGGATGCCACATGTTCTTGACTGAAATAAAGTATCATTGCATTCTAATTAAAAGAAAACATGAACATGAAATAAACTATGCATAAAGTAGAATCATGTCTTCTAGACAACTCTGTATTTCTATGTGATTAAAATGATTTTAACACTTTTGCTATGTTTTCACCTTGGGCTGAAAATGTGAATATAATTTTGAGAGAATGTTCATGTGTCAGCAGGAAAAGAAATTGCTTACTCATTAGAGTGAAAGTTTGACAAGGTGCATTGGCTGAAAACAGCTGTTAGACCCCACAATATTGCAACTTTTATCAAAAATTGAAGTAGCGATGTCTATATAATATTATATGCTCTAAATCCTCTAAAATTTCTCTATTTTTCTTGAAAATAAAGTACATTGTATAAATAAAGTATCTGGTCAAATTAGATTATAAATAAAGAATAAATTAGCAAAATTGGTAGAATAAAGTATATACTTTAATTTAAGTATAATGTGGCAAAACTGTCAATTGACACTGTAGCGTTGGAACGGTTAGAATAGACACGACTTAGTAAAGACAGGGCTATCAGACCATATATTCTATACACTACAACCATAGCATGTGCATACAGTTATGGCGTGTGTGTGGTATTGTAGACGTCCTCAGTGCAGGAGGAGGGCTTATTGTGTACCTCCTGGGTACGAACCTGAGTCTGCATACCACCTGTCAGCCCTCCGAACCCCCCCCCCCCGCCTCACCCTGCAACACTAACACACACAGACAGGTCCACAGCATGACAGCATAAATGATCAAGGGCAAAGACTGTCTTGGACGTCTATAAAGTGTACATATTCCCTTTGGACTTACGCATACATGTATATTCTATATAAAAGGGTAGGTCAAGGACAAGAATGACACCGAAAAATATACTCTACTATGTCCTACAGTTATCAATACTTCAAAACAAAAAGAACAAAACGAACAAGCAAAGACCTGTGTATAAAATGGGACGATACGGAGCCTCGAAGGGTACTACCAATCTGTCATGAATGAGTTAAGTACATGTGCACAAGCAGATGTACGCTGAGTGGTGTAAACTGTAGGATTAAACTATATTTTTCTTCAGTTTTTAATTGCCGTTAGATGAGATTCTCTTCTCTGAATGGGGTTGATGGACTATGGCGATGCCCTACACCTAGGCATATGTCTAATATATATTGGCCCAACGCACCCGGTGTCTGCCGAGTGCCACGTGCACACAATGGGTTTTTATGGATTTACACAACTCACGTGTAAGTAGAAGGCAATGAATACAGATTGGGAGAATGGGACACCACTTCTATACAGCTCTAGCAGACCACCACTTCGTGGCCGCCATCTTGTCCACCAGAGACGACACTGGTGTCCAAAGATTGATACTACGCCCCCCCACCAGAGTAGCAGAAACTAATTCGGCTGAATCTGAAGTTTGATTCATTTTCTTACCACCCTTCACATGGACATGAAGTAAACTCGATAATCTCCCTACACGTCCCATTGATTAGCTGAGAGATGACCCGCTTGTTCCCTATGTGTATCCTTTATTCAGTACATTAATCCCCATGTGGTCTCTATTATAGTATGGGTGCGGTTGGACCAGGAACTACAACAGTAGTAGAACTGTCAATGTTTTAGCACCAACCACATAGTTGGGGTCCGGTACAAAAAGAGGGTGTAGCAGCTAACACGTGTCTTGTTCACTCACGTGTTTCAGGCCTCCGTATAAAACATGGTTACTGAGTAATGAGCATACTGAGCACGATGAGCTACTCAGCATTCCTGTGTCCTGATGTACACAAACCTCCTGCTGTAATCTGGGTTTTTATTTTACAAAAGAAAAGACTTTATGGGCTTCATGACACCTCCCCAGCCATGTCCCTTGGTCGTCATGATGCATCAACAGCACTGGATGCATCAGGAGGCACTTTCGGGGTGTATCAATCACGAAGAGTCAGCATGATGCATTAACTACTCATGAGTTACTCACCAGGGCTGCATTCACTCATTCTTACCACCAATGGGATATGGCATTATCAATGCACATATATGCGTTCCTATGAAGGTTAACGTTCAGGAATCTGGGTTTTTACTTCACTAACCTCCACAAAAGTTTCTTTGAGGTAGGCTCATTGTCTTGTAATGGGAGTAGTATTTGGTCATGAGTTGATACACGTGCTTGCTTCTTCACGTTCCTGGACAGTCTACTCCTCTCATATTTTATGTTCTCACTGCCTAATTCTTATAAATCTCACTGTAATTTGTCAAAATTATCCTGGATACAGTTATTTAGACAGTTGTTCGTAACTACTACTCTCTTTAGTATAACAGAAGGCACACAACATTAAGAATGTAAAACTGACTAGCTTGGAATTCTAACATCCATACATACTTGCATTATTCTTATTTTAGTGCCAACTTACATGCTAAAACGTTACCCACCGAACTGGAGGCCTTTATGGTTAATCCCTCGATGGATGCTGTAGATCAAATTTGATAATACTCATTGTCTTGTTTCTATTCTTGTAGGTATTTTATTTTCACAATGATGTGGCTGCAGTGCTCAATATATTAAAGAGATCATACTTAATATTGACAAGACGATTTCAAGACGATTGATATCTTGACCTAAAACTCGGTACCTAAACACTGAGATACACTGCTCAGTCACTTTATGTTCTGCACTTTTCCAACTTTGCAAGCTCTCGTCTGTCTCTTTTCACACCCTGGCACCATGGGCCTGTAAGATTTACAACCTAAAAACGTCCATGTCCACGATACCATCTTATAGGGTCAGTGCGCTGGGGAAGAGTGGAAGGTGCATTAAAGCATCGTTCTGGTCTTAACGAGTTAATCCTCCTGCCCAGTAGAGGTGCCTAACAGACTGGTCTAAGTTTCTACAGTCACGTCAGACACAGACTAAAGGAAGTTGCCGAGTAACTATACCCTACATCAAAGGGAGCAGCTCAAAGCAGACCATTCAATCTACTCCTCAACCACGTCACACAATGTCACTAATTAACCTAACTACCATCAGGTACACCTACCGCCTATAGACCCCAACACCAACAACGGGCACTACCTAACCACCACCAGGTACACCTACCGCCTTCGGACCCCTGCACCAACATCAGGCACTACCTATCCACCACCAGCTACATCTAACGCCTATGGACCCCTGCACCAACATCAGGCACTACCTATCCACCACCAGGTACATCTAACGCCTATGGACCCCTGCACCAACATCAGGCACTACCTATCCACCACCAGCTACATCTAACGCCTATGGACCCCTGCACCAACATCAGGCACTACCTATCCACCACCAGGTACATCTAACGCCTATGGACCCCTGCACCAACATCAGGCACTAACTAACTACCATCAGGTACACCTACCATCTATAGACCCCTGCACCAACATCAGGCACTACCTAACTACCACCAGGTACATCTAACGCCTATGTACCCCTGCACCAACATCAGGCACTAACTAACTACCACCAGGTTCATCTTACGCCTATGTACCCCTGCACCAACATCAGGCACTACCTAGCTACCACCAGGTTCATCTTACGCCTATGTACCCCTGCAACAACATCAGGCACTAACTAACTACCATCAGGTACACCTACCGCCTATGTACCCCTGCACCAACATCAGGCACTACCTCACTACCACCAGGTACATCTAACGCCTATGTACCCCTGCACCAACATCAGGCACTAACTAACTACCATCAGGTACACCTACCGCCTATGTACCCCTGCACCAACATCAGGCACTACCTCACTACCACCAGGTACATCTAACGCCTATGTACCGCTGCACCAACATCAGGCACTAACTAACTACCATCAGGTACACCTACCGCCTATGTACCCCTGCACCAACATCAGGCACTACCTAACTACCACCAGGTACATCTAACGCCTATGTACCCCTGCACCAACATCAGGCACTAACTAACTACCATCAGGTACACCTACCGCCTATGTACCCCTGCACCAACATCAGGCACTACCTAACTACCACCAGGTACACCTACCGTAAACTCCCGCGTATAAGACGCGTCCTCTACGCCAAACAAATGCCTTGTGCGTCTTATAGGATGTACTGAAATTGGGGGTGCGTCTTATACGAGGGGTAATTTTACTATAGAAATGTACTGAATTTACAAAATTGAGCCCTAAGAGGTGCGTTTTATACGTGGAAATGCTTCTGCTGAGTTTGGGGTGCATCCTATACTCGCAGCGCGTCTTCTACGCGGGAGAATACGGTACCGCCTATGTACCCCTGCACCAACATCAGGCACTACCTAACTACCACCAGGTACATCTAACGCCTATGTACCCCTGAACCAAGATCAGGCACTACCTAACTACCACCAGGTACACCTACCACCTATGGACCCCTGCACCAACATCAGGCACTACCTCACTACCACCAGGTACACCTACCACCTATGTACCCCTGCACCAACATCAGGCACTACCTAACTACCATCCGGTACACCTACCGCCTATGTACCCCTGCACAAACATCAGGCACTACCTAACTACCACCAGGTACACCTACCACCTATGGACCCCTGCACCAACATCAGGCACTACCTCACTACCACCAGGTACACCTACCACCTATGGACCCCTGCACCAACATCAGGCACTAACTAACTACCACCAGGTACACCTACCACCTATGGACCCCTGCACCAACATCAGGCACTACCTAACTACCACCAGGTACATCTAACGCCTATGTACCCCTGCACCAACATCAGGCACTAACTAACTACCATCAGGTACATCTTACGCCTATGTACCCCTGCACCAACATCAGGCACTAACTAACTACCATCAGGTACACCTACCGCCTATGTACCCCTGCACCAACATCAGGCACTACCTCACTACCACCAGGTACATCTAACGCCTATGTACCCCTGCACCAACATCAGGCACTAACTAACTACCATCAGGTACACCTACCGCCTATGTACCCCTGCACCAACATCAGGCACTACCTCACTACCACCAGGTACATCTAACGCCTATGGACCCCTGCACCAACATCAGGCACTACCTATCCACCACCAGCTACATCTAACGCCTATGGACCCCTGCACCAACATCAGGCACTACCTATCCACCACCAGGTACATCTAACGCCTATGGACCCCTGCACCAACATCAGGCACTAACTAACTACCATCAGGTACACCTACTGCCTATGTACCCCTGCACCAACATCAGGCACTACCTAACTACCACCAGGTACACCTAACGCCTATGTACCCCTGCACCAACATCAGGCACTAACTAACTACCATCAGGTACATCTAACGCCTATGTACCCCTGCACCAACATCAGGCACTAACTAACTACCATCAGGTACACCTACCG
Organism: Acholoe squamosa; assembly: GCA_949317995.1. Lineage (NCBI taxonomy): Eukaryota > Metazoa > Annelida > Polychaeta > Phyllodocida > Polynoidae > Acholoe > Acholoe squamosa. The sequence continues at coordinate 57,160,724 of OX439044.1, forward strand.
CCTATGTACCCCTGCACCAACATCAGGCACTACCTAACTACCACCAGGTACATCTAACGCCTATGTACCCCTGCACCAACATCAGGCACTAACTAACTACCATCAGGTACACCTACCGCCTATGTACCCCTGCACCAACATCAGGCACTACCTAACTACCACCAAGTACACCTACCGTAAACTCCCGCGTATAAGACGCGTCCTCTACGCCAAACAAATGCCTTGTGCGTCTTATAGGATGTACTGAAATTGGGGGTGCGTCTTATACGAGGGGTAATTTTACTATAGAAATGTACTGAATTTACAAAATTGAGCCCTAAGAGGTGCGTTTTATACGTGGAAATGCTTCTGCTGAGTTTGGGGTGCGTCCTATACGCGCAGCGCGTCTTCTAAGCGGGAGAATACGGTACCGCCTATGTACCCCTGCACCAACATCAGGCACTACCTAACTACCACCAGGTACATCTAACGCCTATGTACCCCTGAACCAACATCAGGCACTACCTAACTACCACCAGGTACACCTACCACCTATGGACCCCTGCACCAACATCAGGCACTACCTCACTACCACCAGGTACACCTACCACCTATGTACCCCTGCACCAACATCAGGCACTACCTAACTACCATCCGGTACACCTACCGCCTATGGACCCCTGCACCAACATCAGGCACTACCTAACTACCACCAGGTACACCTACCACCTATGGACCCCTGCACCAACATCAGGCACTACCTCACTACCACCAGGTACACCTACCACCTATGGACCCCTGCACCAACATCAGGCACTAACTAACTACCACCAGGTACACCTACCACCTATGGACCCCTGCACCAACATCAGGCACTACCTAACTACCACCAGGTACACCTACCACCTATGTACCCCTGCACCAACATCTGGCACTACCTAACTACCACCAGGTACACCTACCGCCTATGTACCCCTGCACCAACATCAGGCACTACCTAACTACCACCAGGTACACCTACCGCCTATGTACCCCTGCACCAACATCAGGCACTACCTCACTACCACCAGGTACACCTACCACCTATGTACCCCTGCACCAACATCAGGCACTAACTAACTACCATCCGGTACACCTTCCGCCTATGTACCCCTGCACCAACATCAGGCACTACCTAACTACCACCAGGTACACCTACCACCTATGGACCCCTGCACCAACATCAGGCACTAACTAACTACCACCAGGTACACCTACCATCTATAGACCCCTGCACCAACATCAGGCACTACCTTAACCACCAGGTACACCTACCGCCTATGGACCCAGACATTTCAGTTCAGTACTGGCCAAACATCTGAAGATTATTTTGGGGGACTCATAAATGGGGTTTATACCCTATGTATCTCAACAAAACACCTAAAAATGAATGCTTTGGGATAGGGCACACCTTTAACAATAAGGAAAACTATGAAATAATCATCTAAAATTCTTTATACATTTTTTTCTATACTAAAATATCAACCTCAAACATCTGAAATGTTGCAGGCATCTGAAACTCTGAGATGTCTGATGGACCCCTGCACCAACATCAGGCACTACCTAACCACCACCAGGTACACCTACCACCTATGGACCCCTGCACCAACATCAGGCACTACCTAACTACCACCAGCTACATCTAACGCCTATGGACCCCTGCACCAACATCAGGCACTACCTAACTACCACCAGGTACATCTAACGCCTATGGACCCCTGCACCAACATCAGGCACTACCTAACTACCACCAGGTACACCTACCACCTATGGACCCCTGCACCAACATCAGGCACTAACTACTACCACCAGGTACACCTACCATCTATAGACCCCTGCACCAGTCTCACCCACCTCACACCTAACCACCACCAGGTACACCTACCATCTATAGACCTCTGCACCAGTCTCACCCACCTCACACCTAAATACCACCAGGTACACCTACCATCTATAGACCCCTGCACCAGTCTCACCCACCTCACACCTAACCACCACCAGGTACACCTACCATCTATAGACCCCTGCACCACAGTCTCACTTACCTCACACCTAAATACCACCAAGTACATCTTCCGCCTATGGACTGCTGCACCAACAACGGGCAGTCTATAAGGAATCGCTGACCTTGTCAAGACAGTATGGTGCACCATGAATGCATCAATGACGAGCCATTTGCCATAACTGGCAAAGTAAGCCAACTGCACATGAACATCCTGCCGACCCCACAGGGTTGATAAAATCCTGGTTACTCGGCATGATGTATCGTCGAGTGATTGAGTAATAGATGTTTAACGCCATTTCAACAGCTAAGGTCATATTCATGGCGATAACTACAATACACAATTTCACAAGAGGAATGTGTCAGTGCCCACGCATATGTGCACCACACACATCTGAGGGGATAGGAAAGATGAGATATAGACCCTTTTAAGTGGGCTAGGGAAGCCCGATGTATCGTTGAAGTGGTCTTACAAGTACATAAGCAAATGTCCACGACCATGGAATATTTTTGCATTGTATTCACCGAGGTGAGGCTGTTCATATTCAACGATGCCTTATAGTCAACGATGCCTTATAGGCAGAGTTGAATGCGGACAGGCCTCACATTTTTCCTCTATTCAATTCCATTGGTCCATCATTGTTTAAAGACCTGTATTTTCCATACGGCACCTGGTGTGTCAATAACTCTTGTTGCTACCGTTATTATAATTATAACGCTTTGTTGTAAGTATTGCTTTCTATTGGATATCGTTTATATATGCATAAGCTTCATATATCAAAAATGTATAGAATTACGGTGATACCTTGTTTGTAAACGAGAATTACGGTAATACTTGACCACATGGATGTGATTTCATTCCTAAACGATGAATAGGTTAGCCTGAAGGGGAGAGTAGTTTTCTTAAAGCTTTTAGGAACGTGTCTGACAGATTTGGATATTCTACACGGCAGTGTATAGCCAGAAATCGAAGCAAAACTGACATGATACTCTAGAATTACGGTGATACCTATCACGAATTACGGTGATACCATGTTTTGATAACAAATCGAATTACGGTAATACCAGTGAAAACTGGTCATGTCTCCCACACACAAACTATTGTATAAAGAAGATAACCTGGTTAACCCACGAATAGACATGTCTCTTAACCAGATGTGTATGACCTAGGAACAGCTAAAACAACCTATTTATATGCTAAATGTCACCTCTTGACTTTGTTTACAAACTCACCAGCCGCCATCTTTGATCGCCGTAATTGGAATTACGGTAATAGGTGTCGTCACTGTGTTAGTGGTATAACATTTGTTAGGAAGTCACTCCTTCTAGTAACCTGGATGTATAGGCACCCCCCCCCCCCACACACACACACACCATCCGCTCTACGCAGCCTTCAAAGACACAGTTCTAGCAGTGAGCACGGACAGAGACCTATTCATCAACCCATTCTGTCATTGGCGTAAAACACATATGGGTACCATTCAGTCTGAACAAAGATTCTGTTAAAGTCTTCAACAGTAAATGACTGGTAATATAACTTTGACAGTACAGCCCTTCTAACCATCCATGAGTCACAGAGTGCCTAACACACCACTTTAATATGGTTATCTCGAAGAGTAGTTCGCTACTGCTCCAGCCAATTGAACATCTTGACCCGATGGGGTTAAAATAATGCCTAACGGTATAGGCAGTGACAGATTAAGACCCAGGAGGGAGGAGGGTCTTGTCATCCTGTACTAAAGGAGATATTTGCCACAACTTTAGCTTAAAACAGGGAATGCCTGCTCCTTCTATGTCAAGGTCCTTGAAGGAACACCCCATCCCCCACCCTCCTCTCAAAATTCTGGATCCGCCACTGGTAGGCACAATACATTAATGGGGTGCTCGGGAGAAATAATATTCGATAAAATGGTATAGGAACATATAAAATTGCGGTATTATGTGGTCCTAAAGTGTTAATGAAGTGACTACTGCACCAGCTTTTGGGTTTCCTGTGTAGGGTGTTGAAAGGTTCTCACTAATTGTAGAAGGGTTTCCTTCAGCTTGCTGCTGATGGAGGCGTTATGAGTGCAGACTTGAAGCACGTCAAAGTGACAAGAACACTTAACTAAGCTACAGACACAATACTAGTCTATGTTCCCATTATGATGGCTGGCAAACTGTGCATCTTGTGTCAGTTGTTAAAGTAAGTACTTCCCCATCAAGTGATGGTTTTACACGTGGAAGGTGTTTGTATGAAGAGTAATTGTACGTGCAGAACAATATATCCATATCACAATCAAATCCTCCTAAAACCACCCCCTCACAATATGGGGTCTACTGGTGCACTAAAATGCCATAATACATCATAACCATTACTCTGACCAATTGGCCACTAAAGGGGATTTGAAGATTTATATAAGTTAAGTGTTATTCAATTTGAAGTTCATTATTTCTGATGTCTTAGTATATATTGCATAGTATATTCGATATTCTATGATGAGAGAACAGTGGTTATATGACTGCAGATGATGATCCGTGACTAGGACTTTGTTGCACTGGATATGTTAGTTAGGGAGGAGGTGTGCGAGTGCAGGATGGGGTGGTGGGGGGAGGGATTCCAAGAAGGGAGGGAATGGCAGGAGGGAGGGAGGGAGGGTGGATCGGTCCTCATCCCCAAGAGTGTACTTTACTTGTCATCCTCTGAGAAGCCTTTTAAGCACTCCTTACCTTCATACTTATATTAACAACAGCATTAAACTCATTCACTAACAGACATGACATCATCTTATAGCCCCACATTCCTCTATAATCCCATTAGTTCTGCACTTTTTTATGCATTCTGAGTTTACATGTATTTCCTTCCTAAGGCGTCTTTCTTTCTAAGGTTCTCTTTTTGACGTCTGAAAAAAAGCCACAAATTAAAGTAACGGCAAAATTTAGAATCGTAAGGCTTCAATGTATCAGGTTATTAAATCAAGATAACTTCATATATGATTTCCCCTCACTTTGTTTACGGTTTTCTCTTCGCGCCCGTGGATGATGGCAGGGGATATTGGATATGTCACCTGAGATAAAAAATAATGGACATCCGTGTGAGGAATTAAAATAAATCAAACTGATCAGGGCGGAAATTTAATTAACTATGATGGACCAGACAAATCTGCCTGGCATTAAGCCGTAGTTTATAAATGACTTTATCCATACAAAAACCCGCCCCCTCCCTTACCTCCTCCTCCACCACCACTTTCCCCATTACAAACACTCTCCCTCCCTACTCAGTGACTGGTGTTGGGATACATTAGCCATATCAAGGTCAGATCTTCCACTAATGCATTATGCTTGGCTGAGATTATGGTGCATTGCTGCAGGGACTGACTCTATGGGGCTGATGCTTCCCCAAGTGGCCGCCATGATAGACCGATGGGGAACATACATGTGTGACAATGTAAACATCAATCACTGGCCTGGAATCAATATACACATATGTATGTGTAAGTCCCTCTATGTGAGCAGTTTGCTAATTTGTCTTTATGATCCAAGAATGCAGCCCTGGTGAGTGTACCCTTAAGGACTGCATTTCGGCATCATGGCAACCCTACAGGGTTAACTCACGCTCAAAGGGTCGGTGTGATTTACTAATACAGTGCCAAGGAGTAGACCACATTATTGCATCATCAAGACCAAGTAATATGAACTTACTGAAGTGCTGACTGAACAAACCAGGGGTTGGTTTTTACTTCATCTGGCTCCCAATGTCTTTTGTGGCGTCCTGCTTTTAACACGTTTAAGAAACGGCGCTCCACACTGCTGGTGTGTGTGTAGGGGGGTAGGGGGGGTTATGGGAGGGTTGTCATAACCATGGCAACACAGGCTGGTAGAGAAATGGTTTGTGATTGGCTGAGAGCCAGTCACATACAGATCTGTGGCGGTGTCTTCTGTCTCCCAATAAGACCCTGTAATCTATATTAAACATATATTTATGCCATAAATGTGTGCACCAGGCCGTCATTTTGTTACTGAATTGGTGCTAAGAGGTAATGGCAGTACTTCAAAAGAAATAAAGCAGGGGAGGGGGTTATTCTAAAATACAATTAGGGGCTATTTAATTTGAAAGTGGTGAAACCCCGTGAAGAGCTAGAAGACTTTTATTCTTGAGCATTCTTGGGCGTTGGCGTTTAAGGTGTGGGACGACAAGGGAGTATTATTTACAGAGTTTTCATGTTCCTCGTGTCAGCTGCCTTTATCGGCATGGCGGGGCGGGTGGTGGTGGGGGGGGGGGATAGATGTGCGCTGTGTGTGCGCATGGTGGGCAGGGGGAGGGGGAGAAGGGGGTCACTTGTCGTGCATCACATTGATACCTCGTGATACTGGCTCCCAACCATGGCTACCATGTTTTAGGTGTCACCAGATAGTGTTGTACCACTGGAGAACCATGGCTGTTTTGGTTAGCATTTTAGGACTCAATTCATGTATATCTTTGTCAGTTCAGCATAGGCATAGGACATGTAGCTCTTCATCCATGGACAGGTATCTCACTTCCACAACGCTGCTCCCAAGTAACAAAAAAATCTCCACTTTTCCAACCAAGACAAAATCCACTTTTCCAACCGAGAGTACGAGACAAAATCACTTTATGTATAGATACGGATGTTTCCGGCGGGCAACATAAATAAACCTTTTGTGTTTGACGACTCTCATATTTAACCAAGTCCCCCACGTGTACAATACCAACAAGTTGAGTGTGGCACTATACACAATGAGCCCCCACATTCCAGCACTGTCCCCGCTGTACACACGTTGGTACCAATAGCAGCAGGAGCAGCAGCAGTGGCTGATATCTAGCGGCACTCACTGATATAGCTGACCCGACCTACGTGCCGTCACCACGCCGATACCGGGCACCCCCGCCCCCTGCTGCCCTGGTCGGGTTACTTGGGTGTGTTGGTGGGGGAGGGGGGGTGCAGGGACCTGTTGGCATCAGTAGGACCGGCAGCAATGACTACAGCAGCCTTTGGTGGACGAGCCCTGGCCCCCTGCCACCTTCCATCCCATTCCCAACTCCAGTAGGGTACGGGTAAGTCGCCCCTCATCCGACCAATAGACTAAATTCTTGCAGATAAGACATGTCCACTTATCAATTGTACCTCAGGAACAGGAACAGTAACATCCTGGACATGTCCCAAAACATTACTCACAAATTATGAAAAAGCCTGTCTGAGTGGTCGACTTAAGGTTGCAACATGCCTATAGATTTTTTTTTTAGATAGTGGTCGAATCAGGGGTGACTTACCCTGCCCACCTGCTGTTGGCGTCCTGCAGCACAAGGAGCAGCAGTAGGGACCAAAGTTAGTCTCTGTGTGTGTTACCATGGTTACAGCAATAGGGGTAAGATGTGGCAACAGGAGTCACACCTCCACAACACAACCCTTACTGTGTACCTCCAACACAATGCTACACACACAGTGAAGGGTCTTACTGGGACTTATTACATGATTTCTGTGATTCTGAGTGTTTTTCCTGGATATTCCCATGCACATACTTGTCGACATTGCATGCATGATGCATGCATCATGACTTTTGTAAGGTGTGCGGTTATCCAAGGATAACAGGCACCCGGTGCTGTTATCTATGGATAACATGCACACCTTACATGCCATATGTTACATGTTAAAACCTACGAAATTTTAATTGCCAGTGTAGGGGTCGAACCTGCAGTCTCCTGATCCCAAATCCACCTCCCTATGCAGTGCGCCACAGGGACTGACGAGAAATGCTTGGTTAGAACCAAGTCTCTATAAGTCATTGATATGGTTATGACCCCCACAACATCTCTCACATGCGCAAGGTTAGAATAGCATTATAATTATAGAGGACTGCTGGACGCGTTCAAACCAAGCCAAGCCGGCCGCCAAGGTGTGTGTACCGACAGTCTAGTGGTTAGCGCATTGCGCTCAGCTGCTAGAGGTAGGCAGGACGAGTCCCGGTCTGGGCGTACATTTTTTTTGCAGTAGGTAAACACACTATGGCTGACTTAGAGTACCGGGGAGAGAAAGATTTTTCTTTTCAAATTATATTTATTGATTTTCTATTGAATATCTATTGATTAATCATGTAATAAAATAAGTAGTTAATGGATATGTCATGACGTGTGACTGATATCCAAGCCAAGCCCCCCGAGTTGCATGTTATTGTTGGATATCAGTCACACGTCATGACATATCCATTAATTACTTGTTCACTGTTGTACATGTGGGTATTTGTTACTGGTATGTGTCTGGGAATACAGGAGGGCCAGTGGTAAAAGGGAGAGGGAGGGGTAAGAAGCAGCAATACCAATAGAAAGAGAGGCCTCAAGCACACAACCCAGTATACACACTTTCACCGGTACACACTTTCACCAGCCCGGGCCAAAATGCAGTAGAAATGCAGCACTAAAGCAGCTGGGAAACAGTGTGGTGTGACAGTAGTGATTCAGTGTGAAAGCAGCATCAGAAACAGTATTGTATCAGCATCTACTGTCATTCTACTGCTCAGCACCACAAAACTTGCAGCAGTGGTACAGTAGTAGAACAGTAGTATTAGCAGCATGCAAGCAGTATTGAATCAGTTGTCCCAATTATGTAAATTAGATGGCAGCATTTGAACAGTATCTACTTATTTAATGCTGCATGACCATATATGGGGTTGGGGCAGTGTTCAATCAGCACTACTGCATGGCTGCTGCTATAGCAGTAGTTGAGCAGTAGATCATACTGAAAACTACTGCTGGGGGCAGGTAGAAGCACAAAGAAGCAGCCGCTGTTCTAGTACTGGCACTACCAATGCCTCTCTAGGTGGTCCTTGCTGGATTTGAACTTGGGATCTTCTGATTACTCTACCAACGCATTAGCCCCCTGAGCCACCGCCCCATCAGCTATGTGGAGCGGTTACTACTTCCTAGTAGTGCATGCAAATCATGTAGGAGGGGGCTAGGGCAGTATTGATTCAGTAGTACTGGGTAACTCTTACCATAGCAAAAGGGTAAGAGTAGACATATCTATAGAGTGTTGCTATAGTATAATGCCTTTCGGTTTACTGATGTTAAGGTGATGAGACAAGCACTTTGTAATTATCAATGATACATGGATGCTATGTAAAAAAAAATGTCATGATGGGGACCAAAAGAATACTTGATGATTCAGTATATTTGTACCCTATATAAAGTCAGTGAGTAATTCCTCACTTTCATACACCCCAACATCCATGTGTATCCATTACTGGCACTGAATAAGATATTCATATGCAAAGGGGTGAAGTATGCTTGTCTCCACAAACACTGGATAGTTTCATTATTACATTACTGAATCTTTTGATTGCTGTTCACAACCATACTGACATTCACACTATGGACTGTCTTAGAAGCATCAGGTAAATAATCCGTGAATGGACAGAGTCATACCAGTAGATGGTCAGTAGACTACTGCATCTATGCTGCTGCACAGAGTGCATAATTTCTGGAATCTATTAACATTCAGTTGAGAGTCAGTAGACTACTGATTCTAGCCTGAAATGCAGTGCATATTCAGTTGATAGTCAGTACACTACTGAGTCTAGACTGAAAATGCAGTGTGGAGTCAGCTGTTTCGAAAGTATTTCAGCAGTACCTACTGCAATATGCAGTTGTTGATCAGCATATTCTCAGTAGCCACTGATAGGAGAAGTAGATACTGCCTTCTGGGCAGTACATGGTTCTTTCAGCACACTTACACCAATAGTATTGTGTTGCTGAGTATACATATAGCTGCAGATGGATATCTGTTCTGAGTATGTGTCTTGGTCTGAATAGGAGGAGGGACAGTGAGGTGCTATGGTGCACCACCACTAGCAGGGGTACGACCCCAACACACCCTCAATGTATTAACTTACTCGTACCTGTTGGCTATTTGTTCATGGTATCCCCTGTGTCTATAGCGAGGGAAACTGAGCCATACTAAATTCCAGCTTGATGAGCCGTAGGACAAACCCCAACATTTAGGTAGAAGAGGTGGGTACCCATGGCATTAGCTGTTATTAGTTCTTAATTTACCAATACCAGTGGACATCAGTGACTTTGTAAAACTGTCAACCTCAAGGCTCGATTTACCAACACACACACAGTGCCCAACAAACTGCCGGTAGTTTTAAACCACTAGTAGTATAATGGAGTACATATAATGGTTGTTTCACTTTAGCCAACCCCCTGCTATGTCGATATAGTACAACAAGTGGGTGGTGAGAAGTACACTTAGCCTGACACTCGTGAATACATAGAACCACATAGAGACTAAAAACTCTACCAATAAATCAGCCCATTCTTCTGCCTCCTCATTCCTCTACTACCAGCCCCCTCTCACTGCCTCCACATCTCCTGCTGCTGCTGATATATCACGCCGTACAGAGGTACTGTTTCCATGGCAACTCATATATTCAATACTACATCACACGGTTGGTCTATGTGTTCACTTCACTTGTCTTGGAAGTGAAATCCCTGCGGATGTCTCTGTATAGATTACATCTAGTTTTTTTTTTGTGGGGCCTACCTTATGTAGGGGCCTACCTATTAATTTATAAATGTTGTTTGACATTGAATGTATCACACAATTCTTCAGTGTTATTAAGAGTTGCAGAGCCACTTCATACATCTTGGACTTACCGATGTTTTTAATCCCTATCACCTTGAGCTATACAACTAACGGTGGACTGTGGGTGGCCGCCGGAAAGCCGATATATCAAAAAAATACAACACTTTACCATTACATCAAAGTATGAGTGACAAAACTTTACACTTGGGAGATCATGCCATATTGTTAAACCAATGGGCAGGCAACAATAACACATAATTATATATGTGACAATCATCCCCCAACTGACGTCACAGGGTACCGGCAATCCCTCTCATGGCGATGAGTTAAGCTGAAACCAACAAGGGCCTACACGGTCTGGCGGTCATCTGACGACCTGCCGCTCCTGCCCAGCGGCGTCACAGTTCACTGCCCACCTGACAGACAGTCATAGTTGGGAGGCAAAATTTTGAAATTTTACCATATGAGGGATGGAATGTTAGGGGATGGGATCCATGCCAAACGTGAAGTGTGGTCCACACTGATCAACTTTCAGGTTGATGCCATGTGCACCAATTGTTTTTCTCTGAAATAGGGCCTGACAAAGGTAGCCATTACTTAAATTCCATGTTTATGCTATAACTTTGCAGGTGATTTCTAAGCCTCTTTGAGATTTTGCCTCCCTACTATGACGCTCATATGGCGCGAAAGAGGCCGGTTTTGCTCAATAAACACCTTGATAAATCCCCCCAGAAAACCACTTTCAGGGGGTGTTTTAAGAAAATGAACCAGGGGTTGGATGGAGAATTATGTTGTGCATGAGAAACTCAAAGAAATAAAAGATATTTTGAAGTTAAGTATGATTATTTTGAGCTCAACAAATCTTCAAAAGTGAGCATTTTTGCCCCCAACACCCAGAGATCATGCTATACCGGTATATTGATATATAGATATAGCAGATACGGCATGATCAACTAGTATTGCTATGGTAAATCAATACCTCTCACAAGACATCCACAAAGAATGATTTTAATTTCAGATTCATGCCTGCTAGAGTAGCACTAAAGAGACTGTTGTAATATATATATATATATATATATATATATATATATATATATATATATATATATATATATATATATATTACACCCCACTGTATCTTTCACCATTCTCTAGGTTACTCTTGACCAGTAACTCAAACCTTTATAATGGGTCGATGTGATGGCCACATTTAGTACTGACAAATCATCTGCTAGCGCTGCCCTAGTGCTCCGATTAGTGCATTATGGATCATTAACATGGGGACATCATGTGGCCCTTATAGAACCCAAACACATGTAAGATATGGGTGTATGAGTAGTGCGGTGCTCCATGTTGACGTGTGCCGTGTGCCGCCATGTGTCCCCGGTGCCTCCTGGAGTTGGAACGAGGTACAGTGGAAACCACTTGGCAGCAATGAGATTAGTGGTCAGCTGTGGAAAGGGGATGAGTGCTGCCTTCCTGCTCACTCCCAGTTAACCTTTAACGGTCTGCCTCGTCTTCCTCAACAGGGCTCGACAAATCCCTGTATCTCGGCCCAGGACACAAAATAATTTACCTGGACATAACTTATTCTTTAATAGTTTGTGTCCAGTGGACTTACATATTAAGTTAGGGGCCATCCATAAATGACGTCACATTTTTTCGACAATTTACCCTTCCCCCCTCCCCCTTTCGTCACACTTTTACTAAAGAAATGTATAGGACGCATGGACCACCCTCTGCTCTGGCATGTGACGTCATTTATGGATGGTCCCTTAAAGGGTTGGGGACACACATTTATGCATTGGACAAACTTAGTGTCCAGTGGACATACCCATCTGATTTGTAGACCCCTTAATAACCTGTCTCTCACTAGCAGTGCCTTGCATTGGTGAACCATGGCGGCGCTTTGGGAATGTATCAACGCCGTCAATTTGGTACGATGCATTAATATGTCACTTGTAAGGGTTACATAATATCGCATCTATGCATTAAATCAAATGGTTAATACTATACCCTTAGTACGTTTGTGTATGACGTGGCTCTTACAGGGCTACTCACAGAGAACTCCCAATATCAACTAACACACTAAGGTCGTTGGTCACTTCATAAGTAAATCTCTCAATCTACCTGTCATCCTGACTTTACAACAGTGCAGGGCAAATGGTTTCAGGTGATAGATATTTAGAGAATAGACAACGATCTTCTTCACATCAAGACTGTCTGTTGTCCTATAATGCACGAATGCATCTGAGTGCATTATAGGACAACAGGCAGTCGAGATGTGAAGAAGGAGTTATCTATTGTCTTTATAAAACATTGTACATTTCATTCCAATCACTTAAGTACCCAATTAATGTATGTCTCGACCAATTAATGGCCCTTGACTTGTTTACAACTATGGTGACCTTGTTCAGGTGTGCACTACACTCTTATAATGCACTCAAGGTCACTTCTATCGTGCAGCAGAGCACTGCCAGCCGTTTTATAAAACTTGATAGATAAAATGCTGAAGAAAATACATACTTCAAACTTGCTAGATAAAAGGGACAATTATGTGTACAAACTGAGGGGAAAGGTTGCCACATAACACAGGTTCATATTGATATGCCTGTCTCCTCCCAGGATGTCCTCCTGGCAGGGTAGATGCTGGACAAGGCTGGGTGGGAGTGGGGTGTAGGAAGTGCCGCACCTACTGCTGTGGACAGTCTCATTATGCTGAGTAGGAACGGTCACTCGGTCAGCGTCAGGCACCCCGGGGTAAGGTCGTCTTATTACAAGATGTGTTTCTGAGCTGTCCTGGCAGCACACATCACACAACCTTCACTCACAATCATAGAGGTAGGGGCTTCTACATGCTGCCACCCCTCACCTTATAGTACTTGCACACACTCTACAGGGTATTAGACAGGAGGGCTGGTCATTACTGTAATAATGATGTGACTCACGATGACCCCATTCACATCAAGGCCTTAACACAACTTAACACTTCAAGGGCCGCATCATGTATAAACCTTCATTTTGCCTTTTCTGTTAAAATGTACAAGTGAGTAGCTAGAAACTGCATATGCGTATCATATTTCTCTAGTCATGAAAAAAGACACTTTGACTTTTTAGGAGTTAAGTTTGGTACAGGAATATTATGATTTGTACAGTTAGCCCCATAATATGACTCAGATCCTCATGTCCATATATACTGCTTACAGGTATAATTGACAAACTTCTGATTCCCTATGCTACTTACACATAAACATGCCAGTGACTAAGTCCTGATTCCCTATGCTACTTACACATAGACGCTCCATTGAGTCCTCATTCCCTATACTACCGTATTCTCCCGCGTAGAAGACGCGCTGCACGTATAGGACGCACCCCCAACTCAGCACATGCATTTTCGCGTATAAGACGCACCTCTTAGGGGGGATTTTTGTCAATCCAGTACTGTTCTATAGTAAAATTACCCCTCGTATAAGACCCACCCCCAATTTCAGTACATCCTATAAGACCCCCCAGCATTTTGTTTGGCGTAGAGGACACGTCTTATACGCGGGAGTTTACGGTACTTACACATAGACATGCCATTAACATAGTGCCGATTCCCTATGCTACTTACACATAGACATGCCATTAACATAGTGCCAATTCCCTATGCTGCTCACACATAGATGTGCCATTAACATAGTGCCGATTCCCTATGCTACTTACACACAGAGATGCCATTGACAAAGTCTTAATTCCCTATGCTGCTCACACATATTTGTGCCATTGACAAAGTGCCGATTCCCTATGCTACTTACACACAGAGATGCCATTGATAAAGTCCTGATTCCCTATGCTGCTCACACACAGAGATGCCTTTGATAAAGTCCTGATTCCCTATGCTACTTACACATAGACCTGCCATTGGCAAAGTCGTGATTCCCTATGCTAGTTAACATAGAGGTAACAAAATTTAATATGCGGCAATTCAATATGTGGCTTTAATACCCTTGCAAGTCCATTTGCGATGCTTACAGGTTAAGGTGATGTCAGACACAAGTTGTCAATGTACAAAAAAGAGGAGGCCTGGAAGCTGCAGCTATGGCAATGTTGACAGTAGCGCCCCCTCCCACCCCACTATATGTCAGCAGAGTTTGTATTTATCATTAACAACTGTTTAATTATGTAGCTACAGCTTGACAGTGACGGCTCTTCTAGATTACAGTCTTTAAGGCTCCTGTATCAGAGGTCTCCATCACCGATTCTACATATCACATCGGCTATACTGATAGCAGTGGGAGCGTTAAGGGAATGGTGTTTGGGAACCTGGGAAGTGCCAGGACAGGTAGGGTTTAGAGTCGGGACCGATAGGAAACTGACCCCTCCGTACTGCCTCTCTCAACCTTCATCATAAAAAGGGGTATAATTGCCTTATAACATGTCCAACCACTCTGATTTACATCTTCCTCATGTGTACTAGTCTGGTAGTAATGACTAACCCAGAGGGCGGGAGCTAAGTTTGTTGGTTGGGGACCATCTGTCGGATGGGTTGAGAAGGAGCAAGCGCGCGGGGTGGGGGGGGGAAGGGTTCTGGGTACACAGGTGGGTGTGGAGGGGCACTAATTACCCTCTTCACTCAGAGCACACCTGCACCCAGCCCCATCCACCCTGCTTCTGCGTACCACCGTTACCTGCTAACTCCCAATATTGCACCCCCCCCCCCCCCCCAAACCATAACCACTATAGACACACGTAGATAGACTATTGGAATCAGATTAATGGGACCATCGTATATGCTAAGTGATAAATCACTTCCACATATAAGAATGGTTCTAGTTAAGCATTGAAATGCAAATTATTTTGTCTACAATTTATACTCTTTGTAAATAGTTTGGAATTGACCTCTCTATAACTTGGAGTACAATCTCAATTCTAAAGGGAACCTTGGTGGTGTTGAGAGGGAATGGGGGTAGGTTGGTGAGGTATGGTTGGGAGACAGGCATGCAGAACACCAGGAGTTGACCAGTCTGGGTACCAATGCTGTAGAGTGGCGGAGTTCAAAGGACCTCTTCAATTCGCTGCAATAAAGCTGAGTGGGAGTGGGCTGTGGGGCGTGGCAGCAGACGTGCAGGGGCTTGTCTGAGTACCTCCCCCTGAGGCTGACCAACACCTCAGTGTCAAGTCTTCACACCACCACCTCAATACACTTACCACATTCAGCACTAGGACTCAACATGACTTGTGCACACTCAATAAAGGCCAGTCTGCTATCAAATACGTGCTGGACAATTCAACACACTAAATGTTCAATATCAAATGGTATCTACAAGCAGCACCCCACCCCTTATTTAGCCTTTTATCAGTGTTCATCTATACCCATAATGTCCTTATGTCCCTGTGATGCCTACTACTGTGCCTCTGTTCCTATCATGACACTTTCGTACCCCATACTATAGCGTTTACCATGGCTCTGGCTATCATAGCCCATTATCCCTACCTCATCCCATCTTTACCCCATAAGTGGTATTTATTCTCATACCCTATTTTGTCTTTAATAGTGACTCGGTGCCTATCATATATCCCTGTTCTACTCCATATTCAAAGTACGCAGAGCTCAAAAATCACTGTGCACAGTGCCCTTGACACACACACACAAAATATTTCTTTGGACAGAACATTCTTTTGAAGCTGTGCCATGTGGATACAATTGCCAAACTAGCCTTGGTATTGTGTCAAAGAGCTGGGGCACAACAGTCAATATGCGCTAGACACGACTTTGTTTTGTCCTTGTGCCCAGTGGACACACTCGATCCAATCTATCACATATCACCTATCACGTCTCTCTTTCACCTTATATTTTCTACAGTACTCTTCCCATGTACGTCATGTCCCAACCTCACCTACTATTTACCCCATAAGTGTCTCTGAATCTATTTCCATATTCCATGTAGCTTTTAACACTGCCCCTTTGCCTGTCATGCTTCTATCTCATCCCCTATTTAGTCTGTAACATGGTTGTGATGTGGTGGCCAGACGGCCTTTGTGGCATGCGCCCTAACTGGGTCGTATCAGTGTCTGGTGATGATGTGATGACCGGCTAATGGGACCCTGGAGGAGTCCTCCTTAACCAGAGATGCCACTCACTGGCCAACAAACACCAGGAAAACTGGACTATTGACACATTTTCCCAGGAATTTAACATAATTCAATACAGAATTCTTGGAATCAAAACCAGGAATTCCTGGTAAACCAGGAAAAATTGTATCTCTGTTTAACGCTGTATTGACTGCTGCCCGCCAATCACCAACCTCTCCACAGCCACACACAGCCTCCATGGGCGTGGAAAGCAGGGGGAACAGGGGGGGGGGGGCATGCCCCCCCCCCTTTGGCCAACTCCTCAAAAGGTCAAAACTAAAAGGGAGGTCAAAATTTCCAGAAACCCCCTTGGTCCCACCCACTTTGAAACTGCTTCCCACACCCCTGGCTTCCCTCCACCTATAGACTCTGCCTTGTCGGACCCCGGCAGTGGGGAATCTTAGAGTTAGGCCAAAACCTATGTAACATCCTACCAAATTATTTCACCACCGTGGCATAGGTCTAAGGGGAAATAGTACAGCACCCCGCCTATCAGGCACAGCTTATACTCTTTCACACCAAGGTTTGTGGGGGGAGGGGGTATACTTCACAAATAACGACATGTTTCTCTCAGATGCCTTTTGCAAAACTCATGGTAATCATCCAGTAATCCATGACATTACATTAAAGAACCCACGGTCACGTATCACCTAAAGTCTGACAGGCGCTTAAATGAGCTTTTAACCAGTATGGTTAAAAGCTCATGTGTCAAAAGTCCAGTTTTCCTGGTGTTTGTTGGCCAGTGAGTGGCATCCAGGGTCCCATTGTAACCAATGTAAATCAATATCTACTGGTTCATATATCTTGTCCTTTCAAGCCTTAGAAATTCCCCTAATCGTCAGAAATTCAAACGTTATTGATTTCAACTCCAGAACACACATTCCCAGCCCATATATATGTCGTCTGAATGTTTTGTCAGGGAGGCAGATATATATCAGAGATGCCAGTCACTGGCCAACAAATACCAGGAAAACTGGACTATTGACACATTTTCCAAGAAATTTAACATAATTCAATACAGAATTCTTGGAATCAAAACCAGGAATTCCTACGAGGAAAAGTGGTATCTCTGATATATATACAGGTTTCAAAATGCAGAGTAACGTGCCAAAAGGCAGATAAATGTTTCTGATTGTGCAAAATGGGCCAAAAGTTCTGTGTTAAACCCAAGGGCTGCACTGTCAGACTGTAAGTGTGTACCAACAGAGGCCCCTTCAACCACGGCACCTCCACAACAAAAGACGCCTGTAAGTTACCAACAGCCACATTCAGGGGATGGACCGACCTAAAGGCCACTCACAGCATTCATCGACTCTCAGACTGCTCACAACACTCAGTTCCACAGTTTAACCCTTTTATAGCTGTAAGTGCACCAATGGACATTCAATTTCCAGGCATGCTTATATCAAGTGTGCGGTCGTTGGACTGAAAGTTAGCGTGAATGCAGCCCTGGCGAGGAGACTTGAGCACCAGCGCTGCATTCACGAATGATGACGGCCAATGGGCATGATGCCTTTACTACTGGTGATGCACTAACAGTCATTTTAGAGTTAATGGTTGCATGTGTGTGCAGACAAAGGGGGGCAGTGGTAATGGTGCTGAAGATGGCAGGAGTCTTTGAGAGAGCAGTTTTTGTTGCATCTTCCATCTGAAGGGGAGGGTGTAGGGTATTATGCCTTATCTCAGATGACCACCTGCAGGATGGCCAGGGTGTGGGTGTGGTAGGGGTAAACCGGTTCAATAAATCCACTGTGTGCTATGATGGCCATTACAATTATATGGAGCAACAGAAGATGTACCAAAATGTCACATATTGGTGGCAGATTTCAAATAGATGCATGTCAATGCTGTCTAAGCATCAAAGCTCTAGAAGTGTTAGAATTTGATCTTATATGAGTCCATATATAACTAAACTTAAAAGGGCAAGGCATTCATGCTAAAATTTCATCTTGTATACGTGCATAGAGCAACTACTGGACAAACGCACATAACATATCACTGCGACAAGATTATCGCCAATAAGAGAACCATTGTATTTGTGAGAAGTCTGAACAGATCCTTGACAAAATGTAATAACTTAGTGCCTTTGGGCACTTCGTGGCCTGTGGACAAAACAGGGCCTGCAGCACACCCCCCCCCCCCTTTAATATTCCAGCTGACAGTGTTGAATCTATAACTTAAGCTTGTTGTGGCATGTCCCACAAAGCCTAGTGTCCCTGCAGGCTGAGTAGGTGTGGGGTAATGGTCATAGTCCTCGTCTTGTCATCTTCCTTTTGTACCACCACCACACACTGACAGCTTGCCACAGGAGGGGCACACTTGTGGTGCTGCATCTCACGTTAACCCTTTAAGGGTTGCATACTGATTTAATGCATTAGGGACATTCCTCATCACCAGACAAAAATGGAGTGTAAATCAACACAGCATTTATGTAGCCTATAGCATTTCTCCACCAATGTTAAGATGTCCAAAGAAAAAAGAAGGGGATTTGATAATAATCATTTTTTTACGTTATATTCGGTGTACAAAATATAGGAAACATTAGGCCGTGGATAATGTACAAGTAATTTGATTCAAGGTGTTATATCTGTACTGAAACCCCATAACGCCCCCCCCCCCCCCATACATCAACCTAGCTCACTTTGTAAAGCCCACACTGATGAATGTATGGAACATGAGTAAAGGCCTCCCTGTCCGCCATGACAAATACTTCTATTTTTACCATCTACTATGTATTAAAGAGATTGAGAAACGAACGAATGCCACAACTTCAGTCAAATGGGTTTAAAAACCAAAACTCCAGTCAAATACCTTTATAACTCTTAATCTCGTGGAAAGATGGAATATGATAGGAGCATGGTTTTTAATTAGCCAAAGAGCAGATCCATTCATTTGATACATCAACTCTTGTGAGCCTAGCTTTTATATCCTTGATCACAGTTTTAGACCAAAAACCAATCTTGATATTTGAATCCTTCCTGAGCTTTAAATCAGCTATGCAGAGAATTTAACGATTACCGTCTCAATTCATTCAGGCTGACTGTGCCCCAAGTATCAGCCTGAAAGAAATGGGGAAAAGGGTGAGGAGCTATTACGGATTCTGATGCAAGGTTCCTTAAACATGAAAAAAGGAAATATTAAAAAAACAAAAAAAAAACAAGAAGTGAAAAAAAGACGCTGTTTCATGACATCCAATAAGAATTGTGGATCAGAGGAGCAGGAGACCAAACGAAAAGGGAGAGCGTGTCGTGTCATTCCATGATGGATGACGCTAGGAGGTGGTACTGACTCTGTATGACTGGCTCATATCAGAGCCATTTTCATGTGATATCATGGAGAAAACTACAACCAAAATAACATCATTTTCTATCTGCCACAAGAAGAGGTGGACATCTTTTAGCAGTTTAGTATATACAACCGTATGACCTGTAGTTTACCTTCTAAGATTCCCTACCAGAAAGAAACACTTTCAAAGGGGCGCATGTATATCTTACATCAGGGAGTAATCGACAGCGTATGAAAAAAAAATCTGTAGGTACAAAGTCTAAATTAATTGTAAATCACTACACGTTATTGATTCAAAACAGAAGTCTAAATGCATATGGAACTCAGGAAATTCTGAAGTCAGACAAAATTCTGAAAACGTAGGCCTACATTCACGTGAGTTAAGTCATTGGAGGAGGTGGTGGTGTGTGTGTATGTGTGTGTGTGGGGGGGGGGCACGTGTTAGAATACGTACAGTTTACACGTGGACCTGATCTTGTTGGTTGCAGGTTCTCGGTAGGTTCTCACACACACCACTACACTGGGATCCTTGGCCAACAGCATGCACTAAAAACACGCGCCATGACGCGTCAATGTCAGCTAAATTAGTCTTGTGACGTTAATTACGGCACACCAGCTGAATCACGCTCCTTCTAAATAGGTCTTCAAGGGTGCATGATGTATTAAGTTCCACGATCCCTTTCCGGTATGATACGATGCATTGAATTGCAAGTGTATTTACCTTGTAACATTACACTGGCATGACAGCTGAGACCGGCGAGTACCCTAGCGAGTTACTCGCCCAGACTCGTTTCATCCAATAACATAGAGCGTTAAAGAGTAGTGCGGCCCATAAATGTCACAGAGATTAAGGTATTTGTCACGGCCCAACAGGATTGGTTGGTTGTAACTCGAAAATCAAAGTTATAGCCCACAATCTGCGTTTCTTTTAGGCTGGTTCAATCTATGTATAGTCTATGTACTATGTAGTCTACTGGAAATGATGCCGAAACCCTGACATGTCCAGAATTGTGATCTTAGAAATCAACATTTTCTTGAGTCATATAACATTAACTGACAACTTTTGCGCATTGAGTTAATTACTGTTTTATTGCTCATTTTCCTGCATATAACGCCATTCAATAGAATCACATTGAGAAGCATAATGTGAATGAGGCGGTTCAGTTGGGAAATCTAGCATCAGCTAATAATTAGTCGCCTTTGTTTCAATGCGAAGTCTGTTATTTATCTGCAAACAATAGCGGTGCACAGAAAATGAAGAGAAAACATTTCTGGCTGGTTGGCCACCAGCTGTGACCAGCGTCACGAGCCGCAGTTTTTGTCAGTGTTTTTGTTCACTTCCTGGTAATGCCATTTTAAAATCCTGCAGGAGAATGAACGACAGGTGCTGGTGCTGGATATTGAATTACAAAGTCCAAATTCAGTTAGACTTCCAAACATGATATTGATGTTTCTCTTTCAGAAACAGCCAGATCATCTCACATTAATGCAGATGAACCCTTTATGGGCAGCTCAATGGTTTAGTGCACTATGCCCATTTAATATGCAATGGCGATTCAGGATCTGGAAAAGGAGGGGGCGCTGCACAAAAGAAGGGGCGCACCATTTTTTTAGGAGTTGCCTGGCGCGTAGCGCCACAGTGATGTTGTGTGGCAAGTCATTCATTGCCTCTTGGGGTCAGTGGGGGTGGAGTTTTTTTTCTTTTTGTATGGAGGTATATGTTCAGCAAACGAGGGGTTTGAGAGAGCATTCCTTTTCAGCTCTAAAGAGTCTTCACCCCCCCCCCTCGAGAGCTCAAGAAAACTGTGGCTTGGACCAAGGGTGGGAGTGGCAACTCCTACCCGTGATCCTTGCCACATTTTTCTTGTTGAGCCAATTTAGAGGTCCAAAATATGTAATCAAACTCTTAAGTACGCCACTAGGACTCCCATTTGTTATTACGAGGCCAGATCTTTAAAAAATAATCCTCCAATTTTGAGGAAATCACATCTTTTCTGGTCTTTTTTTTTGTCATTTTAGTGAAACGTGCGGCACGGCCATATCCCTTCCGCCTCTTTGACGGATCAGAGAAAAAAAAGTAAAACCACACCTACACTACCTAATATTTCCCCGCATGTTATCTGAAACACATAAGTATTTTTTTTGTCTGATGCTAAAATGCACTGCTGCCATCTCGCCCTTGCTCCATCATGCCGACCCTATGAGATTGCTACACTCCCAAAGTACTGATATGATGACCAAATAGAACTATACTGCCAGTGCTGCAGTGGTGCATCATGACTATAAAGGTACATCAGAGATGCCACTCACTGGCCAACAAAAACCAGGAAAACTGGACTTTGGACATATTTTCCCAGGAATTATACATAATTTGATACACGAATCTTGGAATCGAAACCAGGAATTCCTGGTAAACCAGGAACAGTGGCATCTCTGGTACATGAACCTGGGGCTTCATGTAGCCCCTTACAGGTTAATTATCTGCTGGTGCACTCAGACTTATATCCTGACATAATTTGATCATAAGTTGACCTTTCATGAAGTACCTACATTCTGAAAGACTAAATGGCGAGAACTTGGCTGAACCGTCTCATATATCCGCTGAAATCTGTTACTATCGTTTTAGATATGAACACTTTAGCTAGGGCTCGGTGTGTCTGGGATATGACACTGTGCATTTGGTATTGATATGACCATATGCGGTTAGAAGTATCCAGGGGGGGTACAGATAGACTAGCATGATATACAGTTGGTTACCACTGTGTAGCTATGATTCATCATATACTATAACCCATTAAGGACTGCGCAGTCATGGCAATTCAGCTGTTCTTCTATTGTATAAAAAACATAGCCAATCAATAACTATCTGTGATATCAGTACCAGGTATATATCAATGAAAGATGCTAACATAGCCAATCAATAACTATCTGTGATATCAGTATCAGGTATATATCAATGAAAGATGCTAACATAGCCAATCAATAACTATCTGTGATATCAGTACCAGGTATATATCAATGAAAGATGCTCATTTTTTTTTTATTGTACTTGGTTGGTAGCTACACATGACATGTTGACGTGTACCTGTATGGTTATAATACTTTCATGTGAAAATTTGTTTCATGTGAAAATTTGTTTCATGTGAAAATTTGTTTTATCTAATCTGATGCATGCAGTAGCTGCAGGATCGTCTTACATGGATCTTATGGGGCAGTAATTCCCCATACCTGGTGGAGATACCGAGTGGTCCCGCCTCACGAGGGGGATCTCTAGAGAGCTTGGTACCAGGTAATCACTGCCACCTAGTGTGTGTATAATACCGATCCAGGTGTAGTTGGAAGGTAGAGAATGTCAGGCCAGGGGAAGTAGCTCAGGGGTAGAGCTTCCGCTTCGAAGTTGGAGGGTCCCGGGTTCGAGTCCCGGTTTCTCTATGACATTTTCCGCTGACCACTACATTGGTGGAGAAACCGAGCATCCTAACGCAATCACGGATTGAAGGTACGGAAACCCCGTATCTTACCGCAATCATGGATTGAGGACTCGGGAACTGGGCCGATATGATACAGATGACGCTTTGACCAATCCGGTAATTGTACCGGTACATCCGCTGGGAAGTCAGGAGTGCCCCAACACTGCTTGATAAAGCCTCAATTTCCAGGTAACTGGTTTGAGGGGGAATGCCGGGTGCTAGTGGATGGTGGTTGAAGCTGATGGGGAGGAGTGTAGGGGCAGTAATTCCCCATACCTGGTGGAGATACCGAGTGGTCCCGCCTCACGAGGGGGATCTTTAGAGAGCTTGGTACCAGGTAATCACTGCCCCCTATTGTGTGTATCATACCGATCCAGGTGTAGTTGGAAGGTAAAGAATGTCAGGCCAGGGGAAGTAGCTCAGGGGTAGAGCTTCCGCTTTGAAGTTGGAGGGTCCCAGGTTCAAGTCCCGGTTTCTCCATGACTTTTTCCGCTGACCACTACAGATCTAATGGGGAGATTACCGATATATAGATAATATACCGGTAGATAAGTCTCTGCAATGTTCCTTCTTCTTCCCTCCCCCCCTCCTTTTTTTCTCTCGTCGTCAGATGAGTTTCTGTCTAGGCGCCTCAATGGGTGAACAGAAAAATCCATAATCCAATTGATGATAACAAAAGTAACTTGGCCTATTATAGATCAATATGGCAAGAAAGGGTGACTTTTCAAAGAAGTTATTGATAAGTTGACTTAGCATAAGGAAATCTATTGAGAATGCAAACTTCCCTTGACAGGCCTGCCGTGTAATACCCTTTATTTGAAAGATAATTGTCTTGTGAATCCCTCGGTATGAGTCATTTGCACATGTGGTCACTATACACAAAGTTACGAGCATTCCACCAAAGGTGATCTAAACACAACTTTATTCATGAAAAGGTCACCCTTTCTTGCTGCATGGGTCTTTCTTTAGCAATTTTCTGAACTTGAAAATTAGCAGGATAGTCATACACAGCACAAATTCTTACACCAGGCCATCGATCCCCTTGAAGGAATACACCACTCCCGAAGGCTATCTTTGATATGAACTAGCTAGTAAGAACTTGTGTATCATCATATGACAGTTTATGACACCTACCTGTAGCCGCACCTGTGTGTACCTAAAACACCTGGAGAATGGAGTCATTCTTACCTGAAACATACAAACACAGAGCCATGGGTCAGATACTGGGACATGTGTATAAGTTAGTACAAACACCATCAAGCAAGGGTAAAGGCATCTACATGTAGTTAGATAAGCATAGAAACTTAACTCTAATATTGCCGGTACAGTAAACTAGTGGGCGATGTGCACTTGAGCACACACGGCTCAGGAGTCTATGTGATTTTCCTCTATTAACCTTACATGGACTGAACCGGAAGTGGAAAACATCTCACAGTAAGACGCTTTCTGATGGTCTGGGTTAGGCTTTATATAGAACAAAGAAGGAAATCATGGATTTTCCTTCCACTTTCGTAGTAGGCCCTATGGGAAAATCTCCTACAGCAAAATGAGACCTTTTTTGTGTCGGATGGGCACAATAACATCTTGTCCATCCATGTGCATGTGTTTGTTGAACTTTTATTTGGATAATCTGGATAAAAATTGAGATTGAAAATTGTATGACTCTCTTTTGAGAAATGCCACCGCCTACCCGGCGGTATAGACTGAGGAGGGACCCTGAGCCAATAACGGTATGCATATTATAGCAAAGTCTGGGTTATTTTCACAAAACCCAACTGGGACTGTGAAGTCAGATCGGTCCAAGCAGAGCTCTACATGGCCAAGTATAATAGACAGGTTATATTTGCGCGCCTCCCTGGTATAACAAATGAACGACGATTTGAAAGATAAAGGTTATGAGAAATCTCAACCTAGATACTTGTGTTTATAACACAGCCAGTGTATGGCTGAAGCGTATGTCTTTTTTCAAGACACTAAAGTACATCCGTAGTATATTCATTAGATATATAACCCGTTAAAATTATTTGAAAACTGACCTGAAAGCTTTTCTCTAATATCTGCTTACAAATATGTATGTGAATTCTATTTGAGGTCTCTTTGTTTAAAGTTAAATATGAACTAGGATCGATCTTGATTCCTTCCTAATAACACACAGAAGAATGCATTTTTATTGGTAACTCGACCTACATTTATATCACACTGCATTAAATGGATAGCAATTACCTCCCGCTGTAGGAAAAGAAACCATCTTTATATACTACGCCACTAGAGTTTGAGGCAATAGGACTTTTAATGGGCTAAAGTGGGTAGTCACAGGAAACTATAGGCTTGTAGGAAGGGTATGTGTTGTAGGCTATTCCTGTGCTTGTAGGCTCTTTCATTTGTGCAGACGGTAACTACGGAACGTAGCAATTCTCCAATGTAACGTGTCATGTGCACATGGACCGCGCCATACTGTCCGGGGGACAGATTTGTATACTTCAGAAGTAGGCCCACCATTCAATGTCCAAATTCTACATATCTGTTGCATTTATGACTTTGTAATTTACAGGGGACGATTTAATAAGAGGGAGGATCATAGATTCCCAATAAATAAAGAGATTTGGCCCGTAGAATGGCCGTTACATGGATTCAAAAAATGTGCAGGGCCCCAGTGTAGTGATTTTATTATGCTACGTAACAGGGAGCGGACGAGCGCAGAGCACCAGTTTGTCCCCGGCATCCGGTGTGCCGATGTCGGACCGTTGCCGTAGTTACAGGACTTTTCGTCTTATATATCTTTCAGTGCAGCCCTCTGGTGGCTTACACCAGCAACGCTTATCTTAGCGGTGCTTAACTTAGCAACGATGTGTATCATAGTAACTGTAGCGCGCAGATCACCAATCTGCGCAATTCTCAAATTGGGCAGCGCTGTTTGTAAATTGCGCAAGATCGGCACCGCGCAAAGCTCCAATCTTGCGCAAAGCAGCAATATCGGCCATTCTGCAAGTAGGTCTTGCACTTCAACTCCTTTTTTAAAACTCTAAGCAGGAAAACTTGACAAACCATAGACCAATGTCTGAATAACATAAAAAGTTATCTTCCAAAAATATTAGAAGGATCAATTCTATAAATTTGCTAGAAAATGTATTAGATTCTCGCTCATTTGTACCTGGCGCAAAGAAGAATTGGCGATCGGCGCAGATTGGCGAAATGCGCCTAACAGTAATGTCAGACAATTCTACACTCTCCCTGCAGATACTCTCGGACATTGAGATTATCTTGGGAACTACTCATCAGATTTTAATGTATCAGTATCAGCTATCAAATTAACGGTCTAGGAGAACACAATCCAGATCTTTAATTGGGCAGCTGTCTCTATGAATAGCACTAAGAAAGGTGCCGATCTCTTTGAGTCAAGATTTAAGATGGCCGAAAATACAGAAAAACGTACACTGACGATTTTGAGGTTTAATAGAGGGTATGGTTTTAGAGGTTACCTTAAATCTTAAAATTATTTCTTTGATCTAGAGAAGCTCTTTATATACCATAATCTCCCACATATAAGGCGCGGCTTATACGTGAATCAAAGACCTACAGGACCTTATAGAATCTCACAAAGGAGGGGGTGCGTCTTATAGGCGGGGTACTTTTACTATAGAAAAGGAGATCTACTAAAAATCAGGCCCCAGGTGCACCTTGTAGCATTCTTCTCAACTCAGGATGTGCCTTATACGTGAGGTGCGCCTTATACGCGGGAGATTACGGTAGAAACCATCTTTGTATTATGCACAGAACAATTTCGCTGCAAAGCAAATATCGTTTTCTTACGCTACATATTATATATGTGCATCATTTTGAAGCGACAGTCAACTCCACATGGACTTGCAGAGTTAATTGCCTATCGATCTATGTTTAATTCCGCTCACATTAAAAACAGGAAAGCTTCGATGGACCCAGCTTCCATTACCCCTACCTCCCCTCGCTCTACCCATTTCTTACAATATACATATCTGTTAATGCTCCCTTTGAGGGGGAGCAGAAGATGTTGGGCTCTAAAGTGGAAATTTAACCCTCTTGTATTGGCTGTTTGATTTATTATATGTAATCAATAGAGCTCTGCCATCAGGAGACGGCGAAACAATTCACTTTGTAACTCTTCTTTTTAAGTGTTTCAATGTGTGTGTGTGTGGGGGGGGGGGAGGCTATAGAGTATGCATTGTTTAAAATCCTCAGATGTATTCCCATTTTGTATAAACCCTCTAGATACATTGTATATTCATAAAGGTTACAAGTTTAATGGTGAACATTTGAAATAAATGGAAAACACTAATATCAAAAGTGTGTCATTGTTCTCTGGTCACAAAGAGGGTGCCTTGTGCCATACTGGTGCAGATGAGCCGATGTTGTGTATTCTTAGAGCTCTTTTGTAAAGGAGGATGATAAAGGGTGTTTAATGACGTCAAAAACGCAGGGCGGACGCCGGGAGACAACTGCTGACTGTTCCTTTTGATCCTATTACCATAAAAGACGCCAGTCTCATTTGTTCCTATACACCATAAAACAACAGATACTTCTGAAGACTTAACTCCCAGTATTTATAATCATAAGTCTTCATCAAAATGACCATTGTTCTGTAAATGTGATATAAGACGTGAAGATAACAGAATGATGATGTTCATCTAAATCAGTAAATGGAACTGCACCCCCTAATATTGAAGATGGAAGCTTCCATCTTCAATGTAAGCCTGCACAAGTCGAAAATACAAAGCCCTCAAATAATAGCATCTAGATGGGTCCTGTTGTTGTGTTCCATATCAGAAGAACACTCCATGCCTCTGTGTTGTTAAAAGTTAACTTGATACTAGTAAATGTCTCAGTTGCTGATGTTAACCCTCAAATGCAATGTAAATATGATGGTTTAGGCTTAGGGTCAATGTTAATTTGATAATTTTGTTCTCATGATGCAGCAATGTTGTGCCATCATCTAACTTAGGATTGAGATGGGACACTCGATATCTTCATTGCAGTCTAGTAATGGCTCCCATGATGATGCATCAACTTGACCAAAAGCACTGATCATCCATACTCACTTAACTAGGCAACGATCTCCAAACTTTCAGCGCTTAATATACAAAGTGCATGGTGCCTACCGGGTACATTGTGACCGGGGCAAATTGCCAATGCATGGTGGTAGGGTTATAATGGATGCGTTGTCGTTGAAGGTGTATGATAAACACTGACATCCTGAGGTCACCACTTGATGGGTGAGTACCCCCCTGGGGGGGGGGGAGGGCTGTAGGCTGTGTAGCACACAACGTAATGCATCAACTGACACAACTATGATGCACTAATGCACTGCATTTAATTGATGTTCGCTTCTCTTTTCACGTCACCGGCATTTTAACTGACCGTTTCCAAAATCCTTTTTACCAAAGTAAATTCATGTATTCTGGAGTAGGTTTAGATCCCCTGACTGTCCTGATTCTTTGTATGACCATCCATACTCAACACCGTTACACTCAGTTTATCTTGGTAGTCAACATTCTTAAAAGCTCCCAAATTATTCAA
The DNA here is from genome assembly GCA_949317995.1 of Acholoe squamosa. Lineage (NCBI taxonomy): Eukaryota > Metazoa > Annelida > Polychaeta > Phyllodocida > Polynoidae > Acholoe > Acholoe squamosa. The sequence continues at coordinate 57,189,745 of OX439044.1, forward strand.
TTATCAAAATCAATTCTGAACTTTTTCTTTAAAAACCCCGGGGATTGGTGTTCAGAAAATAAAGCTAAGCTGCTCTGGCATCTTTTAAGAAGTTTTGTCTACGCCATTATTTTAATACCCACGGATAAGGTGATGAAGAAATTGTTTTTCCTAACTGAGAAAGAAGAAAAGAAAATGTGTTTTAATGGAAACGAGCGCCTTTTAGAACCACTCAAGAGGGTTGCGCCTTATAGCCGTGTAGAATTAATTCAAAATACCGGGTAGTATCAAATGTTCAAAATGAGGCCCTATATGTGCGCCCTATATAGCATATATGATGTAATATAGCAGGAACCATAGGCTCAAATATACTACCATACTACCGGTACTTCACAGATAAGTTGCACACTAGTTGAGGGAAATGCTATAGAGCGCACATGGGGCTTCATTTTGAACATGTTAGTACTAGATATAAATCCAATGTCAATTTACCCTGTGAGTTGCACCCCCTCTTTGGCGAGGTTTTATAAGGCGCAGTAGGGCTGGGTGTAAGCTAGGCTTATAACTATAAGTCTAGGCTTACATGCAAGGTACGTATATGGTAGGAACCACACTGCCTTACATGCACTAAGAATCCTCATTGCATCAAATGCACTAGGAACCCCCATTGCCTTAAATGCACTAGGAATTCCCATTACATCAAATGCACTAGGAACCCCTTCTGCCTTAAATGCACTAAGAATCCTCATTGCATCAAATGCACTAGGAACCCCTTCTGCCTTAAATGCACTAAGAATCCTCATTGCATCAAATGCACTAGGAATCCTCATTGCATCAAATGCACTAGGAACCCCTTCTGCCTTAAATGCACTAGGAATCCTCATTTCATCAAATGCACTAGGAATCCTCATTTCATCGAATGCACTAGGAATCCTCATTTCACCAAATGCACTAGGAATCCTCATTTCATCAAATGCACTAGGAATCCTCATTTCATCAAATGCACTAGGAATCCTCATTGCATCAAATGCACTAGGAATCTTCATTTCATCAAATGCACTAGGAACCCCTTCTGCCTTAAATGCACTAGGAATCCTCATTTCATCAAATGCACTAGGAATCCTCATTTCATCAAATGCACTAGGAATCCTCATTTCATCAAATGCACTAGGAATCCTCATTGCATCAAATGCACTAGGAATCTTCATTTCATCAAATGCACTAGGAACCCCTTCTGCCTTAAATGCACTAGGAATCCTCATTTCATCAAATGCACTAGGAATCCTCATTGCATCAAATGCACTAGGAATCCTCATTGCATCAAATGCACTAGGAACCCCTTCTGCCTTAAATGCACTAGGAATTCTCATTGCATCAAATGCACTAGGAACCCCCATTGCATTAAATGTACTAGGAATTCTCATTGCCTCAAATGTACTACCGGTAGGAAGCCCCACTGCTTCAAATGTTCTACTTCTATTAATCCTAATTACCGGTACCTCAAATGCACTAGGAATTTCCATTGCCTCAAATGTATTAGCAATCTTAATTGCTTAAAGATAAACACACTTATATCCTTTGACAAGCTAATTTATTTCATACAAACAGTACAATTGGACTGCAATATCAGCAAAAAGAATCCTCCCGGAGATTACTGGAATAAGAGTATTGGGTTAAGAATATTGTCTACTCTACATCTAAAGTATTGAAAATAACGACAAGTGGGAAAGGTTTTATCTCAGAAGTTATCACAACAGACAGAACATGTACAAATCCGGTGAATGAATTGGTCATTTCAACTTGGGCATGCCCATGAAGCATGGTCTTTTTAAATAGAGTAACTATTGGACTTGATTCTCGAAACCGATTTCGTCGAATGAAATCAATACAACCTCCGTAGCTATTAGTCTATGTCTCCAAGTGTTACAGCGCGACAGGCACGGCACAGAAATCAATGATTTGCAATTGCGGGAGATTGTCAGAACAGAAATACCAATAGGTGACAAGATCTAAATCTGATTACATGCCAACATGAATCCGACTAATCGCCAGGTCCTACCTAACAATAGAAATAGAACTCTCTGTATCGCTTGGCACTTAAGGTTAATTAGAACTTCCTCATTCCATAATCTCAAAACTGCTGAATTAATATTGCGGGGGAAAAAAGAGTTTTGGAGGCTATAAATGACATTCAAAATGCCGAACGAGGGGTTTAATAACAGTGGCACTCTTCAAAAGAATGGAAGTTGAGTGAGATTTTCATTTATTCTATTTCCCCCACTTTTATTTGGAAAGGGTGGTACTGGCATACAGTGTTATGACTGTGTATGAGTCACAGTCAATTCTGACATGACTCTGAACATTAGGGCCAAGGGGTTGGGGGTGTAGCTGTCAGAATGCACGATTTTAACATGACAATGGCAGCAGAATGACGGCCAATACATTACTATTTGATCCTGTTTATGTGTCTGTAGGGGGGGGGGGGGTTATTGACGCTGGGCGCTTTAGCTAAGCCAGGGACTACAAAGTTCTTTTACAACACACGTAAAAAATGAGTCACCTTGGCAGCCATGGACGGTTCTTAGCCGACAGGAAACAATCCAAGATGTAGAAGACAACTAAAAACTATGTTCAAGTCCTTCCAGTCTAGGTAAAAACCAATATCAGGCACCCCATCCATCTCATCTCACTCGTCCTTGGGGTTATCTGACCCTTTGTAGGATGCCTCGTGGTTCCAGGTTCGATTGGGATCACGATGCATTAATCATTTTTCATCACAATACACTAATACAATGATGGCGAGTAACCTCATCAAGATATTGAATCATAACGATAGTCCCATGTGGTGCATTACCACACACAAGAGGGGTATAGTGTTTCAATGCAGCATGTAGCCCTTATATGGTTTTAAGCCTCATTATTGACTGGGGATTATTTAAACCTTGCCTTGGAAAAATAAGAAAGTTCTCTGTATATCAGACCAGAGAGAATATGTTTCTCTGTGGTCAGGCTCAACACAAGAAGTGACTCTTTCTTGACTCTTTGGTGAAAAGTTTACAGAGCTCCGATACTATACTATAAAGTAACTGCTTACAAAGTAACGGTACAGATAAATTATAGCGACCCTGGCCTTATGTGTACAAGATGGATCACTATCACGCATCCCTTCATGAATATTACAATTTACACATCCCAAAACCTATAAGCTACAGTTCTTTCATAGTAGATCAACTTTCTGTAGGAAATTAACAAAATTCTCGTGGGTAACTCACCAGGGCTGCACTTTTACTTCACAACGACACGACATGAGTGAGACCGGCAGGGGTAATTATGTGTTAGGGGTCGCAATAGATGGGTGTGTGTGGCTGCCCTAAGATAGTGACCACCTTAACACAGCCTCACAGGGCAGGCTATCACCCCCCCCCCCCAGTTCCACCCACTCCGCTGAGTCTGCAGTCGGCATCGATCTCTGTCTCCACTATAGTGTGTCCAGTACCTCCTATACCAAGGTCGAGCATTGTCCAATGGGTGCCGCCATGGCTGGAGCTTGTTACCATCGAGTTATAACTGATAAAAAGTTATCAGATGGGTACCAGTTGCTCCCCGAGAAGAAGCCAACAGTGAAAAGTTGGGATTACTGCATTGGCTAATATTGAATTGTCCTGTCACTTTAATCACCCTATTCTCTATCACAATTACTCGGCAGGTCTTACCCCGGGTCTGTACTGCAGGGGAAGCGCTATCTATGGGACTGATAAATGTGGATCAACACGGTAAAAGGTATGCCCGCAAGGGGGTGCGTGGGCATACCTTTTACCGTGTTGATCCACAAATGCTATGTCCTTTTAATATCAAATCAATCCATTATTTTCTCTATAGTATTTCAGCATGAAGTCATGTGCAAACTGTAATACGTGATCCATAACGATCAACATGCCTCAACCCTAACCATAGAGGTTATAAATCTGTAGGGCTCGACCTGGGTAACTGCACAAACTGCCGATACCTGTGATATGTTTTAACTCTTTATGGGCAGAATCACAATGCTATGTGCCCTGCTCAGCATGCTATACATGCATGATACGCCCCTATTGCTGCATTGATGCATCATGCAGCATACAGGGTTGATACACCCTTTGTTGGTCAGCATGATGCACTGCCTGCTGCTTTACTAGGTAGTGCCGCACTGGTGCACTGTGGCAACATGAAGCCTTGAATAGTGGCCATTATGGGGACCATGCTCTCTACTCCTTCTTAAGTTAAAGGGTTGTAAAAGTGATATCAACAAGATGTCTGTCCTCACTCCTCCCCTTTCACCAATATTAAACCTACAACCTCTTGACCTCATATTGCCTCATTTGAACAGGCATTAAAACACTGTGCCTCAGAAAGACCACACCAACTATTAAAACTGCAGATATTACACTGCGTATAAGGCGAACCCACTTTTAAACTTAAGCCGCACCTAAATTCAGGACAAAGGTGCACCTTAATTGATATTTTTGTTTTGTCATTACGTTTCTATCCTCCCATAACTATACGGCACACCTTATATGCGGGCTACTACAGAATATCTGGGTCTTGAGGTTCCCACATACAACGTGTTTGTGGAGGTTTCCTATTCATTTGCATAAGTGAGGTGGCCACGTGACATGCATTTATCCAATGAGCGCATTGTTATGATTTGGACGTTGCAGTGGTGTGTGCTAAAGGGTTGGGGATGATTTCAAAATTAACTGTCCCTTCCTAGTCCTAATTCTATGTTCTACCACACAAAAACTATGCTTTTTAAGTAGACACTAGTGGCTTCGCCACTAGGGGTGGGGGTAACCAAACATACCACGACCTCCACCCCCCCCCCACTTCCACGCCCACACACAGACAACCCCAACTCATGTAGGCCTATCCCGGGAAGCTTCCTCACTCACATTGCGCGACTGGCGCGGGAAAGGCTACCCAGCGTCCCCCCCCCCCCCCCCGATGGCACGTCACAAATTGTTACCTTAGTGATTTTTTTTTATTTTTGATTTTTTTTATTGAAAACATCATTAGCTTTCCGTTTACTGATGATCTTCCGTTTTCAGTTTTTGTCCTCATACAAACATACAGCGGTCAGAGTTGTCGATTACAATTGTAGTTATAACATCTACATGTGCTATACATTAGTGCTACGTTGTTGTATTCTATTGCAGAGGTTACAGTATATACAGGCAAGTACTATTTATAATTTTGCATGATAACTCCAAAGTTCCATGTTATAGTTGACTGATCTGTAGCGTTTGCAGTTGGAGTTTGGCTGTCAATGTTTAGACAGGCTGTCAATTAACATCAAGTTACACAATATATACAGTTCAATGAGGTATTTACAAATGAGTGAGTAAAGGGAAATAAAATGTGTCCTCCATGAGCATGAACAAGAGTTTGTGGGCACAACCTCATCAGGTTATAAGGGACCTCAGCAGGTCAAATCAGCACTGATCATAATCACAATTATATGTAGCATTAAAGTCCTAGTGCTGACGGTTTCTCAGAGCAGTTTCCCTTTTCCCTCTCATATTAGTCATGAACCAGTTCTTAGTTTTCTTTTTGAATTTCTCTTTTGTTTCCGCTGTTTGGATACTATGTGATAATTTGTTCCATAATACTAATCCTCTATACTTAGGGCTCTTTCTGAGCTTTGCCGTGTGAGGGAAGGGGAGTTTATAGTTTAATTTATAATCATTTCTGGTCCTACGTGCAACCGGCTTAACAGGTGGGGATTTTTGGGTTTTACTGTATATAAGTGACATCAGCAATTCATTTCTTCTGGGTCCTAAAAAGGGAATTTCACAGATATCATGCAGATTTTTTACAGAATCTTCCCAGACCCTGACACGGCGGATACATCTCAACATTCTATTCTGTATGATTTGCAACTGATCAATGTCGCTTAGTGATATCTCCATAGCTACCTGACTTTTCACCCGAACTACACTCTCCCGCTAGATTCTCTCAGATGTTCTTGCTTGCAAAGTTTAGCTTTAGATATTTCATTGATTTTAAGCCATTGTGATTTATCAGTAGAGGAGGAAGACAATGTGGGCACAATTTTTTCATCCCTATCTGATTCAATCCATACTCATGTATAGATTTGGTATTATTTTGCTCCAACTTTGTAGAAAAAAATGGCGGATTTTCGAAACTGTTCTGTTTCTTGTTGCTATGCACAGAGAATATTTGTGAAAAAGATATTTTTGTCCTAACTCACAGATAATATTTTAGAATAATTCAAAGAATATGCCCGAAAACTAAATATTGTACACTCAAAATATCAGTTTTAGTACATTCAGGACGAAAAATCGAGTTAACTCTGAAAAAAGTACATACTTTTACCTAGCCTCTTTTGGTTTATCTGTTCCTGGCAATCACTCAAACTTATTTCAATGGGGTGGGGACCAGCGACGAAATAATGCCGAGATTGATAAAAAGGTTGAAAAGTTGAAAATTCTGCTCAATAGCGGAATTCTTAGGCTGCTGCGACAGGTGATCGTTGTGATAGCTGCTACCAGTACTACCGTAGATCAAGCAATGGTGGCTATCACAACGTGTCATGCAAATGAGGGATAGAATGGTTTACTAGTGTCTTACCTGAGACTGTGACGTCACGTGACCGGCCTGTTTGTTGACTAGCTCCTTCCGCAACAGCTGCACAATGGATTTCTGTAGAAAGAGAAATCATAATGCACATTTAAGAATTTAAATCAAAATATACAACAACAAAAAAACTGTTTTACGTTGAAATAGTATAGCAATGAAAACCATCACGACAAAAAGGCCTAAAATTCCCCCAAAAAAATGTTGCGTTTGGGTATAAGGGTAAGGGGTTAGGATAAGGAGATAGGAAGGTAGATTTTTTTTTTCTTTTTTAAGAAATTTTCAAGGTCAACTGAAAATTTTGTAACTTGTGACGCAAATTGGACAAGCAGGATCCAAAAATACTTCGATTTTTCACAATAAGCGCTATAAAGTCAATCCCCCCCCCCAAAAAAAAAAAAAAAAAAAAAAAAACACCATGAAAAGACTAGGGGAGGGCCATAAAATATGGTAGGTAGGGTAGCACTACCAGAACACTTCTTTTTTAATTTTAGGCCTAATACTACTACCTACTGGTAGTAATTCAGACAGACTTGCACACCATACTGTAAGTTGATTTTTCTCAGAGTACATACTTTTTGGCTAATAGATTCGAGAAGGATGGGTATGACGTATCAATGCACTGCTACTAAATTATTCGTCAGCGCTGCAATAATTGATACATCATGGCGGGAGGTTAAATCAAATCTAAAGGCATCATGTTATCCTCATTGAGTTCAGAGATTAGATGATTAGTGTATGTCTATTTTGGTAGTAAAACTTTGGCCAAGAACCCTAGACGTATACTTTATTGTAATTCAATCAGATAATTTTAATATTTGTCTGTTCAATATACATCCAAAGTTCACACCAATGTGTATCAAATATGGTTTAGGCTGGCTTATATAGCTTAATATTCAATGTCTGTTAGGTACTGTCCGGAATGTGCCCTATAATCGATTCCCCGATGCCACTGATGAGACAGTCAGATGCCGACTACAACCAGCTTTACATTGGTCAAACTCACTTTCAAACTAATGATACTAAGTTACTAATAACAATCAGACCAGTAATGCTGGCCCACTTAGCACACCAAAGTTATTTTTGTTCTAGGTAAGCACCAGGTAACATTAGTAAGTTCCTCTTCATTCTTCGTTTGTAGACTTTCTAAATAAAGTCAAGTTGACTAACTGTGAGAACATTATTGTGAACAGCGCACTCCAATGCCTTTCTGTCGTTGCCATGATGCACCAATGCAGTGCTGACAGGTAACTCAACAGAAGTGAACTGTCAGATGCACCATAGGTCAATACTGTGCATTAGGGAGGCTTGTCTGATGTGTGATTGCAGCCCCAATAAATCGCTCACTAGGACTGCTGCCTTCATGATGCTTTGACTTATTTTACCAAAGTTTCAAATTTCTTTTTTCATCAATTTCTTTCCTATGGTAATGTGACCCTATCGACCACCTCGCCTTTAAATTAAACAAAAGATTTAAACAGAAGGGGGTATATATGCTAGGAAGGTGCCCCATTGTATCATTATGTAGAGCAGGCAGCGGTCAGTGTCAGTCAATCACCCTTAGCCCTGTCCTGTAAGTGTCACGTTGTGAGTTGCTCGAGGCCCTGTGTGGGGTCCTGTTGGTGACCTGGGTAGGAAACTGGGAGCAGCTCAGCTCTAGCTGACCTACTTCTGCCTCCACGTGCTCCTTCTACCTAAAGTACGTCTCACCGCTCATGGCATGCCTGCTTAGAACTATTGTCAGTGTCTCAGCTAATGCTATACCACTCAAAGCCGTACAATTCACTGATAGCTGCCTGCACTGAACTTTAGGGTTAACTTAATAGCCATTGGTCAACTTATTTCTAAAAAAAAGAACAGATTTTCTTGTCCTTTACACCAATAACAAATTATTCGGCTTCAATTTGCTTCCTATGCTCCTGTTAACTTGTAATAAACTCAGATTTATACAACAACAAGCTACACCAGGACCCAAAACATGTACTATAGTCTTCCTCCAGTTAGCAGTACCACACCTAGAGCAGCGCTACTCAGTGCTTCCCTCTAGTGGAATACTCTCACACTAGTCCACTTTTTCCCCCATGAATACAGATTGCCCTGCCAGGTTTACATAGCAGAAACAAGCTCCCAGGCCCTGATTACCGACACTACTTATCTGTTCGTTGATGCAGACCCTTTCTATATACACTACTGTATAGCTATAAATGAAACAGTGTGTTATACAATGTAAGATCTAGCCATGATGACTTATTGTATCAACTATATCAGAGAGTATAATGGACTGAGTGTGGGGATTTAAATAGGAGGTGGGGTTAAGACTTGAGTAGGATGGTGAATTGGTTGGAGGTGGGTTTCAGAGTGGCCTGACACGGGGTGGTGGTGGGGTGAGAGGGGCAGGCAGCACTGGTGGTGACAACTCCTTATCGTGCTGTCCCTGATACCAGTAGGAGTATACGGGGCACCAAGGGTGAATACCACCAAGCTTAAACTAACAACTGCACTTGGTGATTTACTGTACAGAGCTCTTGAACTATGGTGGTCATAGACTGTAGTTCTTAAACTAACACAGCTATTTAACAACAGTTCTTCAAACTTAAATGACCATTAATAGTACCGGTAGCTCTTTTACACTGCCACTATACAACCATTACCTCTAGCTCTAAAAGTTAAGATGACTATGAACTGTTCACCGTGAACAACCATGTAAGACTACATACCGTAATCTCCCACATATAAGGCTTATAAGGCTCACCCTGAGTTGAAGGATAAGGCTATGCTATAAGGCACACCTGGGGCTTGATTTCCAACAAGTTTGTACTGTTAAATAGTAAAGGTATCCCGCCTATAAGATGCACCCAGACTCTGTGCTGGTTCTAAAAGGCACAGGGGACCTCTGATTCGCGTACAAGACGCACCTTTATACGTGGGAGGTTATTTTCTTTTACAATTTCAGGGAATTCTGGTATACCGGCATTATCAGCTATAACTCAACTTAACTTTAAATTATAATATTTATTTCTTCAGGATGGTATCAGATCCAAAGAATAAAACTTTGTTTGTTGGAAACGAGGTAGGGACGTCAATGTGGTCTATCTAATACAAACATAGACGCCCAAACATATATACAGACCTGGTAATGACCTAGCCAGGGCTACACCAAGGTACCGTGACAACTGAACAGCATGGAGCAATTAGAGCACGATTCAGGGTCACTGTGAGATACGCCCAGTGGCTACTCGTTCAAACTACTACCCTACATCTGCAACTCTTTGTTCAGGGAGGGAGGGGGTGGGGAGTGGTTCAACTGTCAGGTTGGGGGGGGGGGGGTCACCAAAACAAAGTAGACCACTGTAAACTGTTGTAAATGGAGCTAAACACGGCCACACCTGTCATAAGTTGCAGGTTCACCTGTCTTCTCTCATATAGGTCACCTTAGTGACAAACACGGCTGCAAAATAACTTTTCTTTGGCTTCTGGCAAAATAGATTCTTCGCGACCACCAACCAAAAGTTTCCCCATGCTATCAAAATAGAATTAAATCATCTATTCTTCTCGACGACCAACGGGAATATTTTCTCTACACCCAATGGCCACACAACTTTTTTCATATTTTTTTCAAACAACTTTTCACTACTAACTGCCTTAATACCTCAATATTAAAGCTTAATGTTTTGAGAATATTTAACTACTTTGAACTTGAAGAACTTCTTAAATGTTGGCTCTTACAGACTTTGTTTTGTTGCAGAAAAAAAGAAAGTTGGTCTATATATCAAGCCATCTCTCAATATTTTCGGTAATACAAAGTTTGGTCAAAGACGGTCTAGCATTTCAACACGTAGGCTATTATGGCCTTTTATGTTGCAACTTCTAAACATTGGTGCTTACCACTTTCCAAAGTGACGTATGGGTAAGAAATGAAGAGAAATAATATGAATCCTTATACCTGCTGTATCGTTATATGTACATGTATCATCCTGGATGAGCGGCTAAAAGCAGAGAGCTATGGTAGGGTTTGAGAAGTGATGTAAAGAATTTTGAACTCCTTTCAAAGGGGTAATGGAAAAAAATATAACTGTCCCCAATAAAAACTACTTGTCTACTTGTTCATGGATCATGATGGCATCCTGCACTAAAGGAGGGGGAAATGTTTCATCATTTTGTGCGGGGTGATAAGTTGAGAAACAAAACTTAAACGCGTCCACGTGAAATTCCACCCCTACCAACTAGATGATCACCCCCTAATTCCCGGTTAGAAGGATCCTTAGTGGGCACCCATGCTTGAGATAAGGACTGATAACAGTTAGCATAATGGGTACCAGGTGTTATGTAATGCACCCTAAAAAGTCTGCACTGAATGAAAGGAATGTTCTCATTGGTCAATAATGTGCCCAGCTAGGTCGAAATAGCACCAGTATGGTACGGTTTACTTTGGTAAGCTGAATCTGGTATTAACTGAAATGTCATTATGGATAAAATATGGGTAACATATCATTTCAGACATACTTGCTTCAAATGTTAATGTAAAACTTCTTTCAATTTTTAAATGCATGGTGTAGGCCTATAAATATAACGTAGAGTCCAGTGTTAGCACTAGTTAGCACTCAGTGAGTGTTTATCATTCATTCATTGTGGGTATGGGTTAAGAGTGTAAGTAGTATATGAAAAGTGGGGGTTCCATCAGGCACTGATAGAAGCACGTGTGGTCATTAGACCTCTAAGTCTTGTTTCAATGTTTGCATGAGGGCAACATTCTCTTGAGATACATTCAATCTTAAGAAGATAACACTGCTTTCAATTCATGAAATACCATTTTTTTTTTATCCTAATGGTACTTCGAAAAACAACCAAATGGTACTTTCCAACAGGCTTTTTTAAAGGCTAGCTTATCAGCCTCAGGTAAGTATTGGTGTGATATCAAACATGTTCTAGAGGACTTTTTATTCTGTGATCTAAATATCTGAGCCAACACCTATTTTCAGAGGTTGTACCTACATAAGTTCAGAATAGAGTGAAACTACCGGTATCATGATGGTATGCAAGTGGTGTGAACAACCTGTTCAGCTAAAAAGATGAAGATACCATTGAGGTACCAGTGTGATGCAGCCATTTATACCAAGGGACTAACATAATTTAGCGTCCCCGTTTAAGTACGGCCGAAATAGTTGTACTCCAGAGAAAAATCAATAAAGACTACACAGGAGTGCGGGTCAGTGTGGGGAGGGGAGGAGATGGCTAGAAAGCTCAACATACTTGTCTCTCACTCAGCGATGTGATTTCTGATTGTAGTTCATGGAGCTGTTTTTGTAGACCAGTATTCTGCAAAGAAAGAGTCAAAGTAGTTTGCAAAGGGTTGGCTTTATTATCTGGGAGGGTGGAATGTGAGAAACTGTTGAAATCGAGCAAGGAAATCACAGCAGTTTGATGGGGAGCGTGCTGCACCACTGGTGGTGGCGGCAGCAGCAGCAGCAGCAGCGGCCGCCCACCAGTGATGCTGAGCCCAACTCTGCACATACCTGAGGGTCACCCTTCATCTTGGCCACCAGGATCTAAACAAGACAACAAGAAATATGTTAGCTCAAACAGCTATAACTAGTGTAGAACTAACGGTTGGCACTTGTTGGGAGCTTATTTGTGAGTTATTTGGCAGGGATTGGAGTTTGTTAGGAAGTGATGTGTGAGCATCCCCCCGCCCCGGTCCACAACAACAACAGTCACTCACACAGGACAGAATATTATGCTCCGGTTGACTCCTATCCCACGTAATGTTCAGTTTGAAACAGCCAATTTTATACTATTAAAGTCACATAAAACGCACATAGAGACTGACTAATGAACTCAATATACTTTTGTGGACCTGAGAGTACCGGTAACACACATACCAACGAAACATGACCACAAGAAGCAAGTGCATAAACATGGTGATGGTGATGGTGAATCATTGATTGAAAAGGGTGCAAGTAACTTTAGAATACAACCTGATGGCTTTGTATCGCAACTTTCAGCTGCGCTTGGATATGGTCTAAATCCACTCTAGACATCCTTTGACATCCAGGACACCTCGCTAAATACGTAAATCCCGAGTGTGTTCAGTATAAAGTAGAATGCAAGAATACTTCGGCAATATTATCCAACTTGTTTCGGTCTTCCGCACGCTGAGGGTACAAAAACAAGCTTCGGGCCGATCTCACAACTCCGCCGACAGAAACTTATGCAAAGGTCCTTGATCAACAAGCTGTTGTCAAAATATTGCTATAAAACAAATTGTTACGGATGTAAGTAAGTTCTGGTGCTAGGCAAAGTCACTCTATATTTGTTTGGGGTCATAAATTCATTTATTACTTAGAACTATGTTTCCTTGTTCTCAGTGCGTACACGGTGAAGCGGTCAGGAACATCGAGTCAAAGTCCCGGATGTAAGGAAAGATTTCTTACGTCTTTTGAAGAAGGAGTTAAACAGTAAAGTCTGCAAGTTTTAACGCTCCAAATTCCCAAAGTTAATTCTTGACATATTTATATATGTCTCTGTAAATTGTTGTTTTTCTTGGCACAGAAGATTTCAGAAGAGAGAACATCGGAATGTTCTTCCACCTGTCAGCGCAGTGATACACTTGGTGCGTCAAGAAATAAGGTCAGAAAATGGCAGCCTCCTGTTAGAAAGTAAACTTGTTGTCAAAGACCGACCGGTCCTCAGTTTGTCAAGAATTCAGCTTCCATTGGGCATTTATCTCTTCGGTGGAACTTCGTGATACTAACGCGAGCCTTGTTATCGTGAAGGTAATTGAAGACAGTCTTTTAAATCTGTGTAAACACTAAAAGTGTACCTTCGTCGCGGGAACCGGCCAAACAAACTTCGGTCGCCAATCCACATGTGGTTTCTTTCATTTGAACTGACGAAAACGTGTTTTGAAATTTGTAAAGTTGACAGTGACCTGTAGTGTGGAGATAGTTGAGTGAAAGACCTACATGATTATTGGTCATTACCTATGTAATGCTCAGCGAACTTCTCTTCGGCTTAGAATGTCAATGTTGCCACTTTGACTTCCAATTTGTTTTGAAAATGACAGTCTCACTGTCAGTGTAGCCACCCTCGTAGCCCTACGAAAGTGACTCAGACGATACTCAGTCTAGTGTCAGTGCCCCATCACTCACTAAGTCTCAATCTCAGTCACTCAAACTCACTGTCTCATCAACTTAACTTTCAAATCACTGCCAGTGGCACTGCCCTGGACCAGTCGAATGGTAGGGACAGGAGAATGATTCAGAATTCCATCTAAATTATTCTAATATACTATATTATATAGTAATAAGTCTCATGTCAAAATATATGTTTGTCTATGTAATCCATGTTCTGAACCACTTTTCCTTTGTCTCAAGTTACTCTGGAGCTGAGAAAATTGAATGAAAAATGTTGCATGTAAGGGAGTGATCATTTTTTAACAACGGGGGGGGGGGCTGGTGGGTTTGTGCGCTGACCCCCCCCCCCCTCTCGAGGGGGTAAAATTTTTTCACCCCCCCCCCCATAAGGGACCAAAATCGTGCCCGAAAGTCCCCTTTTAGCCCATAGTAACACGCAGGGTCTTCCACTGAAAACTGGTGAAATTATTTTGACCCCCCCATCAGAGGTGTTGAAAAAATTTAAAATGAATATTTTATAATATTGATATTTCCTTAAGATACACCCAACCCCTAAGTGATTAATTTTGAGGGTATTTGTCACTCTTATTAAGGTATAACCCCCTTTTGAAGTGCCCCAAAATAATTTTCAGAGTTTCGCCAAATATCGAATTGACATCTCTGCCCCCCCCCCCAGTCAAGGGGTTGAAAAAATTCTAACCCCCCCCCCAAACCCACCAGCCCCCCCCCCCCCGTTGTTAAAAAAAAAATGATCACTCCCTAAGTGTTTTGGGAACACTAGTTTATAGTATGAATGGTCTATTTGGGGAATATTACTCCTTAAGTTTAGCCTTTTGCAGGGTTAACAAAAAACAAAATATACAATTTGCCATATTGATGTTCAGGAAAGTGTAGCACTTTCTCGCCTCCTGTCGCGAAGTTGCCCAGGTTCCGGTCATGTGACCCTGGGATGACATGATTGTTTGCACCAATGATTACAAAGTAGCAGCACTTATCTATATACCCTGTTGCAGTTATAATTTGGTAAATGATGGTCTCCTTAAATTATAATAGGAGTGTCATCGATACCTACCATATCCAGAGATGCCACTTTTCCTGGTTTACCAGGAATTCCTGGTTTTGATTCTAAGATTTCTATATCAAATCATGTCAAATTCCTAGTTAAAAAAAAAAAGAAGTACCGTATTTATTCTAATAAACGCACCTGATCTAAGAAGCGCACCCCCTACTTTTGGGCCGAAAGTCTGGTGTCAAATCATGCAAATAATGAGGTTTAATTTAACTTTATTACTGTTAACCTTCATCAGAAGTCTCTGAGAGGGGTTTATGGTAAGACAGTCTATACGAAAACCTTTTCCCCTCGCAGGCCATTTAGTCCCACAGAGTTTATTATTCTGCAGGCCGAATTACCTTGGCAGGACTGAACACTTCTGGAGTATTATTTTCAGGAAAGAAAACAAGAAACTATTTGATTCATTCAGCTCTTTAAATCTGAACAAACAGTAATGCCTTATAATGTTTTGTTGTATAAACCTTTATAATGGTCCAATTTGCAAGTCGTAAAGTCAATTTGTAGCCCAAGGTCCCAAGATTACAGTGCGACATTCATTCCTGAAGTCTGGCAAAGTCTGCAGGCCTGGCAGCGATTTTGCTGGAAAAAGTCTTGGTTCCATGAGTTTTTGTATTGACTGATAAGACCTCATCTTAGATTAAGACCTGCATCTAAAAGATCTATTCAAGCCCTTTAAAGATGCAATTTCAACTAAAATGACCTTCTGGAAAAATATTAGAGGTTGAAACCCCTCTTCGGTTTAGGCTACAGTAAAGTCTCACAATCTCTGCGTGAAATCAACCTCTTTGATAAAATAGAAAAAAAAACAAGGAAGCCTGATCAAATCAGGAATTGCCCTATAGTAAATAGGGAAAACCAGAAAAGAATTAAAACATAGTCATGTTTGCTAAACCTCCCTATTATTTTGGGGTGGTGGGTTTTCACGTGGACGCGCAAACATTGTTTATGGCCCTCCCCCCTCAATGGCAGAGGGGTCAAACCCACCACCCCCCTGTTGATAAATAATGACCACTCCCTAAGGTTGGCCTCTTTTATGATTCAAACAGAGTTTACATGATAAATATGCACTATTTTACAGCCATCTATTCACGATAGAATTTTTATATTTGCATTTCAGTTCACCAAAACACAAAATGGCAAAACGTGGTGCACAGAGTGAAATGAACCATGACAATTGGGACCAAGAAGACGAGGGTGAAGAGGTGGGTTACAGTCGTCGTCTCAAGTTATTACATCTGCTGTTAGGGCTTCCCTAGCCCACTTAAAAGGCTCTATTTCTCCTCTTTTCTATCCCCTCAGGATGTGTGTGGTGCACATATGCACGGGCACCAACACATTCCCCTGTGAAATTGTGTAAGTAGTTCTCGTCATGAATATGACCTTAGCTGTCGAAATGGCGTTAAACATCTATTACTCACTCACTCACATCTGCTGTTAATGAAAATGGATGATAAATACATGTATGTACTAAATAGGTAGACGAGGACACTTGACCTACAAACAGAAATAAGATGTGCAAAAATTGTTTAAAATTATTCTCTTAAGAAAATGAGAGAACTCATATTTTGTTGCAATAATTAAATGTTAACGACCAGGAATACACAAATCCAAGGAGGCAAGTCTTCAGGGATTTCTCACAAAGCCTAGCCTATACTTTCATATACTAAATCAATATTTAGGTGAGCTTTTATTGAGCATATCAGGGATTTTTGGCCTCAGCGACTTTCATCCCTTTAAATCTAAGGAAGGTGACTGTTGAATGAATGGATACATTTTTGTCATATTTGTCTTTTCAACAGGCTGGAGTATTCAAACAAGCATCGCAAAATGTTCTCAAACGGCGGGAAATAAAAAAGGCAAAGCGCAGAGGAGTCGCAGGGCAAGGGGTAAGGTTTCTGTTCTTGTTCATCAACCACATCTTTTAAGTATGTGAATCTGAGGCCTCCTACGCCTTAGATAATCAGCCCTAAGCCTGGGTATGTCTTATACGCTGAATGGAACTTATACGTGGGAGATTACAGAACTGCTGTACGTTTATATTGGTGCAGACTAGTTTGGAGGACAGCCCTTTCATTCAGGGATATGATTTCTCCTATACCTGTAGGATTTCCACATATCTGAGCCAAAGACATCATGATTTTCTCAAAACAACTTAGAAAATATAAACTTTGACGTTGAGCAAGTATTGAATGAACCGCCGCCAACTACTGTAGTCTCTCGCGTAAAAGCCGCATCTTATACTCAAGGTTTAGCACTCCCTGGATCCGCAAGGGGGATACCAAGACCTTTGTTTTGTTTGTTACATTCCCAATAGTTCATAATATGATATGGTGGGATTCAGGAGGTTTCTTGGTGTATTAGCTACACATAGCTTTTGGAATTGTGAAAAAACATTCAGTAGAAGAAAAGTTATGAATTTTCCATTTTTTTAACATACCGTAATCTCCCGCGTATAAGGCGCGTCTTATACGCGGGGTTTTAGTTCTACCTGGATCCACAAGGGGGACACCAAGACCTTTCTTTTGATATGTTACACTTCCATATGGCCACATCTGCTGCATGTGGGGTCCTGGGGGTCCAAACAACACATAGCTTTTTGAATTTTGAGAATCCATTAAGTAGAAGAGAAGTTATGAATTTTTTATTTTTTTACCATATTCTAAAATTCTAGGTGCGCCTTATAGGCAGGGTGCGCCTTATATGCGGGAGATTATGGTCGTCTAATCTAATTTGTAGCTGAAATGAATCCACATCACTGACAAAAGAATAATACAGTGCCATTTAACTAATCTTTAAGAGATTCATTATTCCATCATGGCTTCTGTACTGCATAAAGTATGCTAACGTTGTAACCATTGAACTAAGATAACCTCTTAGCTTGATGTCAGAATAATGATGTTCTTAGTAAAGAGCATGTAATCTTGGTTTCTCAGGATGATGCCGCCGGAGATGGAACAGGAAGCAGCACAGCATTCAAAGGCTTCAGCGGCTTTGTCTCATCAAATCCCAAACCCACATTTAGCTTTAACAAAGACAATGCAAAGCCCCTTGGTGGGTTTACCAATGGTGGTAGTGCACCCACATTCAGTCTTGGTGGTGGAACCACATTTGGCAATCTAAAACCCGCCGTAGAAGCCAAGTCTGAGACAGCGACAACAGAATCGACAGTTAACGGGAGCAGCTCAGCGAGCCGGTCTAAGTACCTACAACAGTTACGGGCCCTCAATGAGAGCGTTTCCAAGTGGATCTCGGAACATGTGAGTAAGAACCCGCACTGTGTGCTGACACCCATATTCAAAGACTATGAGAAGCATCTGGTTGAGGTGGAGAAATTGAATCCAGACAATGAGAAAAAAGGTGGTCAGGGGATGACAGCTGCTGTTACGACTTCAGACTCAACTGCCAAAGAAAAGGAGGAAAAGTCATCACCCGTAAAGTCTACCACAGGTAAGAGAACTTTTTATTTATTTTTTTAAGTAAGGCCACACCAAATTAAAAGATTGGTCTATGGATTTCCCGCACCTGATTTTCAGATATTAAAATTTTATTTTTATTTGAAAAATAATATGTCTATGGATCCTTCCCTCCCTCCTCATTTTTTGGGAATTTGAATTTATTTCTATTTTTTTTTGATCACGCAATAAGTACATGTATATAATTGATCATTAAGGTACAGGAACGGCAGACCCCTCATTGGATCGGCATAACTGTGCAGATTTTCCTAATGCCAAACACTGTTGCCCAAGCATGGCTCACATCACATAAGGAACATAATATTATCTACCTGAATCACTAATGGCAAAAAAAAAAAAAAAAATCACCCTCTCCATATATTTGATGTTCAAAATCCATAGACAATGATTAATTTCTAGAAAAAAAAAAATAAATAAAATTTCGCCCTCCCGCACCTTATCTTCAAAATGAAAATCCGTAGACCAACTTTTTTATTTGGTGTGGCCTAAAATGTATTTGGTAGTGTTATAGCATTAAAGACACCCTACTATGCTGTCACCTGTCCTCATTCTAAAAGTAAATGTAAATTTGAGCGAATGCCATCAGCTATATGGGAAAAATTAAAATATTATCAAATGCCATCTATAAAGATAGAAGGAGAAAAAAAGAAAATAGCAACATAACTCGATTTTGGAAATATGCATTTTCACTTCTGTAAAGTTTGGGCTTGAGTAAGCTTTGCTCAATTTGATTGAAAATTGATTGAAAAGTCTTAATGAACTTTTGTAACCAGGAAAAAAGTATAATCGAGTAAAAACAACAAAATGCTGCATGCTGTCAAACGAGTCCAGCTTTTCCAATTTCTAAAAAGGTTAAAGAATCGAGCCATCACTGGTATAATAGGTACATGCCTGGTTAAAAAAAAAAAGAGTCACCATTAAAATCCAGTCATTTATTTGGCCATTAATTGTTTCAGAAGCAGCAAAGCCTACCTTCAGTTTCTCTTCTGGGACCAGCAGCACATCGGCATCTTCAGAAGCAGTCAAACCGTCCATATTTGGTGCATCAACGACTTCCACCACGCCATCCCTGTTTGGTGCACCATCGGCAACACCTGCGTTCGGGTCAGGTTTTAGTTTCAAACCATCTTCAGGAACAGCAGCTGAACTAAAGCCGTTCTCCTTCTCTACAGCTGGTGCTAGTGCTGCCGCACCCCAGGCTAAACCTGAAGAAGGTTGGTTCTCTTTTTTTGCCACTCGAACTATAACTCACTTATGAAATTACTAAAATTTCCAACATCGTAATATTTCCTCCCCCCCCCTTTTTTCCCCCCCCCCCCCCTTTAATCAACCCAAGAACTACCGGTAGTGGGTATGGATCGTACATGTAAAACTAAGATTTATAATTGGAAATATTTCATGGGTCTATTGAAAAAGGAATAAAGAACTGAAAAAAACTTAAATTACTATGCAAAAGAAATAACCAGGCAGCATTTTGGCCAAATTATTTACGGTGGTATTACTGAGTAACAGTAGAAAGAGGAAACAGTTTTCTCAGTCTAGAATGGTTTTGATATAAGGAGGCCGTGTCATTGGTGCTCACTCATGTATGTCTGAAACTTTCAGAGGAGGAGTACGAACCACCAAAAGCTGAAGTAAAAGAAATAACCGAGGAGGACGCGTTCTATTCAAAGAAGTAAGTTTTCCATTTCTTTCTGTTTAACTTGCCTTCAAAACTGGCTCGTGGTGAGTAAGTGGAGGTGTGCCTGTTAACTTAGGACACTGAGGACATCAGGTGGCCATATTCACCATTGTATTCCTTGGGAAGCCCTGAGAATGCCACCGTATCATTGGTGCTCACTCATGTATGTCCGAAACTTTTAGAGGAGGGATACGAACCTATTGGAAATTGAGAAAATTAGGATGATATCTTAATGAATAGTGATGATCCCTTATGTTACAAACTATCTGCAACGTGACTGAAATATAGCTGCTTATGCCCAAAGTCCAGTCCACTCGGGTTCTGTCGACCGACTGGGCCATACAGTCCTATACAAATTTGGTCGAGAGGCCCAATGGACTTTGGGCTTCCCTAGCCCACTTAAAAGGGTCTATGTCTCCTCTTTTCTATCCCCTCGGATGTGTGTGGTGCACATATGCACGGGCACCAACACATTTCTCTGTGAAATAGTAATGCAGTTCTCGCCATGAATATGACCTTAGCTGTCGAAATGGCGTTAAACACCTATTACTCACTCTCACTCCCAATGGACTTTGGATATATTACAGCACCTGTGGGATTCATCAACCCAGGAAGTTAGGTTTCACTCCTAAATGATATAAGTGTTGCTTTATTGTAGGCAGTTAAGACCTTTCAAACCGAAAAAAGTCTTTTCCAATATCCATTTAAAATCACCTAATGATCTACAAAAACACTATCTGGGATCCCGTCTACCAAAGTGTAATAGATCTGTAAAATCCAATATTATTATAAGATAGGTCTACTGATGTGAGGGTATTTCCAATGTTTGCGATAATACCACTGACCGTGTGTTTGTTGTTGGCAGGTGTAAGCTGTACTTCCAGAAGAGCGGCGCATGGACGGAGCGAGGGGTAGGACACATCCACCTCAAACCGTGCGGAGAGAAGACACAACTCATCATCAGGGCTGACACTAACTTAGGTATGTAAGTTTTATGACACTCACAAGGCTCCCACCTTACGCTGTTCAGATTTTAAGACACCCTGTCCATATTGTGTTAAGATACACGATTTAATTGCAAATACCAGGCTGCATTTGATGATGTCGACTGTAGTTGATGTTCAGTCCCAGCTGTCTTTCGTAGACATTTCCTTGTGTATGGAATATGTCGCCGCCTCAGTACAATAAGGTTGTATCTGCATATTTCAAGTTTTGCAGGAGAGGCAAAAGAAGGGTTGCAAATTTTATAGCACACTGTTGACACAACCTTATTGCATTGGAGCCTGTAGAAACATATCATAAATATAGCTTCAAGACTTTCATATAAGTTAGAAAAGGGTCAATAGCTGTTAAAACAAGAAAACTCAATTTTATTTTGCCAAACTGTCAATTACAACCTTGTTGCACTGAGGCGACGATGTAGAGTGTGATATTTGTAGTGCTGCTGTTAGACACCGTGTGGCGCCACTGAGATAAGACAGCTATAGGTCCCTTGGTAGGAATCACCATACAGCCTAGTACCTACAGCCCTCTTACTGTAATATTACTGACCTCCCCCTGCAGGAAGTGGTGGAACTAGCGGTTCTGTATATCCCTCCTATGCCTAATTCAAATCAAGAAAAGAGGCATAGGAAACTTTTTGCTATCGTAAATCTGTACACACTACATACATCATTAAGCATGTATTCAATCTCCCATGGACCTTTTATGAAGCATTAAATTCAACAAAATTTCAGCGAAGTTTTGTATTAGAAAAGCGAGACATAAACTCGGTGAATGACGTGAACAGTCATCTTGTGTTTACATTTAAATAAAATTATTAAATCATGATAAGTTATCGAGTTTGCAATATGTAGGTTTTTCTTTTGTTTTTCTTTTACAATCTTCATTGTTCAAACGTTTTCTACTTAAGGTTTCTGTGTCTTAAGTTGCTTGACGTAGCTAATATAGCATAACATCTTAACACACAGTTTCATAGCATTTTGATATTAACTTAGGCCGAATAGTGCTAAATCACCTTTGGCACTTGGTTATCATATTACACCAATGCAGCTGGGGCTTAAAGACAAACACTACCCGGTACACAGAAACCACCTGGTGGCAAAATTCAAAACCCATCAGTTATACTATTTCAGGAGTATTTCTCACCCTCACTGGACTTCTTTACCTGTACATATTTTTTTCAGTTCATTTCTGATCACTATAGACAGATTAAATGTATTTATATGCCATTTGAATTCCCATACCGGTAGGGCCTTATAGTTAAGGCAAAATTAACATTTTCAGGACATGTGGTAGCATTTGTCTTTAAAATATTAAGCGTTATGCAGCCCTTGATGTGTTATGTGCCTTATAAATGTATTCACGATAGTACATGTATTCTGATCCTGGTCTATGTTCGCTGTCACAGGTAACATCCTCCTCAACATCATGCTGTCTTCTAGCATCCCGCTTGCACGGCAAGGTAAAAACAACGTCTCTATGATGTGCATGGCCAACCCGCCCATCGACCCCAAGGAGAAAGATCCGAAACCAACGAGTTTCCTTATCCGTGTCAAGACAGGTGAGGAGGCTGACGAACTACTTGAAGAGCTCAAGAAAAATCAGAAATAGATTCAATACGATCTCCAGATATATCAGACATAGACAGAATTTTGTCGTCCATCAGGCCCAGGGGACTTAATCATCTACAGCAATAGACTTTGTGAGCACAGTCATGTATCAAGCGAGACACAGGACATGTGAGTAAAGAAGCACTGGTTTGTGATAGCGGGAGAATTGGTATAAGTCAGGTCAATGACAGGATCAAGGATCATTGTTTGAGTGATTGGGTGACAGACTTACAGGATTGTCAAAAACAAGGATACATTGTACAGGAGGCTTATGAATATAAACTGATATCAGTACAGAGCTACAGGTGCTTTTTGTGAAGAAATTCAATACATGGATATTTCAAGGAGGCCTACAATAATGTAAATTATAAGGTTACAGATAATGTAAATTATAAGGTTACAGATAGGTCATTTTGACATTAAGTCATTAGGCAAATTAAAGTGTAAGTTGTGTAAAACGGATCTTTTTTTTTTTTAAATGTTAAGCAACATTCCACATGTTAACGCTTCACACGGCCATAGTTCTGCACGTTGTAGAAAGACTCGACTTTTGTTGACATCAAGTGATAAAGCTCAAAGTTAAAGTATGCATTGAAGATGTCAAGTCATGTTGGAATCTGAGTCTATACTGTTTCTAGTGAAAGTTGTTAAATGCACATATTGCGGGTTAGGCCGTTTTATTCTAATAACTTGGATTACGGATCCAGCGACGAGATTTTTGGCAAAATCAAAAAAAAAAAAAGACCTTGAAGACCAGCAAATGTCCATTATTGATCCATCCATCCGATATAAACTTGTCATCAAATATGTACATTTTGTTGGCTTAAACATTAGTTTGGTGACATATTACGGTCCTTTTTTTTTTTTTCTTTTTTTTTTCCCCTGGCCGATGGTCTTTTTGGACTCAGTTTTGGAACTTTTTTTTTTTTTTTGGGATGGACATTTTTCCTCCTAGATTTAATACAGAAATTTTCATAATTGGCCATACCTGATTATGTCCAAGAGTATAGAAGTATGAGTGAAATTTCTTTATTTGGAATAAGTCTGAATCATTTTTGGAACAATGTTCTTACATGTAGCCCGGATGAGTCACTCACAAAGCTGGGTGAGTTACTTACCGAAGCCGTGTTCATGTATCATGACGACAACAGTGTGTGTATTGTGTGAAGGCACTCTGCGGCCTTTACAGGGTTACATAATTGTTGATAAGATATGCGCTGTACATTATTTACCTGCTGTCGATTCTAGCTCTACATGTCATTTCCCTTTAAAGACCCTTTTAAGAGTTTCACATAATTTGGGTTTGTTTCCTCCCCCCCCCCCACCTTTTTTTGTTATGGGGGGGGGGGAGGGTCTCAGAAAGTGCTACAAAGGATATGTACAAAATGAACTAGGAAACTAGTCCTCATGATACATGAACAATTCTTACATATAATATAAAGTGGACAATTGAAGCTGCTTAGTTTCTTTGACAAGGCCGGCGACCTATTTATGTATCAGTCTAATAAATAGATTTATGAGATGTTAAGCTGAAAATGGTCCTTGATATATATGCATGGCTGTTACATCCAGAGATGCCACTTCCTCAAAATTTTTGACAATCTTACAGGCATTTCCTATTAGATATTGAGGAAAATTTCTGATATTTTTTTAGTGATCAATGAATGGCATCTCACTACTGTCTCACTCATTTGGCGTTTGTGGTCAGACGACTAGATTTGCTACATTGAACATGTTTCCTCATTGCCTTGGTCAATTTTGCCATGGTCAGTTCTTTGTTTTGCCCATCCCAAACGCAGTCTCTAACTCTTAAGGCCTCGACCATTTGACAAAATGATACACAAATGCAGTGTTGCTGAGTAGCAATAGCAATACATACTGACCACTGAGTGAGGGAATCAAATATACCCAGTTAGGTCTGTATGTTACATGGATGTAGCCCTGGTGAGTAACTCGCCAGGGTTATAATGTCCCTGTCTTAAAAAAAAAAACAGCCCTTAAAGTGCAATGTATTTCAATTAGTTTGTTAGGCATTACAGAAGTCTAACTTAAAAAACAAAAATCTTCCAAACACATGTAGCTGAAACAGACATTACTGCCGTAAACAGGGTCTTTGGCGTTGTGTGTTTAGAAATATCACAATGAATATTTTGTTACCTCGATTGATATTTGTCACCACTGAGCAGAGAATGTTAACAATAAACTGTACTTCTCATCAAATGGCGAATCATTTTTGTTATTACACCTATGCTAACATTATTAACGCGTCCAGTTTCTACACTCATTTTTCAAGTTTACCAAGATTTCGTAAACTGGACCGTTGTTACCAGTCAGACCTACCAATAAGTCAAGACTATGGAACTGGACGCGTTACTTTTTGAATTGGAGACTAATAGCTAAGATAAAGTTAAAGCAAACGCTACCTTGTTTTTAAACTTGACTACCCTCTTTTCAAACAATAAATCATCAGCTCTTTTAGTACATGTACCTTGTCCGGAGATCCACTTTTCCTGGTTTACCAGGAATTGATGGTTCTCATGTAAACATTTTATTCATTGAATCATGCTCATCGTCTTTGTACAGGGTGTGTCGATAGTCATAGATTTTCCTAGTTTCAGTCTTTGCAAAAACATGTAGGACAGCGGCTTTAGCCAACAGAATGGCTCCCGGGCCGACAACCTTTTCAGACTGCTGTACACAATGTCCAGCTGCTGGCGTCTTGTATGAGGCTCGTAGCCTATAGCTAAGGGAGAAGTGAAGAGTGTTGCTTCATCACTTATGCTCTCCCATCACCTAAACTGCACAGGGACCTAATTATTATAGACCACCCCCACTGAACCCCCATCAATAGATAGGCCAACCACTCATCATCACCATATGACCTGCTACATAGCAATATGTATTGCCGGATTTTTGGGAGAGGGGTGTATTTGTAGTTGTATTTGCAAAATATTTATGTTCATGAGACATTGGTGGTGACAAAGAACTATAGCATTGGTAAGTGATATGAGGTATTAGTGGTACATATATTCAGTAGGGGTCAGCACCTCCTTACTCCTGTTTAAAAGAACACAGGTAGTTGCCAATATTTGATATGGGGATTTTTTACAGGTATTGTAAGTCCAGAAATATTCTTTGAAAAATGATGATAAATCAACCAAACCTTTTAGGGATGAATGGATTGCAGATATGGATTGTACTAGATTTGAATTATTCCAGGCTATTCCCACGATGCATTTAGTGAATACTTTACAATTATGTTATAGGTGTCAGACCTTCAGAGGTCCGTCTATTTTCAGATATTCAAACTTTCCTAAGAATCAGACATCTCAGAGACATCTTCCAACTTGTGGTCATAATTTGGATAGAGAGAATTACACTAAGCATAGATACCCTTACAACATTTCCTTTCTACTTCTATAGGGAGCCTAAGGCTGAGCATAGTTCAGGCTATACTGGTCCCAGAGTTAAGTACTAGCATCCTAGACTCTGGTCTTCTGCCCTATGTATGATGGGAAGGGAATGGAAAGTAGTCCCTGTTATGTATGGATGAAACACTAGAGGGAGCTGTGGTCTGACTGGTCAGCACGTGAACCCTTTCGGGGAGAAACGGTATGATCGGAAGTGTGTCAGTGGTTCCGGTGGGAATGCGAAAGTCTACTGCTCATATTTTACAAGCGAAAATGGCGCCACGTTAGCGCTTCTCCCCAAAAGACGTAACCTGGTCAGCATGCATTGTGAATGGGTTTGGGGAATTTAATACCCTATATGTAACCTGTCCAGAATAGGGTAGTGGTTAGAACACTGGACTCATAATGCAGGGTAACTTGAGTTCTAGCCTCACCAGATGCTTTTGGTTTTATTGAATCAAAACATTTTATTTCTAGATTTTGATTGTGTTAATAAATTGCAATCAATATCTATAAAATAAGTGTAGAAGACGACTGTTCAAAGAAACAATGATTTTCAAAGCAGAGGTGATGTTTCTGGTAATACTTTCTTACAAAATAGATAGTATTGACCTACCGTAATCTCCCGCGTATAAGGCGCGTCTTATACGGGGGGTTTTAGTTCTCATTGGATCCACAAGGGGGACACCAAGACCTTTCTTTTGATATATTACACTCCCATATAAGCTCATCTGCTGCATTTGGGGTCCAGGAGGGTCACGGGGGTCAAAACAACACATAGCTTTTTGAATTTTGAAAATCCATTCATTAGAACAAAAGTTATGAATTTTTATTTTTTTTGACCATATTCTGAAACTCTGGGTGCGCCTTATACGCGGGATGCGCCTTATACGCGGGAGATTACGGTAGTGGACATATGGTGACTTGAACCCACCTGCCTGATTTTTGGAGCTCAACTCTCTACTGCCTGAGCTAGTGGGACTGTTGTTGATTTGTGGTAGACAAACACCTCACATTCCCACATAGGTCTTCAGCCCAAGTTATGTTGAGCTGAATGCATAGTCACAGGTAATTGTGTTTGAGATATGTTGTTAGGTAAGTATACTAGATGAAACCTCTATACTCCTGGTACAATGCACACCTGTACCACTGCACCTATATGCAGGTATGACACAATACATTTATTGGGCTGTGCTAAACATAGGGTCTACTTCTTGTG
The DNA here is from genome assembly GCA_949317995.1 of Acholoe squamosa. NCBI lineage: Eukaryota > Metazoa > Annelida > Polychaeta > Phyllodocida > Polynoidae > Acholoe > Acholoe squamosa. The sequence goes on from OX439044.1 coordinate 57,216,957, forward strand.
TTGCCCAAGGATATATGCATCTAATTAACCTGTACAGGCTATATCCCACAATGCAGGGCGCAGAAGATCAGGTTTTTTTTTTCAGTATGGGTAATGACGCAACTGCGCCAGCCCGTTTATTTTTATATTAACCTGGTTACAGAGAAAAAGCTTATACAGCTTGGAAAATATCTTGCAACCAGCGACAAGGCAATGAATTATAAGTGGTATATACGAACGTAACAGTTATATCCACATCAGATCAATATCTTCCAAATTTAGTATAACATAGACATATAAAAAAAATATCATATACTAATACTCCTTAATTACATATTTTGTGCTATTTATGGTTTGACAACCTTGTATAGAAATATCCACCATCACATGTATGGATATATTCAACCTTTGGGGCGGGCACCCCACATTATTATAAATCACCTGAATTATGCTACAGTCAGTTACCAATGAGATAACATACCTTTAATAAAATTCAGAAAGGGGTTACTAGGAGTGAGCTAGTGACACCTGGTATCAGGTTGAGTTCAGGCTTCAGGAGGTGGAATTAAGCATCCTTTGTGCTGCCCTCTAGCCTTTTCTGGACAGACCACCTTTCAGAGATCAGAGGATCTCATTTCAGAGGACATGGATCTAACCTGGCTGCTGATTGAATGAAGTTCTGATGCAGTGTTTTCATTGTCTTTCTATGACCATCTATTCTAGAGATAGTTTTAATGGGTTTGAGTGAGGGGAACAGTTTGAAAGGAAGACAAGATGGGTGCTTTTAGCATAACACATTGGGGGGGGGGGTGCTTTGCTAACATCCAAAGATCTTCAGAGGTTGAGCCCATACCCAACTGACACCTCTGGGAAGGTATATAAATGCAGCATTCTGCAAAATATGGGGATTTCTATTGACTACCGTAATACCCCGTGTATAAGGTGCAGTTCATAGATGAGGATGGATCCATCGGCTGTCTTATAGGTCCAGCAAAATGTTGGGATGCACCCTATAGACGAGGGCCCAGAGGCGCCTCATACTTACCTCTTAAAGCTGGCACAAGATGTGGAATATATAGATTTTTTGTTTTGGGCATATCTACAATCAGCCCACCTGCCTGTATGTACAGTTGACAGCTCGACTAATTCTGAGAGTTTTAACCATGCTAATCTCAAATAAATAGATGTCTAGAAATAAAATGCTTCCAGCATTTTATCTCTGTTGATAAGCTCTTAATTACATCAGCTCAGTGGTGCCACCTGTAGTTAGGAAATCAGACTGGTGTTTATGGCAATGACAGCTTCCCAAGGGAAGCCTGCAGGGTTGCAGACTGCTCAGTGCTGCCACGTGGGGACTTTGACAAGAACTAGTTAACCAAAGCAGTTTACCATCCCACCAATGCAACAAACAGAGTTGAACATTGAGTTTCCAACTGTATGTATTGACACCCACTCTTTACTAGATTAAATACCATGAAGTTAATTGGAAAGTAATGTGTGATCCTCTGAGATAGAAATCAGAATAACATAAATCACATCGTGTAGCAGCTTTAAGTTGGGATAGTGAACAAGTGACGAGTCATATGTTAGGCATTGACTACTTATTTTATTACATGATTAATCAATAAATAATCAATAAAATATCAATTTGAATTTTGGACTCAAAGCCTGACATAGTGGTGTGGGTAGCCCCACAATAGTACACCAAGTCAATACAGGTAAAACTTGGACCTGGCTGAGTCTTGAACACTCAACCTTCAAATCAGAAGTTGAGGATCTTACCACTAGACCAGCAGGCCATGTGTATGAATCCAGTGTTGAAGGCTCTACACATACACCACTGAGCACTGTTTATTACTTTTTTACTTAAAATGTCAAAAAGCTTCAAAATATGCCTAGGACCATTATAATCTGTGTTATGGTCAATTTATAGAGATATTTAGTTACTCTAAGACATCTTTCTCTAAACATTTGTGCCAACACTATGTAATCCTATGACAAAGTCACTCAGACTTCCAGATTATATATCTTGGAAACTAGCCTGGGACCCCCCTATTTTCTTTTCACTATTACATTGTACATATACAACCAAACACACTCTGGTTCTCATCAGTCCCTGTGGCGCACTGCATAGGGAGTTGGATTTGGAATCAGTAGGATATGCGTTCGACCCCTACCTCTGGCATTGAAATTCTGGTATGTTTTAACATATGACATATCACTATGACATGTAAGGTGTGCCTGTTGTCCATGGATATCAGGCACACCATACAAAGTCATGATGCAAAGTCATGATGCAATATCGACAGGTATCAGAACGGGAATATCCAGAAAAAGCACCCAAAACCACAGAAATCGTGTAATAATGTCTGATATATAGGGCCCGCCTTATATGGGAGGTAGTTAGTACTGCTAACTAACCATGCCACTGATTTCATGTCTCTGCTAGAGGGCTCTGAGGAGCCAGTGAGTACACATTAGTTCTTGATTCTATATGCAGGTGGCGTATTGATGCTGCACACGGCCTCTAGCTATACTCATTCGTGAGAGTCTTTGAGAGTACCAGTATCACTATCAAACACAGCAAAAGTTTGGGGTGTGCCTTATAGGCTAGGATCATATTACAATTAGAAAAGTCCCCAGTACTATAGATCCCAAAATTATGCTCTAGATCAGTGGCGGATCCCAGATTTTGACAAGGAGGGATCGCGGCCTAAGAGGAGGGGGCGCAAGTTCGTGCACACCACATTTTTGAAGATTTCCAAAATAATCAAATAAACTTTTAAGTACAGACAAGAAGGAGGGGGGAGGGTGCGTCGGACGTGATATATATACAAGATTGCACAAGGTGCGATGTAAGGCTAATTTGACATATTCGCCCTGGAGATTATTACAAAATAGTGGTATTATAAAATTAGCATCATTTTAAAATAAACTCCATGTTTATGGTTTTTTTTTTTGGTTTTTTTTTTAAATAGGTTTATTGACAATTCTCATGGGACAGTTACACGCTCCTCCGAATTTGTCAAAAGGACAGTACCAAGAAACAGAGTAACAAATAAGACATGAAGATCACAATTCTCGCATATGTCGTATAACTTGATATCACTATGAGATGTGGAGAAGAGATACACTTTATAGTCTGTCTTTAGTGTGTGGTTCCAATTTGGGTCAGTCTCCTTTTTAGTTTAGCAAAACCACTGGTTTATATGACCACATACTACATAGGAATTCTCCTTTAGTGTTTGATAGTATTAGAATAATGTCATAACATGAATCAACATAAATGGTAGGAATCAGAACTTGTAGTTGTCATATAAATACATATTCCTTATACATTAGTTAACCACAATAAAATTAACAAATAACTTTTTTTAACTGGTGCTTTTATTTCCTGTGCACAGACCTTGATTATGGTGGTGAGTGGTGACTTTGCCAAAGTAACCCCTCACCTCCGCAATCAAGGTCTGTGCATAGACAATAAAAGCACCAGAGGGCAGCACCATTCCCTTTAGTTTCTCACCCTTCTATTAGGTAGAATAACGTAATTGTAAAGAATTCACTAAATGCATCATGGGAATAGCCTGGAATAATTCAAATCTAGTACAATCCATATCTGCAATCCATTCATCCCTAAAAGGTTTGGTTGATTTATCATCATTTTTCAAAGAATATTTCTGTACTTACAATACCTGTCAAAAATCCCCATGTCAAATATAGGCAACTACCTGTGTTCTTTTAAACAGGAGTAAGAAGGTGCTGACCCCTACTGAATATGTGGATCAACACAGTAAAAGGTACACCCGCGTACCCCCTCGCGGGCGTACCGTTTACCGTGTTGATCCACATATGTGTACCACTAATACCTCATATCACTTACTAATGCTATAGTTCTTTGTCACCACCAATGTCTCATGAACATAAATATTTTGCAAATACAACTACAAGTACACCCCTCTCCCAAAAATCCGGCAATACATATTGCTATGTAGCAGGTCATATGGTGATGATGAGTGGTTGGCCTATCTATTGATGGGGGTTCAGTGGGGGTGGTCTATAATAATTAGCTACTGTAATCTCCCGTGTATAAGGCGCGTCTTATACGCGAATCAGATCATGACTGGGTCTTTCTTTTATGCGGGAGGGTAATTGCCTTGAGTTGGTGGTGCACCTTATATGCGGGGTACCTCCCCTTTCCAAACCAGAAAGATGTACACAGAGTCATGTATTTTCTTTAACCAAAGAAAAGGTGTAGTCTAACCCATGTTGCTCTAAATACCCTTAAACTGCTGAATGAAACATGCCATTCTGCTCACCATAAAAGTGTTTGGAAATATGTGTACACCCCACTCACTGAGAGCTTTGTTAATTACACTATTGACCTTTTATTCAAGAGAATCCATGCAGCATTATAATCAATAATCCTGTCATAGTATGTGCTCTTTGTGACAGGGGGTTGAAGACCTGACACACCTATTTTTACTGTGTCCATTCATAGCATCAGTTTTGGAAATAATAGAGAGCTAGTGTTCTTTTGGACCGAGCCATTATGTTCTTTAATATCCTCCCAAGAAACTGAAAAAATTCAAACCAATCATCCTTTTGCTTTTGGCCATATATAAACATCAGGTATGGTTTGTAAGATGTAAAAGGTATAAGGAAAGGAAAAATATTACATCCCTACGACTAATGGAACTGATTTTGGCTGAGCTGAAATTAAGATTTAATGTAGACCTGAAAAGATTAAAAGCAGCCAAATTCAGCATGCTCTGGGCTTGCAATAATGCAATTGTTAAGAATACAGGCCAAGGATGGTCTTTTGTGTTGTAAATAGAAGGGGAGAATGTGATTCCATCTTGTACATATTGTATATATAATAAAACTGTAAAGACATTGTATATATTCCTTTTCAGCCTCAAAGGGTAGGTACCCCATTGCAGGGACCCGAACCCAGGATGATGAAACGATGGGGGGAGGGGGATAAGTAGATTGGCGGAGTGCCCCATTGCGGGGCCCCGAACCTAAAAATGATGATGTTAGACTTTAAGTTCCACCCCAAAATTATGATGTACATAATAAAATTATCCTGGGGAAAAGTGTGTTGGAAAGGAAAAGAGGGACTGAGTGTCCCCCCCCCCCCCAAAAAAAAAAAAAAATCCTGGGGTGCGCCTTCTACGGGAAACACACCCCAGTAGTAAGGGGTGTGCCTTATACGCGGGTTTCTCCAAATACCCATTCGGGGAAGATAGGTGGGCCTTCTACGTGAAATAGCCTTCCCTGAGTTGGGGGTGCGTCTTCTACGCGGGCTGCGCCTTCTATGCGAGAGATTACGGTAGTTACACCTTAATCCTACCAGAAAGAGTGTCTGAGGTCAGAGAGAAATGTGGGTGTTAGCAATCTTTTCACTATCAAAATAAGCCATTTGAATAAGTGGAAACAAATTCAATTTTACACTTTGTATAAAGATTTAGACCCCTCCTGTACTACTGATATATTATTATGTACCATACATCGATTTGAGACAGTCAATGGTATGCATTATGTTGGGGATTTTAGCACTGTAACAGATTGAGTGGCAAGAGTCGAGTGTCCTGGTGGCCATCCTACTTCTATAGCATATGGATAACACCTACACAGACTAAACCTGGTAACCATGGTCCACGCCCGTGGTTACATTCATCACTGCTTTGCTAGTACATTAGGGTTACCAGCTGTTTTTGACGCTGTTTGTACAGATGTGTACCCTTGTGGAACATGGGAACACATCTTACAATTAAAGATGCAATTTCAACTAAATTAAACGACTTGGTGTGTGTAAATAGGGGACATCTAGTTTTGGAGTACCTCTTCTTTATGGCGGGAAATGTGAATCAGGTTTCTTGATTATAGGTCAGGTTAAGTAAATGCTATAACAGAAGGGGGCACCACCAGCTGGCCTCTACAATGAAGAGTACCACCTGCTTTACTACCTGCCTCTATGTATTGTCTGTTACAATTCGATGCCATATTATATGTCATTTATAATATTATTTCCAATCCCTTTTTGGATTAAAGGACAAACAATATGTCTGAACCTTTTGTTTCAAATAATTTTTGTCTATGTGCTAAGGGCATGCAGTGCATCCCTTAGTCACTAGGTGCCACTCATGGGTCATTAGGATTCCAATCTACACAGGTGATCAATCACCCATGAGGTACAAAACACTTATGTTATTCGGTGGTTTTAGTGTCGACATACAGTAAAAACTTTGGCTGAAAATGTGCACATTTCTATCACAACTTCAGGAGGATTTACAAGAGGATATAACTCATACAAATGTGGCATTACTGGAAAATGACAGAATTTTAGTTGGGATACAATCTTTAACAGGCAGAGGATACATTATCTGTACAGTCTGCACATGATTTCTCTGTATATGATCACAAGACCCTCTAACAACCAGGGTAATGCGAATGAAAGAAGAGGAAAGAGAACATACAGGTACACTTCACTCAGAATTAGCATCATTACCACTAACAACATGCACACACTGTCTGAACTATTAATGCCCTGTACGAAAAAAAAAACAACCTGAATAATTGAGCCTCTATATATACTGGGAAAGCCCAACTTATTTTTCCGATATCTACGGAAAGACATACGTATGATTTTGAAATTTAAAAAGGGTTTCAACTATAAATATTCTGCATTGTCAAGGATCCATTGGAAGCTAACAATGCCAGATAATTAGAAAGAGAGAAGGGAGTATATTGACAGCTAATTATGACTGTGTTGATAACGTCGATCAACCTATCCCAACCTACATATTTGTCAACATTGATTTAATCAGTGTTGCTTTTTCTTTAACCCTTGCCAACCATCAACTATTTCAAAATCTAATCATAGGCAGATATATCAACTTTGAAATACTATTTCTCAATTAATGATTGATTCAACACTGATTTGTTGCTACTGAGTCAGCAATGTTTTTTTTTTTTTTAAGGTTTTATTGGGTCTAAAGTTAAATACCAGAATTCGGTCTGGCCGTTCTGCCATCTGGGCCCACATTTCAGCCTCCTATGTTGACAATTGGTACGGCGGCGAGTAATAATATTATCTTCAGTGGACCATAAAGCAGAGAAAATAGCTTCTAACAATCTTATTCACACATGATAGATCAGAAAAATCAGAAAAGTTCAAGACTCCAGGCACTCACATTATAGTATTGGTGAAACCACTCAGTGGTCTTGGGGAAGGGGAGGGGAGTGGCGGGTGAGGGATAAAGGGGGATTGAAAATGTGGTAGGAGTTTAGTATTTTGTAATAGTGTGATATTTTACATCCTGAAGTATAATACCTGCAGCTCATAGAGACTCCAGTACACTCAGGTTTGGCTCGATCAGTGCCGGAAGATCTACATGTATATGTATATATATATATATATATATATATATATATATATATGTATATATATATATATATATATATATATATATATATATATATATATATATATATATATTGCTGCCAGCACAGTGACATCAACATATAAACAGAAATAGAGGGAGGCAAAAGAAAATTATCACGAGGAAGTGATCTAATACTGTGCCTGGAGAATTCAACTTAGTATATGGTATTTTGAAAAATAAGATAAGTATAGTGTAATGATATGTAAGTGTGCATAGTATGAACATCTGGCATAGTAGTAAATACTACATTACCAAAAGACCTCTTATCATAGGAGAAAAGCCCATATCAATCTCGAGCGTAAATGTCGATTCACCATAATGACTGTGGTAATACCACATGACATACCATAGGATGAAAATAGAATGCAATATTAAGGACATAGACATAGATATGGAGAAACAGGAAAACAGTGATAATATCATAGATAATACAGCATGAAGAGACAGATAATGACACAATGAGCAGTGGTAACTACCAGCTGCTGCAGTGACAAATTATAAGATTATTGTCTAGAAGTGGTAATACCAGCTACTAGACTTACCTGAACCAGTTTGTATCAATTGGTATAATAAAACAGTTTGGAAAATCCTTTTGGATTATGTTTTTGAATAATTCTTTCTCCAGAATATTAGTGTATTTTGCACAAATGTCATTTGTACCGTTGACTTAGTGATGACATGCCAAAATAGAATCATCCAAAGGCTATGATATTGAAATAAATAAAAAAAAAATCAGCATGCCAAAATAATTATGTCACCATTGATATCTTCAATCCATTTCAACCTTGATATTACATTGAAATTTCAATCTCAAATCTTCGATCTCATATTGTTGGATGACCACCAGGACACTGGACTCTTGCCACTCTATCTGTTACAGTGCTAAAATCCCCAACATAATGCATACCATAGACTGTCTCAAATCGATGTATGGTACATAATAATATATCAGTAGTACAGGAGGGGTCTAAATCTTTATAAAAAGTGTAAAATTGAATTTGTTTCACTTATGCAAATTGCTTATTTCGATAGTGAAAAGATTGCTAACATCCACATTTCTCTCTGACCTCGGACACTCTTTCTGGTAGGATTAAGGTGTAACTAGCTAATTATTATAGACCACCCCCACTGAACCCTCATCAATAGATAGGCCAACCACTCATAATCACCATATATGACCTGCTACATAGCAATATGTATTGCCGGATTTTTGGGAGAGGGGTGTATTTGTAGTTGTATTTGCAAAATATTTATGTTCATGAGACATTGCTGGTGACAAAGAACTATAGCCTTGGTAAGTGATATGAGGTATTAGTGGTACATATATTCAGTAGGGGTCAGCACCTCCTTACTCCTGCTTAAAAGAACACAGGAAGTTGCCTATATTTGACATGGGGATTTTTGACAGGAATTGTAAGTCCAGAAATATTCTTTGAAAAATGATGATAAATTAACCAAACCTTTTAGGGATGAATGGATTGCAGATATGGATTGTACTAGATTTGAATTATTCCAGGCTATTCACATGATGCATTTAGTGAATACTTTACAATTACCTTATTCTACCTACACATAGTGCTTTGATAGTGAAAGGTCAATATTGAATCAGCATGGAGCACATTTGCTGAATCAGCACTGAGTAGTCAGTAGATGCTGAATCATGGATGATTTCATTATGCTGTGTAATCATTCATATTCAACAGAATTTCAATCTGCATCAGTTGTCGAAACTCTATTTGAGAGACACTAATAGGCCCTAGATCATATGACACATTGGGTAGTTTCACCATGTGTTGGGCACATACGGTATACGTACATTGAGAGACGATTTAACGTTATCCGTGCATGCTAGGTCCTCTGTTTTCGCATTACAGCTCAAGTACCACTTTTGAAAATAGAGAACATCAATAGACCTTACCATTAATGATACTTTAAATACAAATGCAAGTACTTGATTTATGTGACAGACTCAGTGTGAATTGGCCCTTTTAAATAATCTACCTATTGGAAGGACGTAATGAAAATCATCGGTTAGGAAGCAGGCTTAGGGAGTGGTCATTATTTATGAACAGGGGTGGTGGTGGTGGATTTTCGTGCAGACACCCCCCTTGACGGCAGTTAAAAGATTTTTTGCCCCCCAAGAATTTTCGCACCCCTCTATGATCTATAGTAGCCCGCGGGCGTTTGGCTAAAAAGAGGGTAAATTCATTTAGCCCCCCCCCCTCAAGAGGGGTTAAAATGTTTTTAGCCTCCCCCCTCGGGAGGGGTCTGAAATTGTTACGCCCCCCCCCCCTCAAACCCACCACCCCCTGTTAATGAATAATGACCACTCCCTAATGCTGGACAAATACCGACCAGCCAATGTGAGGCACACAGTGCTGTCATATGGCTCAGCTCAAGTAACCACACTGCAAACTATAGAAATGACTCGGTTTATATTTCAAAGCATTTATTATAGGATGTCTTGATAGAAAGGATATCTTAATAATGACACGAAAAACAGAGAACTCTCAAAATATGACAAGCAAAGTTTTAAAATTAAGTAGTTCTTAAAGGTTCAAGGTCAATTTTGTATAGTCAGAATAATTAAATGCATTCATCTAATTCACTTAAACACTGCTTATTGATAGTTATTACAAGATTTCTGGGATTCTGAGTGCTTTTCCTGGATATTCCCATGCACATACCTGTCGATATTGCATGGCATGGGGCCTGCATCATGACATTTGTAAGGTGTGTGGTTATCCATGGATAACAGGTACCCAGTGTGGTTATCCATGGATAACCTGCTCACCTTACATGTCCTTACATGTCATATGTTACATGTTAAAACCCATGAAATTTTCATGGCCAGGGTAGGGCTCGAACCTACAGTCTCAGATCCCGAATCCAACTCCCTATGTATAGTGCCACAGGGACTGACGAGATACGGTGTGTGTTTGCTTGGTTAAAATGTAGAGGTAGGCGGGACGAGCCCCGGTCCAGGCATATATTTTTTTTTGCTACTGCTCGCATAACGGCGACGACTGCGGGCTGTCCATTGCCATAACCGCGGGATGCATTCAAACAAAGCGAAGCGGAGACGGGCGCTGAAGTGTAAGACCCGGTGGTCTAGTGAGTAGCACATTGCGCTCAGCGTCTACAGGTAGGCGGGATGAGTCCCAGTCCGGGTGTATCTCTTTTTTGCGCCGTGTGTATGCTGCCATAATTGCGAGATGCATTCAAACAAAGCCAAGCCGACACGGGCGCTGAGGAGTGCATACCATATTTCCTCGTTTATACACCCAGGCTTGTATTAGTACTGTCTACTACCTAAACCTCCTTACTAAATGGCAAATTGACCAGGCCTTAACATGAGGATATACGGTACTGCGGGACGCGTTCAGATTAAACCAACGGCTGCCGGGCGCCGAGGTGTGTGTACCGATTGTGTACACACTATGGCAGGCTTCGGGTCCCGGGGAGGGGGAACAGTTTTTGTTTTCAACTTGAATTTATTGATATTCTATTGATTATCTATTGATATTGTGTAATAAAATAAGTAGTCAACTTGTGTGTGTTAGCAAAGGAAAATTACACTCGTGCTACGCCCTCGTGTAATTATCCTTTGCTAACACACATGCGTCATGAATTATCCATTGATTACTTGTTCACTATAGACCTATCTCCCGGAGCCTGCATCACTAACAATGTAAGCTGGCGCTACTTTTGTAACCGTTGCGCATCTTATGGTATAGGCCTATACCCAGTTTTACATATACAGTATCTATATTTAAAACACACACAACCATTTTTAGGATCTTGGGCTACTCGATACTTGAGACGAGGTATAGATCTTTATTTGCGATGGAGGCCTCGTTCACAACAGAATTCCCTATTACATAGTGTTGTTTTTGTAGACATTTCATCAGACTGAGAAAGCAGACTTTTTTGGTAGTGGTTTAGAAGTATCGAAATGACATGTGTCTGCCATGAAAGTCTGGATACCAAATTTTCAAGAGGAGACCACTATTTTTTATTCTTCCAAGAGCTATTAATTACCTCATTATTAGATGCTTATTGTGTAGAATTCTACCATGGTATTTAGTTTCAACATCTTTTTTTCTTCTTTTTCTTCTTGTATTGGCCAGTTTCCTGGCAGGGACAAATCGAATTCCGGTACATTGGATATCAAATAAATGATTAAAGGGAAAAAATGGAAAAAAAATGAACTAGCAACTGATTAGGAGGTCTGATCACCTGCGCTGACTATGTTTTTTCATTTGGCTGCTCATGACTGTCTCCATGCTCTATTCCGAAATATATTTATAATTGATGGTGTATCGATACTTGAGCCTTTTTTGAGTCTCCATGGCCAAGTGTTTAACATAAACATTGGTACTGTAGTGTAGCGGTGCTATGTACACAAGTCTGGATTAAGTAGTGTAACAGTCTCTATGTAGTGATATTCCAAAGATTTAACCTGACCGTTTATCAGCCTAAAGACCAGCTACAAGTCATATAGTCAGTAGATTAACGGGATGTTGGTCTATATGCTAACCACTGTAGGGCCATACAGACAGGCACTGCAGTGCTCTATGTCCTTTTTATTGACATGGTGCATACTTCTTATTTGAGCCTGACATGTCAATATATCCCGAAGTATATCTCTGTATGTGAGTCATTCATTGGCACTACATTGGTACAAAATGACAAATGGACATGGATCTTTTCATGCTGTACTGCTGCCCTCATGAGGTTTAACATGGCCTATCAGGGGTATAGAATCACTACCTTAGTCTGTGGTGTGGGACTGATCCTGCTCACCCTATATACAGTTCAAACACCAGCAGTATGTCTTATGTAGCATTATGTCGACATATCTCCTTTCCCTTATATTACTATGATTATGTCTGCACACATAGTGATGTGCACATTTATTCGGTGCCTGATAACATAGCTTCCCTCACATATAACTAATTTGATGATAGAGGGAGGTAGCTCAAAACGAATGTCCCGACATTTTGAAAGGCAACAATAGTTAATGCCGTTAAATTACCATAAGGAGAAATTAAGATCACTTGAAGAAATCTACATAATATTCGGAGGATGCATAAATGTCAGTGTTAAACATATTATTACAACAATGGCAATTCTTTCCTCATCATGACTCCTATCTTTTAGATCATAATATTATTGAGTCCCCATTTTAATATTGATTTGTAATGGAACTTAAATCTGTGTACTGACATCTTGTTTGAATGTAATGATATTTGGCTATTTCTGATTATTTAACATGTACTATGCGAAAAAAAATGGTATGGTAAATGATGATTAGTCTTTGAATCAAAGTTTGATGAAACGAGTGGTTCATCAATGGGGGCCTTAATATTCACCTTGACATATTATATGAATTTTCGCAACCTTTATAGCCAATACAATCTATTGATTTGAAGAAGAAAAAAATCCATGTGACCCCATTTCATGGGAAATTATCAAATGTGGATCAACACGGTAAAAGGTATGCCCACGCACCCCATCGCAGGCATACCTTTTACCGTGTTGATCCACAAATATATCGGTCCATCTTATTTGGCACATCTCTTACATGAGTAATCAGCCAACACGATGGTGCTTGACAAACAACTCCAATTGACTCAGACCAACTATGGCAGGGGATCTGAACAAACTTCATGCACCAACATCGATGTAGGCAAACGACGTGAATAAATTCCATTTATTTGAATGGACCAGTTAAAACGCCTTTCAGAACAGCATTGGATCATATAGTACTTTCTCACTTCTGGTAATGGCTAATAGAACATGGATGTTTTTTTAATGTTATTCGTTATTGAACAGGTATAGGCCCTAGGAGTTACTCACCAGCACTGCGTTGGAGCATCATAGTAACAAATAAACATGAGGCATCATGGTTTCAGAAACCCTTTAAATACAGAAAAGCATCATGTCCATTTATAGAACTATGATGCTCTTATAAAACGGCTGGCAGTGCTCTGCTGCACAGTAGAAGTGACCTTGAGTGCATTATAGGAGTACAGTGCACACCTCAGCAAGGCCAGCATAGCTGTAAACCAGTCAACCAGTGAAATCACAACGTTTTGTAAAGACAATAGACAACTCCTTCTTCACATCTTGACTGTCTGTTGTCTATAATGCACTCAAATGCATTCGTGCATCATATATAGAACAACAGACAGTCTCAATGTGAAGAAAGTCGTTGTCTGTTCTCTAAATAATACATAGGCTAGCCTATATGAATGCAGTCCAGGAGAGTTCAGGCATACGTGCTGCATTCATACCAACCTCATGGGACTTGATGCACTCATGAAGAGGTATATGCATGAATGCATCATGACTAGAAATGAACAAAGGCCTAATGCTTCTAGATTCCCACGCCCTATAGCGCAGAGGTTACTTCAGTACTGTTTTACTGATCAGATTGATTTCAATACCCCATTACCCACAATGAGCTCAAATTTCCGGTTCAAATGTCACAAGCAATTTCTAAACATTATTTTGTACACCTTTTAATGCAACTCAGATAAATACAAGGTCAATTAAGCATATATAATAGTGTTACCATACAGCAAGGACCACTCAATTCTACAGAAGAACGCTGACGTGGCTAGATAAACTATGCACTGGGTTCTCTGAATAGTATACATTTAAGCACGTTTATCACATTTAGAGAGGGACACCTTATCAATCAATGGCTGATTGGAACTCTTCAATGGTCTATCAGACCTGGGTAAGTGACCGTGTACATTCATTTTTAACAGCCTTCAGTTGTTAATAGGTACCTCCAACAAAGTCTGCTATTCTGTCAGCATATTTAATGCCCTTCATTTCCCTCACATAGAGTACAAGATGAAAGGCTCAAACAGAATGGCATTGGAGCTGCTACAAAACCTGCATTAAGTGATTTGGCCTGTTTAGTGTACATAGGCTTGAGCTATATTTTTGTCGGTTGGCAGATCCATATCATTAGACAAGATTGATGGTAAAGTGTTGGCTTAATGCAATACAATTTCACTCACACTGGGATGTTGGCTGGTTTTAAATAAGCCAATACACTATACAGGCATCACAGGGCAGCAACCACCGTGATGGTAACCCTTTAAGTGCATCATGATGCCTCCGGGTTGATATTTCTCTGTCAGCGAGTCTACTCGCCGACATTATGGTGCTGATACTTTGGTACATCATGTCCAGGTAGCCGAGTTGATGCATAACTGCAGCACTGGCGGGTTACTCACCAAGGTCTCTTTCATGTATCATGAAAAGAAATAATCATGATGTATTGGTACACTTAAAGTGTTAATAATGTCTATAGACACATCCCCATCAGGTTGATTCTACCTGTCCCGAGCAGGTCAACCCCTTAGGGAGTGGGAGGGTGGGGAGCAGCTCTTTGTATATGAATATAATAATATATACATGTGTGTGCGACTGGCAAGGGTATCTAAATAATAAATTGCGACAGCGGGTGTTCAGTTTTTTTCACCATAATTACCCTACCAGGGGACTACTTCTACCTCTAGAACTGCCCCCGGAAGGATCTACCTTAGGCAATTTATATTGGTACATCCCAATAATGAGTCTTTTACCAAAACGTTCTTGTTTCGCTGATTTCTATTCTTCAGTTTTCACGGTAGGGGCTTGCAATGTTACAGGGGTGTGCTATCTCTATGTGTGTTGTAGCTCTTAATCCCAGTGTTTGGTGACTCCAAACACAGTTTAGTTTTGTGTTTTGGCTGAAGCCTCACCTTACTTTTGAAGGGTGATATATAAGTATACGTCAGAAGCCCATACTTGGTCCTCTATGGGTGTGGTATTAGAGCAGGAACCTATATTGGTATACAACTATGTTACTAAAATGTCATTGGGATCTTTGGTTACAAACACTTGGCATAATAAATGCATTTAAAACAGTACTCTTATTGAAATACAAGTATGGAAATGTGTCATATAACTAAGCAAATAATAGAAATATAAAGATATTCAGAGTGATGGTTACAATACTGTGATAAATCAAAGTTCCGAGAGAACATTTGATCAAGACCCCTCTCTCTCAGTTTTGGAAATTGATCACGGTGAAGACAGTGTTATACTTAGTGTTATAATTAGCATCAAACCTTGTAATATAGCCATTTTCCACTTTAACTGTTCAATGCAGAAGGAATCGTCCGAATCTCCAACGTTTGGACACATTTTACATGGTATGAAAAAAGCCCAACCTTTTGGACAATCAATGTAAGCGAGCTGCATTGTATGTTCAACAATCATTGATTTGATATCACCACGTTTAGGAGGTGCATCATTTCACTTTCAGCATTGCCATTCTCCGCATGATGACTTCCTTTATAAACAGCATCTATATTGCAAAAATGGTGTTTAGATTTTAAACATGTTTAGGTCTAGACATGTTTAAAATCTAAACACATACGTCTGTTAGGTGTATCATTGACTACACATTCAGGAAAATAACACTTTTATTCTAAATACATAAACATTTTTGCTAAACCTGTTCAGACTTTTAGAGTTTAAACAGTTGAATATTAGGTGTTTAGATTTAAACATCAATATGTTTAGATACTTGGATATCAAATCCACACCAGGTAGCAACACTACCTCTGAATGGACTATCTGCACACAGTTATAATCAATTGTTGTGACAAATATCCCCAAACTCTGTGTTTATCATAATGTCATAAAATGTTATGAAAATAGACACAACAATAGAAAATTAACTTAATTCAACTTACACCACCATCATTACCATAAATTTATCAATGAGCTCCATAACTTACACCTATGTCATGTTATTTTGTAAAGTATAAAGCAATGTCCTTCCTGCCAACCTGTTGCACTTTCTCAAGTCTCCTATTCTAATGCAGTGTGTACATATATGTGTATATAGCTGTGGCTGACATCTTTTGAGACTTTGCAGTGCAAATACCTTCTGATGTCCTCCAGTGAATGAGAAAATAAACAAAAAATATTCCTTTATTCTTTTTAACGGATACATATCTGCAAACCCCTACTTCCCAACAAATCACTCAGACATCTAAACACAAAAATTTATAAACATCTAAACACAAAATTTCATCAATATCTAAACATAAATTTTGAACCTAAACACCTAGATTTCTAAACACTTGAGCTAAGCACATTGTTTGGCTAAACATGTTTAGGAAATTAATGTGATTACAAAAACGTTGCAAGAATATGTTTAGAATTGTGTTTAGGTTCTAAACACCATTTTTGCAGTGTATCAATTCATTATTAAATGGGTGTCCCTCTGCCCACTTGACAGATTCCCATTCACAAGGTCAAAAAAAATAACAGGTACAGATTATTCTCTGTTCATTATGAATGTATCAGCTCACCAGATATTGATGCTATGAAATAATGATGAGCTTCATGAATATCTTTCTCTTGGCTTCCATAAAAGATTAGGGTCTGTAGAATTTCCTGGCATCATTCTCATCTAGTTCCTAATAGCGCTGTCTCAAGTTACTTATCCTATCATTGTCCTTCCCTCTCTTATATTCTTAATTCTACTAAAGAGTTTGAAGTACCAGAAATTGCGTAGTCGTACCAGCGATTGCCATGATAATATTTGCCCAAAAAAAGAGCTGAATCTGCAGTCCATCCAATTGTTATGCTTGGTGTCAAAAAAATTTGTACAATGGGTTCCTGTGCTTCACCTCATGGTGTACATAATGACAGGTCGCTTCTTTTTTGCTGTTGGGGGCCTGGAACCACAAGTAATATGGTTCTTATCTTTAGTTTTCTGACACACCACGACACAAGGGACCGCAAATTCTCCATGTTTTACCTTGGGGAAGGACCTCCTGTTCATCCAGCGGTATAGGCATGGGCAGAACCAGCGACGCATGCGCTCCTCAATCAACCATGAAACAGAGAGTCTCTGAATAGTCTGTATTACCTGCTTGTGGTCATCAATCTGGGAGAACGTGTTTGAGAAAAGAGCAATGAGGAAGTTGAGCAGCAGGATGGCAGTCATAAAGACATATATAGCATGTAGAATGAAGACGCTGGCTGGATCAGTAGGGGATAGCTTTCTGAAGTCGATCATGTTCAACATCACTGTGAACACAGTGTAAAAAGAGTCCATAAATGTGGCAAACTCAGGCAAGCATTCTGACTTACTCTTTCCAATACTCATCAAGCGCTGAAAAGTGCCAGTGAAACACAATGTGAATGCACAAAAGATGAAGAGGAACTTGAAGAGTTTCATCACCATTGTTTGGACAGCCACTATGAAGTGTCCAATCCATGGTACAAGTTGGATGAAGAACAGAATTGACCACACAAGTGACATTGTGATGTTGGTGTAGATAATGTTGAATACCGTCAGTGGAAAACCATAACCAAGGAAAAAGGTCATTGTCGATGAGACCTGCATTAATAAGACCAAGACTGCTTGGAAAAACTGGTTCACTCTGTAGAAGAAATAATTCACTGCAGGACTTTTCCAGCCTTTTGGTGTCACCAAAACTGTTAGCCGTTTCATGAATATACATCCCTCTATTAGGTCATACACAACAACAACTAAAGCATGGATCAGCAGGTAGAAAGCAAATGACCCATAAACTGCACTATCGATAATGGTTTTGTGGGACTCTGCACAATCTAACTCAAGATGCTGATCAGCTGAACTGTTTGATATGAATGAAACATTCTCTGTAAGTGTCATGGCTGTTGTTGTCATATTGTCAGCTGTATATACTTGTTCATCAACCACTACCAACATCAATCTACCATCCCTGAATCTGTCTACAAGGGTAAATGCAAGAAGAAACATTAATCTGAGCAGGAACCATAAAATTATTATGGGTAGATTTGTTCTCATTTTAAGCTTGGTCCAGTTCTGAACCAATGATGTGGCAAAGATGTCATCTGTGGCAGTTTCAGAGACTTTGTCATCTTCAACCAACATGAGGAGATAGAGAGGCGAAAGCCAGTGTCTGTTTGACTTATCAGGCCGCTCATATTCTGTCACTATAAACCACTCAATGCTGTACAGACTGTTGATCTCCTCCTTCACCATATAGATGCCCTCTGTTCTGAAGATACTCTGTAGGATCTGAAACACACACAGATGGGCTGCATACTCTATAGGTCTGTACCCACCATCATTTGTTTCATGGAGCAATGCCTTAAGTTCTGTAGAATTGAGGGTATCCCTTAAGAACTCATAGGTGCTGTTCATCAAGTCTTCCAGTGAAGGCTCCAGAAAGGATGTGTGGATGAGGATGTGGAGGATGTTGTTACCTTGAGGCTCCTTCTGAGCTATGTCTAATTTGTATGGTAACATAGACTTCATTGCACAATGGGAGCCTGCCACTGCAGCCAAACACCATGGCCTGGTTAGGTGGAAGTCCAAAGAGCCTAGGAAACCCCCTTGACGAAGATAGACAGGCATTCTGGCAAAGTTAAAGGTACCATTCAGAAGCCTGTCCCTCTCTGATTCATCAGCTGAAGACAAAATATCCTCTACCTCAGTGGAGTCGTCATTCTCCAGGGCAGTGAGCCAGAGCCTATACTTCTCTGGGTCCAAGACACGTCTTAATTCAATCAGCTCGTTGGGCAGGACCTTCCCCATGGCTGGAGTTTCAGTGTAAATGTTCTTTGTGCTCAAATCATTCTTCATAAGAAACCAGAGTGCCGGTGAAAGGTGATACTGATTTCACCAAAATGGCTTCACCTGAAACATAGCAATTTGATTTATCAAAGGGTATGACCCTTTTTTTCGCCTTTCTATACGAAACTGCCTTTATGCCACAATACAAGGACGACCCACGTTATTTAATAAAGGCTTAATAAGGACCTTGGTCAACAAAAGTTTTAAGCCTGTCATTAGCTTTTCTATGCATTGAATGTCGTTTTAGAGGTGGTGACTGTGAAGTCACAGTTGTGCATAGTGAACTGACTCAAATAAATTTCCTATTTAGAATTTTTTTTTTCAAAATTGAAACAAAAGCTGAGGATATTGACGGCAGGTAATCTGAAAACCCTATTTGGTTTTGGCTTAGGTATCGTACTACGGAGCCCCTAATAGGACATACCAAAAATAATTTTTTCCAAAAAAAAATATTCTTGCGGGTGCACAAATAATTCTTGTGGGTGCACAAACATTCTTGAGGGTGCACAAATAATTCTTGCGGGTGCACAAACATTCTTGTGGGTGCACAAATAATTCTTGTGGGTGCACAAACATTCTTGAGGGTGCACAAATAATTCTTGCGGGTGCACAAACATTCTTGCGGGTGCACAAATAATTCTTGCGGGTGCACAAACATTCTTGCGGGTGCACAAATAATTCTTGCGGGTGCACAAACATTCTTGCGGGTGCACAAATAATTCTTGCGGGTGCACAAACATTCTTGCTGGTGCACAAATAATTCTTTGGGGTACACAAATAATTCTTGCGGGCACACAAAGTACTCTTGCAGATGCAGAAGTAATTTGTGCAGTTAAAGGAAGATGGATTTGTGTAACTACACGAATGTTTGTGCATCTGTAAGAAATCTTTGTGCATCCGCAAGAATTATTTTGAGTATCGGCAAGAATGTTTTGTGGACCTGCAAGAATTATTTTGTGTACCCACAAGAATGTTTTGTGCATCCGCAAGAATTATTTTGTGCACCCGCAAGAATTATTTTGTGTACCCACAAGAATTATTTTGTGCACCTGCAAGAATTAATTTGTGTACCCCCAAGAATGTTTTGTGCATCCGCAAGAATTATTTTGTGCACCCGCAAGAATTATTTTGTGTACCCACAAGAATTATTTTGTGCACCTGCAAGAATTATTTTGTGTACCTGCAAGAATGTTTTCTGCATCCACAAGAATTATTTTGTATACCCGCAAGAATTATATTGTGTACCACAAGAATGTTTTGTGCATCAGCAAGAATTATTTTGTGTAGACGCTAGATTTTTTTGTGCATCCGCAAGAATGTTTTGTGCATCTGCAATAATGTTCCTGTACCCGCAAGAACTGTCCAGTACCTGCAAGAATAATTTTTCTCCAGAAAATCTTTTTTTTGGGGATGTCCTATTAGGGGCTCCGTATTACGCACTAGTAATCATGATGTGAGAAATATCAGACCCTAGAATTTTGAATTACGAGTATGATAATGGGGGAGATTGATTTTGATTTAAACGGGGTAACTGCTTGGAATAGTAACCTTGGCAGATTTGACAAGATTTGGGCAGATGGAAAAGAACAGGGTACGGCCCCCGTTTTATGTAAATGGGGAGGGGGGCTGCACTCCTAATTCTAGCTAAAATCTCTTAATTCTTGCTAAATTTAGACACAAAAGAGGCAAAGGAACTCGCAACCACACACAAAAAGGAGGGTGGGCGTGTCCCCAGTCTGAATCCAACACTCACAAAACTCTAGCAATGGTTCGTGCTCAAAACAGTCATGAAACTGTCACATCATGAATACAACTCTATCATTAAAGGATGGCGAGAGTAGAAAAAAACAACACTTAAAATGCCAACAATTTACAGCATATAACATACCTGTAAAAAGCAGTTTGAACCTAGCATGGTGTTGGTAAAGGTGCCCCTCCTGTCTCTCTGTCCACACTGGGAGTGGCCACAGCATTGCCTGCACACCACCCATCCACCTGATATTGTTTGTGGGACTGGGTATCTCGGGGGACACGGGGGTGGGGGTAGCAGTGCTGTATGCAGTGTCACTCTCACTCTCCAAGATTTTCTCATTGCACTAAATAGTCTGATCCTTGCATCTCTGCCCATTTAAAATTATAATATCCAGGTTATATTGTAAGTCACTGATAGAGCAGGCGGATAGGGGTGTGAACATCCTAACTAGCAACCAGCATATCCTTACTAGCAGGCAGCAAATCTGAAGGAGGACATTGGCATATTGGGCCAATACTGAACTGCAGAGAACAATGTTTTAAAGTTGTGTCAACGGGTATTTATAAATGGTTTACTTTCAGCAACGTTTGAATCACCAGTGATAATTCACAATGTATACTATGATTGGTCTGCTGTGCCAACATGAAATATATTTCATGTTATACAATGTAAGACATTCTGTCAACACTGCATATCCATCCTCCACTGTCAGGAGGGCGTTTCTCAATAATTCTGTTTAACATCGTTGAGAAGAGCCCACCAGAGGGAATTTAATGCAAAACGGAGTTGTTTTAAATGCGAAGATTATGGTAAATTGTCAAGCATGACGACAAAGAAACATGAAACTGAATGCAGACGTGATGGCAGTCGCAGAGACCCACTTGGATTCACAAAGTTTCTGATTATGAGAAGGACAAACTATGTTTGGTTATGGGAATGACAAAGTATGTTTGGTTATATAAGATCAATGTTAACATCAAACTCTTGTCAATCCCCAGACTGTTAACACATTGGATAGACGTTAGTACATGTATGTACAATGTCAATATCGGATTACTGGTGTCACCTAGGCCAATACAACTGTGCCAAGTGTGACTCCCAAGACACTGAGAGGGTATAATGCATTTAGAGCTTATTTGCCATTCTCAGTTGTACCCA
The DNA here is from genome assembly GCA_949317995.1 of Acholoe squamosa. NCBI lineage: Eukaryota > Metazoa > Annelida > Polychaeta > Phyllodocida > Polynoidae > Acholoe > Acholoe squamosa. The sequence continues at coordinate 57,238,966 of OX439044.1, forward strand.
CCAACCTATTTTGACAAGCAATAACTGCAAAACTATCAGGGATATCTTAGCTCAAGCTATCTCATTTTAAAGCCTGTGACTTATACTTTAACCTTTTTGTGCCCAGAATTATTTGAAGATTTTATATTATTTCACATTATTTCATGATTTCATTTTTTGTTTTATAAGACCATGTGTACTTTCGATCTTCTTCCTTGATAAGGGCTTGGCATATTACATTTTCTTAATTCCCATAACTCAGTGAAGACTTTTAGTTAAGGATGTGATACTACTGGTCAGGTCTAGTAACCATAGTTACCAAAACATTCCATTTGTTGTCATTTAGTGGTATTTGGTCTCTATATATCCATAATCCCTCCAATCCTGAGACCTTTCAATGCTGATTTGCCTGCATGCATCTACATAAACTGGCACACAGGAAACATGATTTGTTGTACTAGAAACAATACATGGCTTATGTTTAGGATGTGAGCATTGCTGTAAAATATAATTGGAATATTGGAACCTATGTGTGTATGATCCATCATCATTTTGCTACCATATCAGATTTTAGCTGGAGGGTTATCTGTTAATGAATCACATAAAATGACAACTCATTTTCAAGTTTTGACACACTGTGCCTGATATAAAGCAGATACAGCAAAAGCCATAGTTGTATCATAATCTGGAGGTCATAAGCATTCCATAGAGGGTCTAACTTTGCAGATTGGACCAGTAGAAGTGTCTGGATGAAAATTTCTTCCAATATACATGCATTTAAGCACAAAACCGCGCTTAAATGCGCGCTTGGGCACCTAAGGGTTAAAAGGCCATTTCCCCCTGGAGGCATGTTTCCCCTCATCTGGTCACATATATTCAATTTCTGCTAATACCTCATGGATAATGTGCAAAAGATCCTCCTTCATGGATCCACATGTTTTTACAAAAAGAATTCTGAAAAGGTGTTCATTTTGTAGCCACCAGAGGTAAGGCCACCACCCCTACTCTAGGCCTGTAAATCTTTTAACAGGGACAGGGGTTCACAAGACAATTATGATATCTCGCGAATATCGGATAGCATTATTTTGATGTGGTATTTGGAAACCTGTTACTCAAAGCCCTAAAGAGCACAAAACTGTTACCAAGAACCTGTCTGAAATTTCAGTCTGTCCTTATTCCAGTGTACCCTAAAAACAGGGTGGATTATGAAAGAATGATCTGAATCTCATTCACCGAATTGATAAGATACCTTTACATCCTGCTGGCCACATTATAGGGTGTATCAAATATTCATAATTGACCACTGGATCACACTTAAGGGGAAGGACAAGGGCCTTTTCCGATGGTCACACATGTACTGCTGGGTCAAAATAGGTGAAATAGCAGAAATTCAGTAAAGGAAAACTGCAGTGGTCTAGATAAAATCTCGAGTATCATAAGTGGGTACTATCAAGGCCATTCCATATTTTATGGTTAATATAATACCGGTATTATATGTGTATTTGTAAGGGACAGGTATAACCCTAGAGCACCTCCCCTGTGTGGGTTGGTGCCCCCTCCAGTGCCTCTCACTCACCTATTTTATGAGATAACAGTAATCTGTCAATTCAAGTATGGGTATAACGCACAGTTGCCATGATCTACAATTGAGTGAGAAGAGTTGGCAGCCCTCTCTTTATCCCTACATCAAACACAGACCACGTCCATGCTGTGTACAGTATTGATTAGATGATGATTACCGCCACCCAACAGAGAATGAGGGCAAGTGACCGAACTAGTCAAAGGAAGTCCTGCCACCTAGTATATCTGTAGACAGAGAACCTTTCCAGCTCCAACACATTATAACAAGCTATTCAAATCGTCCTAAAGTTACTTATAAAAAAAATTGAAACAGTAAATAGATAAAAGAAATAGAGATAAAATAAACAAAAGACCTAAAAGCTTTCAGGAGGTTAATTCAAAAGATCCTGGGATTTCTACCCCTGCGATCTTAGTGTAGGCACATATCATAAGACCTGGAGGTTAATTCAAAAGATCCTGGGATCGCAACCTCAGCGATCTTAGGAATTATTCTGCCTTATCCTATTAAGCGATCTTAAGTGTTTATACCATCATTTCCCATCCCTATATGGGCTAACAAAAGAGCACAGGGTGCAGTTGACCCCGTACACTATTCAAGAGTTGTTCACATGCCTGTATGATTTCACTGAAAACATGGAAGATCCGAAACTAGTCAGCAGTGACCACTTTAGGTCCTCAAGTTGACGATACCTAAAACTACAACTTTAGGTAGTCAAAATGACGACATTAGGTCGTCATCCTGATGACCTGAGTCGTCAGGATGACAATACTGACAGTACAGAGTCATCATACAGACAACCTAGGTCGTCAGGATGATGACCTAATGTCGTCATTTTGAGGAAATCAAGTGGTCACCGCTGACTAGTTTCGGATCTTCCATGTTTTCAGTGTTATGCTTGCCTATTAGTAGCATCGTGCCCCACTCCCCCAGGACAAAGAGAGAGAAGGGAAGAATTACCTTAAAGTGCACTTAACGCATGAGTAGCCCTAAGAGCCCTCACGGACACTCAGCAAACGTCCTCCCTCCCCTCTATAGGGTTGACCCGGGATCCATTATCAACCAATCAGATAATTCCCTCTATTCACTGCAGGATTTGTTGGGCACATTATGTAACCAAGGTACCCATCATGCTGGTTATCAGTGCTTATCTTACCAGGTGCCAGATCAGGCAATGGCGGACTCACACAGCATCCATACTAAACCCTATATGTATGCAGCAGGCTATTCACACTTTCGATCAGGAGCTTAATTCAAAACATCCTGGGATCACGACCCCAGCGATCTTAGGAATAAATCAGCCTTATCCTATTAAGCAATCTTAAGAGTTGACTGGGTTCACATATCCTAGCCAGCACTAAGATCGCATCGATCTTAGCCTCAGCCTTCCTACACTATTCCAAGAAGAACTGACTAGGCACAGGGGTAAGAGTCCCAAAATAAAGGAATAGCTGTGGAGTCACTCTTCTTCACAACAGTATTTATACCATCGTTCCCCGTCCCCATATGGGCTAACAAAAGAGCACAGGGTGCAGTTGACCCCCGTACAGTATTCAAGAGTTGTTCCCATGAATGTATGATTTATGCTTGCCTATTAAAAGCATTGTGCCCTGCCTCCCGGACAAAGAGAGAGAAGGGAAGAATTACCTTACAGTGCACTTAATGCATGAGTAGCCCTAAGAGCCCTCAAGGACACTCAGCAAACGTCCTCCCTCCCCTCTTTATGTATGCAGCAGGCTATTCACTCTTTCGACCAGGAGTGTTCCCTGTAAGTGCTCTTGTACTCAGGTTAAACCACTATGCAATTCTTTCATTAAGATCGCAGTGATCTTAGCGCTGGAAAAGGAATAGTGAAGTGATCTCAGGACTTGCTATTCCTGACAGACCTGCAACCACTGCATTAGATAGGGTAGACCAGCCAGGTCTTATGATATGTGCCTACACTAAGATCGCTGGGGTAGAAATCCCAGGGTCTTTTGAATTAACCTCCTTGGCAGTCTACCCTATCTAATGCAGTGGTTGCAGGCCTGTCAATGTGATCTTAGTGTTGGCTAGGAAAAGTGAACACAGTCTAACCTTAAGATCGCTTAATAGGATAAGGCAGAATAATTCCTAAGATCGCTGAGGTTGCGATCCCAGGATCTTTTAAATTAACCTCCAGGTGTAAAATGTCGTGCTAATGTAGTTTGAAGTTGTTGTTAGACCAATTCAGTTTTATTTCAGTACACGTGCAAACTCTTACTGTCACCTCATGTCTGGTATAGATTGAATGCCGAGTCACACCATTGATCTGGAGGGTGTTGCTCCTATTGTAAAAGGAAGAGCTGGCTAAAAATGCCCTTGTTTCCAGTCCTTTCTTTTCATGTAGCTATAACTTGTCCCTTTTGTTGCTCACAAGTGGTCATTCAAGTATGGTGCTAACAAAGGGGGATTTGAGTAGGTACCTAGTTGGGAGAAGTCAGTCAGTAGAATAGACTATAGAGTGTGTGACATGAGCAGGTACCTGATAGTGCTGCTCTCTCTGTTTTAAACAAGGCAGGTGACTTTTCAGATTAATGTGGTGAGTGCAAGTTGAATGGTGAAGCAGAGCATGACTTCTTTTGAAAAGAGGGTACCTACTGACAGCTCTTTTTACCATAGGAACAACATGCTCCAGTTAAACTGTCTATTTAAATGTCTAAGTCAATCCCTTCCAGTATAAAACCCATATCCAATAATCCGCCGTGTGTACTAATTTTGGAACAACGTTTTTCTTACGCACTGTCCTAACAGATGCAGTTTTGGGAGAAATGATGTTTTCTTTGCTCAAACAGGACTGTTAGGACTGACCTCAAGGTGTAGCCTCCAGCTCACCCACCTGTCCCCACACACGTATGTCCTTATCAGTAGATCTTCATGGTAACCAAGATAAGAACAGTGCTAAAATTCACACTGCCCCTTATTTCCACATTGTGGTGTATGTTAGACCAGTGCAAAAATCCACCCTGGTGGGAATTTGACCGTGCTAAGGAAAATTTATGCACAATGCCCAATCCACCCCAGTGCTAAAATTAGCACTGTACTGTTCTTATGTACCCCAGGGCTAAATTAGCACTGCTAGTGCACTAAGGCATTTGCCTACCCAGAGGGCCAAGGGCCCATTTTGGGGGGTTGGGGTGTTGGCTCTGCCGTAAAAGGTTGGTATGATTTTTTGATAACTAGGACAAGGATAGTATAGGTTCCCTATATCATCCTTGACTAGGACTCGTAATGAGTTGATTCTACCTTAGGGAGTGGTCATTATTTATCAACAGGGGGGGGTGGTGGGTTTGAGGGGGGGGGGCGTAAAATTTTCAGACCCCTCCCGAGGGGGGGCTAAAAAGAATTTGACCTCTCTTGAGGGGGGGCTAAAAAAATTCACCCTCTTTTTAGCAAAAAAGCCCGCGCGCTACTATAGATCAAAGAGGGGTGTGAAAACTCTCTGCGCCTCTGGCGCGGGGGGGACACAAAATATTTTGACTGCCGCCAAGGGGGGGCCTAAAAAATCCCACCACCCCCCCTGTTTATAAATAATGACCACTCCCTTAAAAAGAATGGGCTATGTGGCGACCATTTGGAATTTCCGGGTGGTCAAATATCAAAAATCAATAAATGTGAATATCTCTGCTTCTATTTAGCTTAGAAACCTAATTTTCACATCAAAACATATATTTAAAAGGGCAGCTGTGACAACCTAGGTAACAGGGTCCGTGTTACAGCCCACAGCGGGCCAATATCAATAGTGTAAGGAATGTACCCTTATGTCTGCTCACTGGAGTATAGTACTCAGTATGGAGGCCTAGTGGAGCCGCGATTTTGAATTTCGCTGGTTGAGGCGAAGCCCACTGATAAGACATACCATGATGGGTACCTTGTTCCTGGTTAACACCCACTTCCAGGGACATGCTGGTCCCATATTATCAGTGTGTGTCGCCAGAACCAGCTCCATACCAGCTAGTGGCCTATAGCAATGTATATCATTTATACTTTGTACATATCTAACATTGGACCCAACAGGCACAGTTAATAATGAACAGTGTCTAATTGCATACCTGGATGAAACTATCACCGATCAAACATAAAGCATCCCTTTTGTGTTCCCCTTGAATATCTTTGCTATTTCTTTGAGAGGATTTAACGGGATGGTACATTCTGCATGATTCTAGTCTATTCATGACAAGTTTTACTGGGTAAGTCAATCGTCTGACAGAAATACTCAACCTGTTAATGTATAGTACTAGACACAAGAATATATGGAATGGAAAATTGGGCACATTTATAGAATTTGAATGGTACTAAGGACGGTCCTTATCAAATATCCGCTATCATTGCTATGGTAGAAAATAAGTTGTTTTGTGATAACATTGTTAACATCATATCGTGGACCAACTTTAAAATCCAACTTACCTACAATAATCAAGAAGTTGTACATGTTTCTCTATTTTCTAATACACATTATGCATCTCTTGGGAAATTCAATCTTTTACTAGTGTGATTCAAATAAGAGAGATCATTATACTTACGAGCAACATGGGAGCAGGAAACACAAAGTTAACCTTGATAACATGCAATGAAATAATCAGCCTTCCAATGATTTCACTGCTGATAAGAAATCACCAACTGGAGAGAGTCTAAGTGAGCGTGTTGTGTTTTTGACTTCTAATAGAAGTCCACTAGGCCTATTCGGCTGACATTTGTGTGGGAAATGTATGCCGAAGGTCCCCTAAAGGAACTAACGAAGGCACCCCCATAATTAAGAGTATTAGATGATTATTGTTGAAGAGACAAAGTGTGTCCTAATCATTCATATATCTATTGACCTCATGAAATAATGTAGATCGATGTCCTCTGTCTAGTACGAGCATTCAGTTTTCAAAGTTTCAACGTATCGTAGTACCTTCAATAATTCAATTCGTCATGTCCATTAGTCATCGTGCCACATGAATACAACCATTGCAAAGTTCAATCAATGGTATGGCCATGCAATTAGTCAACCATGCCAGATGATACTGCACTGTCATGAACCTTTGCAAAGGAGACTTAGACTAAAGGTTTATGGCAATAAGGTCGGGCCATCAAAGTGGCCTCTGTGTGTGTGTCTATATGGGGGCGGGGGTGATTGCACCTAGTGGCAGAGTGGATTTGTCAATAATAGCTTAGTCAATATCATCATTGTAAGTAATATACCCTAACACCTTCCCCACCGCAGTTTGCCTATGTCATAACACACCCACTATTGATACCAAATACTGAGTGTTACTGTTGGTTATCAATAATAAACAGATTCCAAAGGAATATGATGTACCTCACATAGAGTCTTAATGGTGTGTGCTATTGTACAAAAAATGGAGACCAATAATGGTTATAATGATATGAGGAGCTAAGAGTTAGACACCTGATTTAGTTCTTTGTGTTGCTGGTGAGTTGCCTGATGTGACACTATGGGATTTGCATCTACTTTGATGTATCCCTTGTTATTAGATTTGCAATCCAAACATATACTTCAGCTCTACACGCAATCCGTCTCTGAAATAAACCACAGATATCAGTTTACACATGATATGCGCACCATTCCTTAATGATAACAAGACAGCAGTTTTGTATACTTTGGATTTTATCCTGTGCAGTTCATTATTTAGTTCATGTCGTTGTGTTTGATACAATTGAACAGGATAAAGTCAATGATAAATTTGAACCGTATGATATACATGGTAACGAACTTAATACATGATGAAGTCTACATGTTAATTAGAGTGTAATCAGCTGGTAATATGTATGTGATAACATGTAAACCTGTTGATATATGATTTAATGCTTCAAAGTCCACGCTATTTGAAGTTAGTTCATGGTTTATATTGAGCCCTAGTCAATATATGATTTAAGGTGTGGAGGGCGGGTTTCCAAAGTTCTTAAGAGTCATGCAGTGTCGTTGAGGAGTCAAACCAAGATGGCGGATAGGTCAGACGCTGTGACGACATAGTCATAGTTCATTGGTGCCCTCGTTTTCCCCCGCCGGACGGTTGCCGGCCTCATTTCCGGGAATTTTAAATTCCCCACAATGCGCAGCGCTGAACATGACCATCATTGCACTCCTGGCAAAACTTACTGAATTACCACAGCTAAACGGATATCTTTTGAAAAATGGAATCAAGAGTCGAAGAAGTGGTTTGGTGCAGAGATCCTACATACCGACCAGAAAGAGCAACTGGGGAGATCTCTTAAACAAGGAGTGCAAAAGGGGTTTATTTCACATCTAGCCATTCCAAAGGTAGAGGATCATTATTGATGTTGTGGGATTCCTCTCACTGAGGGCTCAGTATCTTCATACACTAGAATACCCATTTACAGAATCTAGCAGGGACCACTCACAGTTTTGAGAAGGTACATGACATCTTAAACTCAAAATATAAGCATCGTTTCTCCTTTGTAGCTTCTAACCACAAGGCTGACCACTGCTAAGTAGGGATAAACCATATATAGATATCTATGTCCACATCGATTTGATGCAGAGCTTTGTCACAATGACAAAGAATTGACATTACTTGGGCTTATATGTATACATTCCTTCAAATCTAGTTAATGGCATTTCTAAATAATCTAATTCTTTTCTTTGTTTAATAAACAAGGTGTGCTGCTTCGAGATTTTAATCTGACCTATCATAAGTGGGGAAGAACATTAACCCTGAAAAATAGCCATGGGGAAGGCCATAGTTAATGACGTGATAGAACCAAGACACATCTTATCACCAGTTAAGGACAGACTCTGGCTGACTGCCGTGGAGAGTGGAAACTGCATTGAAGTAAAGGATATCCTGTCTGCGGCTGATCAATCAGAAAGGGATAGACTTCTTAATGGCACATTTAGCTTTTCTGTGATGCCAGTTTATCTTAAACAATGTGACATTTTGGGGTCTGCAGAGGTCCAACTGACCAGGCCATTGTGTTTGGCTGCAGTTGCAGGGTCTTACTCTGCCATGAAGTCCATGTTACAGTATAAATTGAATGTAACTCAGAAAGAGCTTAATGGGAACAATGTGATTCATGTTCTCATCCATACAGCCTTCCTAGAATCATCCCTGGAAGGACTCATGAGCAGCACCTATGTGTTCTTAAAGGATACCCTAAGTCTTACAGACCTTAAGGCATTGCTCCATGAAACCAATGACGGTGGGTTCAGGCCTATAGAGTATGCTGCTCACCTGGGTGTGTTTCAGATCCTATGTAGTATCTTTAGAACAGAGGGCATCTATATGGTGAAGGAGGAGATCAACAGTCTGTACAGCATAGAGTGGGTCATTGTGACAGAATACGAGGGGTCGGATAAGTCAAACAGACATTCATTTTCTCCACTCTACCTACTGATGTTATTTGAAGAGGACAAAATAGCCAAAGCAAAGCCTGTATTTGCAACCTCACTTGTTAAGAATTGGACCAAGCTCAAAATGAGGACATCTCTGCCAGTGATCTTTCTTTGGTTTTTGCTCCGAACTCTTTTCTTCATCATCTTTATTCTGGTGGACAAACTGACTAATCATGGAGTCAAGGCCACAGTAGAAATTGATTGTGCAGAAAATCAAAAGGATGTTATCGATGATATAACCTATGGAGTAATTGTTTTGTACCTATTTATTCATTCTATAATTGTCATTGTGTATGATGTGGTTGAGGGATACTTATTCTCTAAAACTCTGGCTCTTTTAAGGACACCAAACGGCATGAAAAACCCTGCAGTAAATTACTTCTTCTACAGAGGTATGCAGTTTTCCCAAGCAGTAATGATACTACTTCGACAGGTCTCTGTGACATTGAGCTATGTAACAGGACATGTCCTTTTACCAACATTCCTTAACATCCTTTACATCCCAATCAACATGTCTCAAGTTTGGTCAATCATGTTCTTTATCCAGCTGTTGCCCTGGATTGGACACTTTGCTGTGGTTGTTCAAACTATGTCCTTAAAGCTGCTTAAGTTCATATTCATCTTTTGTGCTTTCAATATGTGCTTCACTGGCACCTTTCAGCGCCTGATGAGTATAGGTAAAAAGGAGTCAGAATGTCTCCCTGAGTTTGCCACAGTTTGGGACTCTTTCTACAGCGCATTTCTGGTGTTGCTGAACATGGTAAAATTCAGCCAACTCTCCCCTACAGACCCAGCCAGTGTCTACATTCTACAAGTCATCTATGTTTTCATGACTGCCATCTTGTTGATCAACTTCCTTATAGCAATTTTCACAACTACCTCATCCCGTATTGCTGACTATCAGCAAGTTATACAAACTGTTCAACAACTATCTGTTTTATGGATGATTGAGGAGCGAATGCGTCGCTGGTTCTTTCCATGTCTCTATCACTGGATGAACAGGAGGTCCTTCCCTAAGTTGCAGGATGGTGAATTTGTCGTGCCTTGTGTTGTTGCATGTCAGAAAGCCAAAGAAAAACAGGATATCACATCCTGGTTCCAGGACCAAGAAAGCAAAAAGGAAGAGACCCAGCATTAAATACACACCATGAGGTTAATCATAGGAAACTGTATACTGGATGTCAGACCATTACAATTTGCATTCAATGGGGCATTATGAGGTGATGTACTCCTGGCGCAAGAAAGCTTATGGAGTAAGCACAGTGCAACATCTAAGAACAAGTGACATTAGGCCTATAAATGTACAAATAGGAAAAAAAGAATTGAATGATGAGGCGACTCTTAACCAAATGAAAGAATTTATAAAGAAAAATACATATAAGGTATACAGTATGCTTTGCTAGCCTTCTAATTTCGTTTCAGCATATAGGCAGTATGCTTAGGGTCCCCGGCCTTCTAGTTCTATTAGAGCTTGGAGTATGTAATCTCGGTTCCTAATTAAATCCAACTCTATTCAATACCACTATCACTGCTTATCAGCGGTTGCAATCACTGTGTGGTATGTTATGGCCTCTTGACCTTATAAACAGTCATGTAACCATTCTGACTTGTCTAGGCGACAAAGCGTACCAACTGATGGAAATCCCATAGTGTTAACAAGGGATGTTCATCAGTTCTGCAAGTATTAAGGTTGTGACAACTGGAGGTTTATTCAAAAGATCCTGGGATTTCTACCCCTGCGATCTTAGTGTAGGCACATATCATAAGACCTGGCCAGTCTACCCTATCTAATGCAGTGGTTGCAGGCCTGTCTGGAATAGCAAGTCCTGAGATCACTTCACTATTCCTTTTCCAGCGCTAAGATCACTGTGATCCTAATGAAAGAATTGCATAGTGGTTTAACCTGAGTACAAGAGCACTTACAGGGAACACTCCTGATCAAAAGAGTAAATAGCCTGCTGCATACATATAGAGGGAGGGAGGACGTTTGCTGAGTGTCCTTGAGGGCTCTTAGGGCTACTCATGCATTAAGTGCACTGTAAGGTAATTCTTCCCTTCTATCTCTTCGTCCTGGGGGGGCACAATGCTTCTAATAGGCAAGCATAAATCATACATTCATGGTAACAACTCTTGAATACTGTACGGGGTCAACTGCACTCTGTGCTCTTTTGTTAGCCCATATGGGTACGGGGAGCGATGGTATAAATACTGTTGTGAAGAAGAGTGACTCCACAACTATTCCTTTATTTAGGGACTCTTACCCCAGTGCCCAGTCAGTACTTCTTGGAATAGTGTAGGAGGGCTGAGGCTAAGATTGATGCGATCTTAGTGCTGGCTAGGAAAGGTGAACACAGTCTAATCTTAAGATCGCTTAATAGGATAAGGCAGAATAATTCCTAAGATCGCTGATCGCTGAGGTTGCAATCCCAGGATCTTTTGAATTAACCTCCAGGTCACAGGAAGTCATTTCTCAGATGCTTAGTTTTGGGCGCCCCCTAATCGTACTGACCTGGCCTGGATCAGAAGGGAATTCTTAGGTACATAAGGTCAATCACTACAACTGGTGCAGATTAAGAGAGAAAGGCCATGCATCTGAATCAGGGGCGTAGGAAAAGGGGGGGCCAGGGGGGCCTGGGCCCCCCCAATCATGAAGGAGGTGGGGCCTGAATATATCTGGGCCCCCCCAATATTGGCCAAGAACTCAAACACAAAATGGAAAAGAAGCTCAAACCTTGCATCTCAAATTAGATTTATATGGTGATGGGATAGGGAAAGTAGGGGTGTGAGCCTAAGTCAGATCCAAGATTCAACAAAAATCACTTTTCTATACAAATTCTATATATATATATATATATATATATATATATATATATATATATGTATAACTTTCGACAAGGCTAGGGGGTATGGACGACTGGTCGGCACGATGCTACCACTGAGAATGAAAAAAAAGAAGAAAAGAAATTCTATACATATACGTATATGTATAGACATCATCGTGCTTCAGCCGATAACTCAAGGTGGTCACGATGGGGCCCTGGCTGGGCCCCCCCAATGAAGATTTGCTTCCTACACCTCTGTGAATAGCTAATCATAGGTAATTAGGGCTCACCCACTGCCCCTCACTACGATTGACTGGATCGTATGGGGTATCCAGAATGTAGTGACTCAACTATTAGCTTTTGAGAAGTGGCTAGCAGGGCTGATCATGCAGAGTGACTTTTAATACCAATACAGTATCAAGCAGGCACAGTGCCAATTGATGTGCGTACCGCTAATTATCTATGTTGCTTTATGTAACTCAAAAATCATATTCTATGCTTTACGGACCGCAATAATACACAATGTAGGTGCATCTACCAGATGCAGTGAAAATTGTACTCACACAGCTAGGCCTAATGGAAAACTACAAAGCTATTGCCACTACCCATCACAGTAGAGCTAGAATGGAATATGATATGTAATGTGGATCTCCCTTATACAGGCCATTAATAGCACATTGGTGTGCTCTGCTGCTGTCCTGTTCACCATTATTACCCCAGGCTCTTCCAGGTCTGGTTCTAGTGCTTAGAATTAATTTCGATACCATCCTACTCCCGGCACTTGCATAATAACAGCACAACTTTATTTAAAGACAAGTGCTTAAATGTGGTTATATGACATGTGTATTTGGCATCACTGAATGTGTTTGTATTGTATTAGGCCAGCACTCTTCCATCACAAATTGATCACTGTTTATACAAAGGTGCAGCTATATCAGTCTACATGATTCTAGCTGGCGATGTATTAGAAGCAAAATATTACACTGTTGCTATGGATAAAGGCTCTAAAGTCTATATTCAAAGCTTGCACTGAGGCGTAAATGCAAGGGATCAAAGCCATATGCACAGAATACAACACATTTTAATGGTGTTCAAGGACTGAAGGTTGATGTCCTGTTACCATAAACGAGAGAGTTTATTGGCCAGGAGGTTAATTCAATAGGCTCTGCCATCGCTACCTATGCGATGTTAGTGATTTCCCTCCCTTATTCCTTACTGCGATGGTAAGGCCTTCCTTTCTGATAGCCAGCTACGTTTTAGTGAGCGCTGTTAGTGTCAGCCCTGCTTTCACTATTCCAAGCAGAAAATAACTGTGCACAGTGGCAACAGGTCCACAGAGAAAAAATAGCAGTGGAAGACAAAAAATAGCATTGGAAAAACCTGTTGTCTCAAGAATGGCTACACTGGGGTTCTGCTAATTATATATACCCTGTCGGGTGCACTTGACCCTGAAATGTCTTCAAGTGCATCACCCATGTATAATTATATTTAGAAGAGTTCTTCTCAAGGAGGGCTGAAAGGAGAACAAGAGGTGCATGACAGCTTTCGGTCAGTCACCTTGGGCCTAGGAATGGGAACGAAGAAAAAAAGTTAAGAGGCAAGGCAAATTGATTTAGAGAAGCCGTATAAAAAGGGGGGAAAGTTTCCTATATATGACGTATGGTCTAGAAAGAGAATACATGTATACCCTGCAGACTATTTTCCAAGAGAAATTCTAAACATGGGGTCATGATTTGCAATCCATTGGCGAAATAAGACAAAGGTGTTTTACAATATCCCTAGTCAAATTTTGGGACAGGTCATATGCACATCTGAAACTCATGAAATCTACCTGAATTCATCATGAAATCCGGTATTTTGGACATGGTATATCTGAACCTCTTGAGTGTGGCAACTTGGTACGGTAACAGGGTTGCCGCCATTGTATTGTAGAATCAATATCTATAGTGTGTGCAATGTAACCTAACAGATGCCTGAATGATGACTATGTCTAACTTGCTGATGTTAATCACCACTGGAATTTACTTACAATGAATGGAACAATAATGAACAGCCTGGGTAATGGTATCCAATAGAAGGATAACCTGTATCTCACTCCATTAAGTAATCTTTCACATTTTCACATTGTATTCCAACAGATTAGGCTCAGGGTATAATTGTGCATATAAACTAAAACACAATCATAACCCGCGACCTTGATGCTTGTACAGGCCTTTAATGCCGTATAAGTCACTTTTATTGTACTTATTCGCGATGGTAGACCGCAAGTGCGCATCAAAGATGCAGCAAAGGTTAGGGTTATAAAGTTTTTCTCTCATATTTCCCCCAAATCACCCCAACCCCTACTATCGCTACTATCGAGTTAGAAAAATTGTCATGGTTCGGTGTGATGCACCACTGTGTTGCCAGAATCGCTGATGTCAGCATGCACTTGGTGAGCTCGGGAACCAGTGTGGTTCCGTATTTAAAGGTCGCTACAACAGTGAGGTGTTTCATAAGCAGGTAATGTTTACAACCGGTCATAAGGATATATGATAGCAGTTTTAATAGTGATTGTAGGCTTATAACTGCACGTGTTTCTAAAGCACCATCATTGTCTTACTGTGTCTATAACTATATGACTGTTGGGAGATGATAATGGTTGCAGTTGTAAGTTTTAGAGACTAACAGTTTGAGAAACAGATAATTAATGTTCATTATCATGTCCGGCTTCTGAAACACCCCACAGGGGTGGTAGACACTATACAGACGGTATCAGCTTCCAGCAAGATCCTAGCATGCTCCTTAGGGCGCAGCAGTGATTATATATATGTACCTTATCAAATAGTGCGATCTTCAAACATATCCTTCCTTCTATTCCACTTCTACTGCATCTCTGCCACAAACCACGATACCATAATATCCCGCATGTAATGCACATTTTGAGCATAAGGCACATATCACGTGTAAGGTGCACCCTGGGTTAATACATGAAGCCTAGTTTTGGTCATCTAAATCCTATTCTATAGTCTGATATCCTCGTTCGAGGGGCGAACCCTGACTTCAGACAGATTATATAAAATACAACAAGGGTATATCCTACTGTCAATACTAATTAATAAGAAGTACTATATATGCAAGGCGATACCATAGTTCAGCTACATCATCAATATCCAGGAATCTGAATGGAACTTATGTTGCATTGATACGTCATGCCAACACTACAAGATATATAATATATACATGTAGTCAATAAATGCACTGGCATATGCAGTTGTTCCCCTTCCTTTACTGGTGTATTTTGATGACAAATTAGCATAAATTGGGGGAGCAATGATGTTATCAGCGGTAGAAGACCAAACATAGTCTCGAACCCTGACTGCTGTGCCATTTTGATTGTGTAAAGTGGCAATCACAGATCTTAACTCCCGAGCTAAATGTGAACTGCCATGCACGTAAACAGGAATGGATAAATAAAGTGACTCATTATTTATCCACGGGGATGGGGGCTAAGGGGGCGTAAAAACCTTTGACCCCTGAGGGGAGGCGTAACTTTTGATCCCTTTTGAGGGGGGAGGGGCTGTAAAAAATGACCTTCTTTTTTTTTTTAGCAAAACAGCCCCACCCCCTTTTCATAGATAATAACCACTCACTTATCACAGTAATAATTCAACAGACGGTATGGTGTAGAGATGATCTGTAGAGATACAAGAGGCCTAGTGAAACAGGTAAATGAGATGAAGATTGGGGTTGCAAAGGGCGCTGCCTTTATTACACACAGGTAGTCCACAATTGGAATTATTAGTTGTGTGTTGGCATTGCATGGAGGAGTCCATATCGGTGCTGCAGGGAGGGATAATCATATATTATTAACAAGTACGTCTGGTCACTGGTCTGGCCAACCCAGGTATCTATCTACATAATTTATTATAATATCCATATTCTCGTTCCTACAGTATAAAATCCTGATAATCGTGATGGTTTTGCATTATTCATACGTGTCTACGGCCATTAATAGTAGTAATACTAATATACATAGATCCAATTCACCAAGAACTGAATCAAGGCATGAAGATAGGAACCTGAAATGATCTATGGAAAAGAAAAACACAGAATAATCGTTGGCGGAAAGTTTGTAATACTTTTAGCAAACAAAATGTACCCCATTTAATGCAGTACAAAGTGTTGTATATATATATATATATATATATATATATATATATATATATATATATACATATATATATATATATATATATATATATATATACACACACACTATGTCTGCCACGTTGGGGTTACTAATGGTCCCTATTGTCTAATATTTTCTTAACCTGTGATATGACAGAGTCAACCCTTGAGGTATGACTATATTTGTATATACAGTGCAAATAAGTCCCCCAATCCATTAATTATTTATTCATAAGCTACCTCTCACTCTGTTGGTACCTTAAGGGAATACACACTAGTCTGAAGTCTTGCATACCTAGTGACTCACTCTCTAGTTCTCTCAAAACTACAGTACTATTTTGCCATCAATTATTTTCCTTTATACTTCCAAGAGAAATGCAGAATCAAGTCTACCCTGACGCACTATCCATGGAGACTGCCTTACCAAATGAGGTGACAGAGCTAAAATATATACTGGACCCAAATAAAGACAAACTCTGGCTGACTGCCCTGGAGAATGATGATTCAGCGACTGTTCAGGATATCCTCTCACTGTTGGATGAATCAGAAAGAGGTAAATTGCTTAATGGTGCCTTTAACTTTGCCACAATGCCTGCTTATCTGTGCCAAGGGGCATTCCTAGGCACTGTCGCTTTTCACCTTACCAGACCATGGTGTTTGGCTGCAGTGGCAGGTTCTCACTCTGTCATGAATACCATGTTACAGTACAAAGTAGAAGTAGTGCAGAAGGAGCCTAAAGGTAACAACATCATCCACATACTAATCCACACAGCCTTCTTAGAACCATCCCTGGAGGACCTTATGAACAGTACCTATGAATTCTTAAGGGAGAACCTAAATTCTACAGACCTACAGACATTGCTCCATGACACAAATGATGGTGGCTACAGACCTATAGAGTATGCAGCACACCTGGGCATGTTTCAGGTACTACAGAGTATCTTTAGGACAGAAGGCATCTATATGGTGAAGGAGGACATCAACAGTCTGTACAGTATAGAATGGTTTATAGTGACTGAATATGAGCGGCCTGATAAGTCAAATAGACACTGGTTTTCACCTCTCCATCTCCTCATGCTGATTGAAGATGACAAAATCCCTGATGCTCATGACATGTTTGCTACCTCTCTGGTTCAGAATTGGACCAAGCTTAAAATGAGAACAAATCTTCCTGTGATCCTTTTGTGGTTTCTGGTGAGAATTTTGTTTCTTCTTACTTTTACTATGCAAGACAGGGTGACAATTCATGGAGGGCAAACATCAGTCTTTAACCAGCAACTATATCCTAATGATGAAATACTGATGGGTACCACCATATCTGCTAACCTTACAGCAGGTCCAGAGCTGGAAACAGACTGTGCAGAGTCTTACAGAACCATTGTTGATGTTAGAATTTATGGAGCAATGGTTTTCTGCTTGCTAATTAATTCACTCATTATTTTTGTGTATGATATAATTGAGGTACGGGTGCTGTCAAAAAGACTGTCTCTCTTAAAGACACCTAAAGGATGGAAAACCCCTGCAGTAAACTACTTCTTCTATAGAGGTATGCAGTTTTCTCAAGCAATACTGATATTACTACGTGGGCTGGCTGACATTTTGAACTACATCTTTGGTCATGTTTTTCCAGTAACTATCTTCAATATCATCTACATTCCAATCACCATGTCTCAGGTATGGTCACTTATGTTCTTCATCCAGCTGTTGCCATGGATTGGACATTTTGTGGTGGCTGTACAGACCATGGTCATAAAGCTCCTTAAGTTTATGTTCATATTCTGTGCCTTTACACTGTGTTTCACTGGTGCCTTTCAGCGTTTGATGAGTATAGAAAAGAAGGTGTCAGAATGTCCACCTGCACTGAGAAAATTCTTCCTGACAAAGTGACATGTATACCCATGTCAACTTGATTTGACACAGAGAGCACAGGTCATTGGGACATGTGCACATATGTCACCATGACAACTGTAGCACACAGTAATCCTCATATGATTTGACATGCCTTAAAATGCCATGTCATCTGTGAGTTGACCAGGGTCACGGCCATGTCGAAGGCACTTGACATGTGATGGTTTGACATACATAATTGTTCTAGGATATTCCACTAGATGGAGCAAACAACCATTTTGGTACCAGGACTAATCACTACCAAGAAGTACTACCAACACTTGAGACATTTGATGTATCTGTGTCATTTTGTTTTCATGAAAAATAGATCACTAAGGTCTGTAAATACTATCAATAAATGGTAGTGAATTCTATTTCGTTGTTAAATCTGCATTTGTTATTGAATATCAAAATAGACACCCACCATCCTGAATACTCCAACTGGAGTGGTTAGACACCTTATGTGTGGGTCAGTGAAAATACCAAAGGACTGTATTCTAACCCACAATCTATAATCTCAGTATCTACAGTACAGGGAGACATATGGCATTGCCATGCACCTCCATGCCCTTGTCTTATGGACTGCATAGAGGTCCTCAGTCAAGTAGGAGTTCTGTAGATAGGAAAAAGTGCCTTAGTGTTGCAGGCCTGTGGGACTATGATATCCCCTGCCTTCTATTATAGGCCTCCCTTGATTGAACCATTGGTACATAGTTATTGACTGCTCTTGACCCTTACATAATTGTCTCACAGTATTACCTAGCACTCAGGTGAATGGATCAGAAATATGTGACGTGTCTTTATTACGCATGTCAAATGGAGTTGACAAACCAAATATGAGAGGGTCAACCTCATTTGACATGCCTTCATACATGTCATCTGGGAGACAAATTGTGACCTGTGCAGTATGTGTCAAAGCGATCAGTGTTCTTTCCTCTGTGTGAATTTGCAACCTTCGGGCAATCTTTCTACACAGTATTTACAGTAATGCTGAATATGGTCAATTTCAGGCAGTTATCCCCTGCAGATGCAGTCAGTGTCTACCTTCTACATGGCATCTATATTTTTATGACTGCTATTTTACTGCTTAACTTCCTTATAGCAATATTTTCTACCACCTTTGCTGGGGTTGATGACCATAAGCAGGTTGTCCAGACTGTCCAGCGACTTTCTGTGTCTTGGACTATTGAGGAGCGGATGCGCCACTGGTTGTGTCCAAGTTTGCATCGCTGGATGAATCGCAAGTCTTTCCCAGTATTCAAGGAGGGAGAATTTGCGGTACCTTGCGTAGTGATGTGTCAGAAAACTAAGGATAAACATAACATCACTCCTGGTTCTAGGCCTCAGACAGCAAAAAAGAAGAGACCCATCATTACTTACACAATGAGGTGAATCATAGTGTCTGAATACTTGTAGATCTTAGTGGAAGTTTACTTCTCACTTTATTAGAAATGTGTGACCTACCGAAATATAATACACAATACACAAGGGACTACGGTACTTCAGGTTTAGAAAAATTTATGTCTAATCTTTTGACATATTGAAGTACAAGTTGCATTTCCATAAGGGAAATTCTTGCCAGTGAGCATAGTTGGGAGATTGGTCCCATAGAATTATATATGCCTTCAGTTAGTACAGAGGGATGTACTTTGTAATTTCTGGATAAAGTGAGAGGGTAGAGATCACCTAATGATCAATACATTTGTTGGGAGAATGGCACTACTGTAAGAACTAGTGTCTCACTGCTGGGGTTTCTTTCAGAATGGCCTATTAATCCTTCTTAGACTCTGTTAGAAAATGCGACTACAGCTCTCCAAATAGCCTTCACCATCCCTTTAGGCTCTGTTATGGTAGCATAGCCTATCTCTTTTTGTAATAACAGGAGTATACATCATTAATGCAATAATGTTATGTTTTGTGAAAAAGTGATTGGTAGTATACTTTGAAGGGGGCCCTTTTGAAATAGGCTCCAGAGCTATCACACTTATGATTGCAGAGTAATGCTACCGTTGATGTATAATTTGACCCCTGTAATCCTATCACAAGTCTAAAGCTAAAACCTACGTCTATAAAATAGACAGTTACAGGCTGTGGGTGGAATCAGCAGTTACCATTAATATTGCACGGGTACAAAAAATAGAAAATTACAAAGCTCTTTAACCTCAACCAATAGGACAGGTAAAAGTCATATGATATATAATATGCACTGATCTTCCCCGCTCATAATGGACATTAATAGCACATTAGAGTGTTGTCATTTTATCACGTATACACGTGAATTAGGATTGTATTGAATTTCAAGGCAATCTCAAGTGTCTAGGTATTCCATACACCAGGTACATACTTTTGCTTTGGTTATCTGTTACTCTAAAGTTCCCTTTAATCTTTTAGTTGTATTCCCGGTTGTAGCAGTTGAAAGGCATACTTAGTTACTTAATAGTAAATATTGTAAATATTGGTAGTAATCATACATAATTATAACATATTTACCCATATGCCTAGTTGCACAGCTTAGTGGTTAATTTGATTCATTTAAATGGAAGTCATCGGTTATGTAGATTTGCACATTGATATCTCCTCAATAGACTAGATGCCTTGTTTGTAATGGTATTATTGTGTGGTCATGGAGATAATAAACACAAATTAGCACAAGAGAAATATTCTGTTCATTATGTATAGGGAAATACAATGGGTACCCAACATTGGTATTATCTCCATGTTAGCTATGCTGTGAATAAAAGAGCCTCCTACACAAGGACTAGTTTCCTAATGAATGAAATATCGGTAAACAGGCTAACCCACACCCCAGCAGAAAATATACATGACCAGGAGACGTCACTCTGCTGCCCAGTGCATCTTTTATGCCTCTTACCTTTTGTCTACATCTTTACATGTTTTACAAGGTTATTAAAGTAACACACACATTTGGCACTCTACTAGGTCCACCCAATGGACAAAAGTTTATTAGTATAAGTCATCAATAGATTTATTTATACAGCTGTGATGCTGTTGGTACAAGGTGGCATAATGTCCTGGGGCCATTTCAATATAGCCTCCCATCGCACCCCATCATCCCCACAATTGGGAGGTCAGCCTACAAGAACACATGATAGGTAATAGAGCAAGGTACTTGATGAATGTTGCTACCATAGCGGCCTAGCTCTTGAGGTGGCTGGGCAGTATTTCACAGTAGAATGTACAGAAAATAGAAAATACTTCCCGAACCTGGTTCTGAATTGTCTAATCACATCCCAAAATGCTCCACTGCGGTATAATCAAGATTGCATTTAACTGCAGTTTAAGATATCCATGCTGCTTCAGCCAAAATAAAAATCAGAGGGTGTTATGGTAGGCTGCTTTAAAATGACCCCCAGGACTGTGTGAGCCCACTGTAGTATGTCAAGCCATTGCTAATAGATTGACTTCTGGGAGTACAGATACTTACATCACATCTGTTGAATGGAGTTGGGCGTCCTAGTAGGGATCCCCATACATCAAAAATGGGCAGGACAACGTGTAAGTGACAAGGCTAATAATAGAGGCAGGATCATGTCAATTGTTGAGGAAATATGAGACATTTTAATAAAATTATCATCTTAGAAGTGGTAATATCTCAGGCCCAGCTTATGTAGGGCCTATAGTGACCTTTTAATCAGGAATGTCATGAAAGCAAGCTAATGTGATAAGAGTAAGTTAATATGTGAGACTAGCTATATAGAGGAACCGTGTTTACCGCCTTTGTATCAGCAATTGAACAAGCGACCCATCAGTCTCCTGTCGTTATTCAGCCTGTAGGGAGGGGCAACAGTATGGTAACATGTCTATTGTTAGAGAGTGCAATATCTGAACGTAACTTAGCGATACACTCCTCATATTCCAGTTCAGCATGACCTGCTGATGAATACAGTCTTTACCACAGTACAGATGCTGTCCACTTACTCTCTATACACAATGACACCTTTCTATCTACCATTAACTAACAGGAATTATTCAGTTTAATGTCAATGATTCCATTTAGGTGATTAGATAAGTAGGTTTTTCGTGTGCATTAGGAAATATGAGACATTAGGAAGGATAACAGCACCATTTATACTGAATGATGAAAGAATCCTTCAGATAGATATATACATATAATTATAACATCATATTGAGGGAAGCGATATCCGGACAGGGAGGCCATCCGAATAACGATCCTTATTCGGACGGTGAAGGCAGTATACAGGACTCCATGGGGAGGGTGGGATACAGGACGGCACGGGGAGGGTGAGATACAGGATGACATGAAGAGGGTGGGATACAGGACAGCACGGGGAGGGTGGGATACAGGACGGCACGGGGAGGGTGAGATACAGGATGGCATGGGGCGGGTGGGATACAGGACGGCACGGGGAGGGTGGGTTACAGGATGGCACGGGTAGGGTGGGATACATGACGGGATGGGGAGGGTGGGATACAGGACGGCATGGGGAGGGTGGGATACAGGACGGCATGGGGAGGTTGGGATACAGGATGGCATGGGGAGGGTGGGATACAGGATGGCATGGGGAGGGTGGGATACAGGACGGCATGGGGAGGTTGGGATACAGGATGGCATGGGGAGGGTGGGATACAGGATGGCATGGGGAGGGTGGGATACAGGATGGCACGGGGAGGTCGGGATACAGGACGGCATGGGGAGGTTGGGATACAGGATGGCATGGGGAGGGTGGGATACAGGATGGCATGGGGAGGGTGGGATACAGGACGGCATGGGGAGGTTGGGATACAGGATGGCATGGGGAGGGTGGGATACAGGATGGCATGGGGAGGGTGGGATACAGGATGGCACGGGGAGGGTGGGATACAGGACGGCATGGGGAGGTTGGGATACAGGACGGCATGGGGAGAGTGGGATACAGGACATTTTAGATATATACCTAAAACTCCACTCTAGTATGCACAGCCCCCCTGGCCTAATGGATAACGTTCTGAGCTTTGGATGCAGTCTTTGCCAAATCCCGTCCGACACTATAGCTGTCTGATTGGCTCCCAGGCTGAAAGAAAGTGTCAGACTGCCGGACCAAACATCTGGCTGCCATTTCCAGACCTTGGGCATTAAAATCGGACCATTATTAAGATTTTTACAGCATAAAAACAGAAAGCATTAACATATTATGATTTTCTTTTCTCAGAACATCATGAATTCTTATGGATTTCATTATAAAAATAGAATGTATATCCTTGCTTTATGATATTTCTTTATTCCCAGAAGATGGCCTTAGATACTTGTTATGTTTCGGTCCTGAAAGAGTTGAACTGGGCCTGCAAAATTAGAAATATGCAGGACCGAATGTCCTGCATGGTGAAAAACTTTTCACAAAGACTGGATGTGAGCTTGCTGGTTCGAATCCTGCTCCTGGTCTAGTGTTTCCTTGTTTTTTTTTAAACCAGAGTAGTATACAGGACATACATCAGGATGGTACACAGGACATACAACAGGGTGGTACACAGGACATACAACAGGGTGGTACACAGGACACATGCCAAGGGCGGCATACAGGGCACATGGCGAGGGTGGCATACAGGACACACGGAGAGGATGGTATACAGAACAAACAGGGAGGGTGGTATACAGGACAAAGAGGGAGAATGGTATACAGGACAAAGAGGGGAGGGAGAATGGTATACAGGACAAGACAAAGAAGGTGGTATACAGTACAAGACAGGGAGGATGGTATATATACAGGACACACGAGGATTGTGGTACATGGGGCACACCCACATCTATTAATCATAATGCTGCAATGCCCCACATAATTATGGATGAGGCGCAACTTCTACTTGAAACCTATAGATTCGTGCATTATACAGGCCCAGGTTTAATTCCCCAAAGGGCTCCTTTTTCAGAATGCATCCCCCCCCCCCCTAAATCTACCGAGACCCTCCCCTCTCCCCTGTATTCATTCCTCAATCCAAGGGTGCATCATGCCCATTGGTTAGCATGATGCAATAATGAAGTGCTAATCACCATCACCATCACTTTATTGGTGCATCATGTCTATCCTGCAGGCGTGCATCAACCCAAATCAAGGGACTTAGCTGGGCTTCATCATGATGACCAATAGATGAGTTAGAGGGAATTCAGGGAAAATAACAAGTGGATAAGGGGAGGCATAGTCTTAGATCCTTAGTGGAGAGAGAGAGAGACACACACACACACACACACACACACACACACACACACACACAAATACACACACACACACAGGAAGAAAGATTAATGTGCTGTCAGTGAGACGCTAGTGGGTCTGTAGAAACAGATGTCCATGAAAGCTAAGGACGCATTGTTCTCGGTTTGGTGAAAGTGGCTGCGTAGTTTCTGGAACACAGAGTAGCTGTGTGTCAGGGGGCAAAGTCTAGAACTTGGTCAAAGAAGGGAATAGAACAGTCAGGAGTAGAGGGCTCGGAGAGCAGACCTCACTGGGAGGCTCGCTGGACAGGACTAGGACTGGACCGGGGAGACGGACGACAACTGAAGGGGCTAAGATACCGACTCACTGGGGGTGGAATGAGTAGCTGGCTTGGAGTAGGGCTGGGCCTCTTCAACCCCAACCTCTAGTTATGGATCTTAAAACTCAGGAATCATCAACCAGTGGTATGCATCACTTCACCCCTTTTAATGCAAATCATTAAAAATATATAACTCCCCCTGGAGATGGCTGTGTTGTTTCCCAATGTGTCTTCTTTCCCAAATGGGCTGTGGGACTAAGACATAGTCCTACCAATTGACGCTAGTTAAAGGTTCCCCAATTCAATTATTCTAAATTTGAGTGGAGATTGGTAAAAGATGGTTATTTAAATGGTGGAAATTCCCGTCCGGATATCATCGGCCTCCTACCCCCAGCCAATGCCATAGTTATGTTTCAGTAATCAGGTCTATATATGCAGTCTAAGGAAATTAAAAAAGAATTCTAATAACAAGAAGAAAGGTTAACCATAAACCTCTCAAATATGCGCTCAAAATTACCCTGCCATCGCCTCAAACTATGCTTCTGTTCTAACTCTAAACAGCCTCAAAATCAGTCCAGAAATGATTTAGAGATGTTGGTGTCAACTTGCAATAACTTATACTGACTCTTCAATTTCTGAGATAAGCGAAATGTCTAAAAGTGACTAAAGATGAACATCTTTATTTTTCAGAATTGTATGATATGTACTAGATTGTATGGCAATATAGGATAAAAAGTATACACCAGATAGGTACATAAACTAAGGATGTACATCATTGAGCACATATAATGCCTCAGTTGCCTGCTGGGCCTTGCTGTTGCGATCTAATAGATGAGGATGAGAAGCGGTGAGAAAGGGAATAGTTAGACACGTTGTCAAGCCAACGCTGGTTGTGATCTTCCCAATTCAGTAGAAAAACCATTTTAGTCAAACTCAAGCTAGGCTAGAGGAGATGGATCAATTTCATTTTTTCTCTAGATTGACTTATCTTGACTGTCCACAGATTCTGATCGTTGCACCGACGGTTTTACCAAGTTGGGTACCTCTGTAATCAGGAATTTTCTCGTAATTCTCCAATTTCTCAGTGACCTCTGAGGACAAATTAGATATCAATATCGGACTATTTCCCAAACTATTTACGATATATTAACCTTAAGATGTCCACTTACCTTCAGAAGCCGACCCCACAAAGTGGCCATAAAATGGTTTTGCTGCTAGATTAACATTGTCAAATGGTTGATCAACAGTTTAACAAACCGATTTTTCAAAGTCTCAGTGAAGGTTAGACGGCTCAAAGTTTTCTTTTGGCCTCTAAAACCTACCCTACCTTGCAACACACACAATATGTTTTCTTAGCCTAACTCCTCCTCAGTAAACACGGAGACATGTAGAGCACATAGCGTGCTACAGGATCACTATTGATCCGGGCAGCAAGACAGCATGATACATACCAGGACATCGGGTCATCCATGCTTCTATTTTGGTAGGTATGTACATGATACTACATTCTTTCCCTCATTTCATGAGTATTGACAGTGAAATTACCGAATGATATGGAGAGATACATATCAAAGTCGTTTCCGATATACTATATTTCCTTTGCTCAGGGCAAGTAAAGCAAAGATCAAAGGAATTTGCAAATGTTTTATTTTAAACTGCACTCTCAATACAGCTATAGAGTATGCTTCAATTAATACTTTTTGATTTAAAAATGTTTATTTTTTGGCAAACCTTATAGTAATTGCGTATGAAATGTCATGCCGAATATGAATCAATATAATTTGTTTATGTGGTTGTTTAACAGGGCGAGGTAACAATGATTAGATATGATAGGCCCTACATATCTCACATAAATTCTCCCAGTACCAAGGCTCTTAATAGGGATGGGGCTCTGGGAAAAGCGTATTTCAGTTTTCTAATACCTAACATTTTCATATGTTCCAGAAGGTGGTGAAAGACAAGACTTGTGGATTATCTCTAACCTGCATAGCAATCAATACATGCTAAGGCAGCTTGTTTGGGGGAGATTTACAATTTAAGCCTAGTCATGCCAAAGGTAATACCTAATGAGGTCATAGAACTGGAGCACATCATGGACCCCAGTAGGTACAGACTCTGGCTGACTGCCCTAAAGAACGACAACTCCACTGAGGTAGACAATATCCTCTCTGCAGCTGATGAATTGGAGAGAGACAAACTCCTCAATGGTATGTTTCATTTTAGCAAGATGCCTGTCTGTTTACAAGAGGGTGGATTCCTGGGGACTGCAGCCCTTCAGCTGACCAGGCCATGGTGTGTTGCTGCAGTGGCCGGGTCTCACTCTGTCATGATATCCATGTTAAAGTACAAATTGAATGTGGCTCAGAAGGAGCTTGATGGGAACAACATAATTCACATTCTCATTTATACTGCCTTCCTAGAGCCCTCCTTGGAGAACCCCATGATCAGAACCTATGAGTTCCTAATGGGCACCCTTCATTCCACAGAGCTTGAAACATTGCTGCTTGACAACAATGAAAGCGGGTACAGACCCATAGAGTATGCAGCGCATCTCGGTGTATTTCGGTTACTGCAGCGTATCTTCAGAACAGAGGGCATCTATATGGTGAGGGAGGAGATCAACAGTCTATACAGCATTGAGTGGTTCAAGGTTACGGAATATGAGCGACCTGATAAGGCAAACCGACACAGGTTTTCACCACTGTACCTCCTTATGCTAGTTGAGGAGGACAAGATATCTGAAACTGCTACTGATGACTTCTTTGCCACTCCCCTGATTCAAAACTGGACAAAACTTAAATTAAGAACCAACAGCCCTGTAATCATTCTTTGGTTCTTAATAAGAATGTTGTTTCTTTCTGCTTTTCTTCTGGGAGACAAACTGACAGGGAAGGAAGCAGTGGTGAAACAGCAACTGTACAAGCCAGCGGAAGTACCAACAACTGCCATAACATCCTTTGAGAATGGTGGCTTTGCTTCAAATAGAACAGCGATGGAGTTAGACTGTGTTGAGACTCAGAAATATGTTGTTTACAGTTCATTTTATGGAGCAATCATTATATACATCACAAGTCATGCTTTCCTTATGATTGTGCATGATATTATTGAAGGATGTATGTTCTTGAAACAGTTGGCTATTTTGAAAACACCTAAAGGCTGGAAAAGGCCTGCAGTGAATTATTTCTTCTACAGATTTATGCAGTTTTTCCAAGCATTAATGATATTACTCTACCAGGTGGCTTTGATATTGAGGTACTTTGTCAGCTATGATTTCTCACTGACCCTTCTCAATTTCATTTACATTCAGATCACCATGTCTCTGGTCTGGTCTTTCTTGTTTTTTGCCCAGCTGCTGCCATGGATCGGGGATATGGTTATTGCCATTCAGGCGATGGTTATGAAACTGTTCAAGTTCCTCTTCATCTTCTGTGCATTTACTCTGTGCTTCACTGGCACTTTCCAGCATCTCATGAGTATAGGAAGAAAGGCGTCAGAATGCTTACCTGAGTTTGCCACCTTTGGGGAATCCTTCTATACCATGTTCACAGTAATGTTGAATATGGTAAATTTTAGACAACTGTTGCCTGCAGATCCGGCCAGTATCTACCTTCTACATGTCATCTATGTTTTCATGACTGCCATCCTGCTGATTAACTTCCTCATTGCTCTATTCTCCACCAGTTCTACTCAGATTGATGAACACAAGCAGGTTATCCAGGCAGTCCAGCGACTCTCTGTGTCGTGGATGATTGAGCATCGCCTTCATCACTGGGTCTGTCCTTATCTGCATCATTGGTTCAACTGGAAGACTTTCCCCATCATACAGGATGGAGACTTTGCAGTTCCCTGTCTGGTGGCAAGTCAGAAAACTAAAGATTAAGACAACATTGATATTCTTGCTTCCAAGATCCACACAGCAGAAAAGAAGCAACACCTCGATGTGTGTGCAATGTGATAAATTACAGGAAATCAGCCCATGATTAATCTTGACATTATGGTATACTTTGCCTTTATTGAGGATTTTTTTCTGTACTTAACTTCAAGATCAAGAGGAACAATGTTCACTTTTTTTTTATCTATAATCTATAATTGGATAAGCACTAGTCTTGTATAAACACGGGATAGATGTGTATTGAAACATGCCTTCAACACAACGTAGAGATAGCCTTTCCCCTAGTATCTATCTTGCATTCAATTGTGACACCTGGGTGAAAATAAAAATCCATCTAATAATCCTCACATGGTATCTGCTTCTAAATATAGTCTATATTTCACATCATTTTCAAATTTATATCCATATCTCATGGGAGCTGAAAAAGCGGAATGTGAAAATTTGTACATAGGGACTTACGGACACTAGCTTTTAGTGCTACTGGTAACTGTGATTAGGAATTTGGTTTATGCCAGCAGCCCATTGCAGGATTACTAGTAACAATCAGGCCTACTGACTGCAGGAAATAGGACAGAGGCTGTTGTGATCGAAAGGCCTATGAATAGAATCAGTTGTAAAAGAATTCTGTGCCCAGTGTGGTGTTTCACAAGCCGAAGATAATAATGGTCATAAAATAGCCATTTCTAAAACCCTATTATGTCTGTTGTAAAGTTACAACCACTCCTATCTGTGTCAGGTAATATAGAGAAATATATAAGAATATACTAAGGGTCTTTGTAGAAACACCTGCTATTGTAACTCTACAACTAATCTTAAAACTGCTATCACATCTCGTTATAACCAGTTGTAAATATTGCCACCTTGTGAAACACCACACTGTGTGGTGTTTCACAAGCTGGCAATATTTATAACCGGTCATAACTAGATGTGATAGCAGTTTCAACATTGGTTGTAGGCTAACAATGGCAGGTGTTTCTATAAAAGTCATCAGTATGTTCTAATGTTAGGATGGCCACCAGGACAATCGACTCTTGCCACTCTATCTGTTACAGTGCTAAAATCCCCAACATAATGCATACCATAGACTGTCTCGAATCGATGTATGGTACATAATAATATATCAGTAGTACAGGAGGGGTCTAAATCTTTATAAAAAGTGTAAAATTGAATTTGTTTCACTTATTCAAATTGCTTATTTCGATAGTGAAAAGATTGCTAACACCAACATTTCTCTCTGACCTGGGACACTCTTTCTGGTAGGATTAAGGTGTAACTAGCTAATTATTATAGACCACCCCCACTGAACCCCCATCAATAGATAGGCCAACCACTCATCATCACCATATGACCTGCTACATAGCAATATGTATTGCCAGATTTTTGGGAGAGGGGTGTATTTGTAGTTGTATTTGCAAAATATTTATGTTCATGAGACATTGGTGGTGACAAAGAACTATAGCATTGGTTAGTGATATCAGGTATTAGTGGTACATATATATTCAGTAGGGGTCAGCACCTCCTTACTCCTGTTTAAAAGAACACAGGTAGTTGCCTATATTTGACATGGGGATTTTTGACAGGTATTGTAAGTCCAGAAATATTCTTTGAAAAATGATGATAAATCAACCAAACCTTTTAGGGATGAATGGATTGCAGATATGGATTGTACTAGATTTGAATTATACCAGGCTATTCCCACGATGCATTTAGTGAATTCTTTACAATTACGTTATTCTACCTACTAATGTATTTTTCTGTATGACCATGCCAAGTTAGGAGTGGTTGCAACTTTGCAACAGTTATAATTTGGTTGTAGAAATGAATATTTTATGACTATTATTATCTTTGGCTTGTAAAAACACCGCACTGTATGGTCTATGGCCGGTTTTATCCCGCCCCCTCCCCCAAGTAATAGAATCAATAAAGCTGCACATAACTAGACCAATGTCTCACCCACTATACACGGTTACATACCCTTACAATCATTACAAGTCCGTCCTTATATAAAGACAGAAGATACCACTTGTAAACATTAAGCTAGTCGTTTCAATGAGTGCCTGTTCAAGCGTCCCATCACTTATGATAGATGTCAATACGGTTTTACACAGAAAAACACCATCTTAGTGAGAAGTTGAAGGTGAACTAGAGGGGGTGGTATTTCAATTATGCAATATCATGTAGTATGTGCTGCATGAAGCTTGATTTACAATAATGGTCATTAGTGGTGTGATGTACTAATGGAAGCCTATAGCAAACATAACTCATTCTGGCTACATATTGGAATCAAAAAGGTTGGCACTATGCACCAATAGAATAACCTGTAAGCCTTGCAACGCTACATCATGGGAGTAAAGGTATATGTACATGTATAAACTAAACCTGGAGACGTCATGCTGCCCCAAAAGGACAAAGGATTGAAAATAGATTCATGCTTATGATCCATGAGCCATTGTCAATACACCAATAAACACACTTCAACTGTTGCTTTCCAATAGGCCTTGTGTGCTTCCCCATTTTATAATGCACATAAAAATTCAGATATTCAGGAGAAGCCGATATATAGACTAGTCTACTGCATCATCACTGATTTGTTACAATAAGGGGTGCTTGCCATCCTATACATGTTTTATTATGTTCGTGCCGTTATCTATCAATAAATGGTCTGAAATCACAGAAGGTGTGCAAATGGGAATTTCGGTGAAAGTCAGCCCCCTACACTTAGGATTTTGATTTTTCCCTAATTTCTTTTTGGTCATATTTTTGGGCTCAATGAGTTCTTGATGTTATATATGGGTTTTAGTGGTCCAATATCAATATTCTGGGCTCCAGGGGGTTGAACATACCTAAAATCGACCCCTTTTAGCTCGGAAAATCAATAAAATCGACAGATTTCATCATTTTTTTTTGTAAAATGAGGACTAGGTATGTGTCTGTCCACTTTTATTATGTAAATTATAGAGTCTTGTGGTGAAATAGGAGCAAAAATTATGTTCCTGGTCAGATTTCTTCTTTTCTTCTGGAGCATTTTACTTTTTGTAAAGTGGTCTGTCCGGGCAATAATTTGGTCATTTGGCCTCCCCCCATTAAATACCTAAAAGTGAAATGGGTTCAATTATGCCTTAAAAGGTTTGCTACATGTTGGGGGTAAAGTATGTCGAAAACAAAATTTGATTTGCTCCATAAACTTGAGGGGGCAATAAGTGATTTTCCTTGAAAATCCCCCTTTTTCCTTGTCCGGGCGAAAAATCATGTTCCTTCCCCTCCTTTGTAGGATCAACACATTTAACTATCCTAACTAAGTCAGTTATTTACCCCCTACATATACCTAAGTGCCCAATGTATAGGGCAATGGATTACTCTCCATCCTTTGCAGTAGCAGAGGTGGGAAGTGCTATTTTGTCCGGGCGAAATTGTGTCCGGGCGTGTGACCATTGAATATTATGCCATGTTGAGGGGTTGATTTCCTACAGAAATTAAAATTTTATCTTAATGAAAATAACAGTTCTAGACCATTTAGACCTGTAGATTACAGAAATCACATTGTTATGTATGTCAGATGTGTCTTTTATATCATGAAATGAGTGTACTTATAATAAATGTTTGTAGAGATTCTTGGCATATGTCCGGGCGAATGACATTTGAGTAATATGCCATGTTGAGGGCTTGATTTTCTACAGAAACAATTGTCATATTACCATGACAATCTCAGATCTAGACCATTTTGACCTGTAGATCATGAAAATAACATGTTTCTTTATGTCAGATGTGACCTTATTATCATAAAATAAGAATACTCTTAACGGTTTTTATCATGATTCTGCCTACATTTCTTGTCCTCACACAAAATTCAATATTCCAGCCCCTCCTCTGCACAATAGGGATATTCAAATATCCTTACTATGCCTGTTATTTACCCCCTACATATACGTTAGTACTCAATGTATGGGATAATTGATTGCTGCTAAAATTTGCAGTATCAGGGATGGGAAGTGCTTTTTTGTCCAGGTGAAATTGTGTCTGGGCGAGTGACCATTGAGTAACATGCCATGTTGAGGGTTTGGTTTCCTACAGAAATAATCATTTTATCTCATTGAAAATCATAGATCTGGACCATCCTGAGCAGTAGATGATGGAATTCACATTGTTACCTGTGTCAGCTGATTCCTTGCTATCATAAATGAACCTACTTTTAATAGATTTTGATCACAATTCTGAACAAAATATCCAGGCGAGTGATGAACTACAAGGTATTTTGAACAGAAATTACAGATTTTTTTCCCCATCAAAACTATATACCACCTGAAAGTACATGCCCTGAGCATTGTATTCCATATAATCAATAGTTCCTACCATAGTCTGTTCAGCTTTTATATAGAACAGAAAGAAATGAATATCTTAGAATCTGAGATTTACTTGAATTCCAGGCTAGGCCCTATAGGAAAATGACCTGAGGGAAAGGCAAAAAGCCCATTACGTCTGACTACAATACTCCAAACCCAACCATTAGACCCAGTACTACAAGCAAAATCATAATAACAGTGGACCAGAAGCATATCATAGGTCATTTTGAATCAATAAAAGGGAAAATACCCCGAATGGTCACTCGGGAGGACATCGTTACCAGGTAGATAGGTTCTGGGCATTGCCATAGCAACGGTTTTCATATATAACTCATAATATTTCATGTGCAGTTACCCCAAGACCTATACACTATCCACAAAAAATATTTTTGAGATACTTCATAAATCTCAGACCCTTCAAAACTCCACCAAGGCCTATTTGCACACTTTCTATGATTTTTGATTAAATGCTAATATATCTACTGTTATGTTCGATGGGCAGGTGATAAGGTAGTAGCTAGGCAACTGGAGATCCCCATGGCATGGAATCGACATCGATGCACTGCGGATAGGCAAGCCAAATGTGAACCTTCGATTTCAGATATTTGTTTTTTTTTCATGTCATGAAACAACCTTCCAGAATTCAATAACATTTCTTTTTTTTTTCAAAAAGAGATAACGAGGAAGAACCTGTGTAACTCTTTTCAGAGAGTACTCAGGAAAACATGCATGGTCTAACTCTTTTTCACGGTATTTACAAATAACCTTACAGCAGAAACATAAAGATAATATTAGTTATACAAAAAGGTGCACGTTTTACTTATGTTTCAGTTCTCATTTCTTTTTTTAGCAAGACCCTCCGGACTTCGTACAACCATTCCCCAATCTCATTCTTGGCAATGACTCCCCTACTTAGAAGGAAGTTTGCGCCATCTAGTAAAGTATTCATGCACTGCCTGTTTTGATGATAATACGGCAGCACTTAGTGCACCGGAGCTACTTTTTCCACAATACCTTGGTGCCAGCGATGACTGACGATAACGGTCGAGGTGGGTAGATTGTTTTGGTAACCAGAAACAAAGTACTATTTTGTAGCAAGTAGAAGTAAGGAATTCTCATTTTGGATGGGAAATTACAGCATTGACTATATATGTAGCAGTTATGTAAAAAGCCCCCCTCCCACGTTGTGATAACTATTCAATGCTAATAAAAATCAACCAAATAAAAGGTCTGATGGTGCTTAATCAAAGGAGGCTGCCAAACGCCATCTGTTATCTTAAAGGAACCAGTAGCTTATAACTTTCTCTTGGATAAACTATCAGCTGATGAGTGTAGGACAAAAGGAGCCTCAATAATGGGCAATCCCCCTGAGGAGGGCCTTGCCAAAAACGAAAAGAGGACCAAAAACAACAAGAAAGTACACGTTTTCGCGCTGTCAATGTATTCTCATCAGCTCACAACGATGAAGCATGCACGGTGGTTTCTGACTGAAAATGTTCTTGATTCACCTGAAATATAGTGTACTTAAAATGTATTTAGTTAAGAGATTGTTTGGCAATACTGTGAGTATATATGCACCTTTGGGCTGCACAGGTCCATCTGTGTTTTCTTTTGGCAAGGCCATTCATGCTTATTTCTTATCATATGATGCACCAATGCAGCACTGACGAGTGACTGGCCAACACAGCGCTGACCAATGCATCATGTCACTTCTCAGGGGAGGGGTGTATCAACGTTTGGGGTATTTTAAAAGAAACTTTCTCTTTTCTGAATTGAAATGATCATATTGACTCGGTCGTTTCATGCTGGGAATAAGTCTTTCATTGAAAATCTTCCATCATTTACAGTTTCCATGGTAAACATAAGTAAAGTATGTTGTAAATTGCATCAAAACAATGAAAAACCTTTTCTCATAAACCTGATCGTTTTCAAACATAATTCATACCTGGTAATCGTTTGACTATGAATTGTCACCCTGGAGGCTGTTGTAAAAAGATGGGGAAATAGATTCTCACTGCGAGTCTCACTGTAGCTAAGTCACCTTCCTGTTCCCCGTGATTCTCCAGTCCTGAGAAGCCACTACCCACCTTATACTGTAAAGCGCTGGTTCCACAGGCATAAATCGGTCGGATTAGCACTAATCCGACCAATTTTTTTCTATACTTTTGATATATTATAAATCGTCGGATAAGAGCTATTCCGACCGATTGTATGTCTGTGGAACCAACGCTTAATGGAATTGACTTCCTCTGAATCAGACTACATTCTGAAAAGTTTGGGGAACTGGTTCCATGATTGGTTCCACCTGAATGCTTCCCATAGGTAGGCCAGGGATTTGAAGGAAGGAACTAGCTGGGAATTAGTTCTTACTTTGGGAGTATTCACCAATTAAGGACCACTCCTGGAGGGTGTTGCTCCTATGGTAAAAAGAGATGTGAGTATGTGCCCTCTTTTCTAAATAAGTCGTGCACTGCTTCACCACATTACTTGCACTCACCACATCAGTCTGAAAAGTCACCTGCCTTGTTAAAACAGAGAGATGCATTATCAGGTACCTACTCATGTCACACACTCTATAGTATATTATACTGACTGACTTCTCCCAACTAGGTACCTACTCAAATCCCCCTTTTTTAGCACCATACT
Organism: Acholoe squamosa; assembly: GCA_949317995.1. Classification (NCBI taxonomy): domain Eukaryota; kingdom Metazoa; phylum Annelida; class Polychaeta; order Phyllodocida; family Polynoidae; genus Acholoe; species Acholoe squamosa. The sequence goes on from OX439044.1 coordinate 57,274,148, forward strand.
TGAATGGCCACTTGTGAGCAACAAATGGGACAAGTTATAGCTGGAGTTGCACTAATAGCCAGCTCGTCCTTTTACTATAGGAGCAACACCCTCCTGAACCATATGACCAATTACCTTTTGGCAACACAACAGAGAATTGATTCCCTGAGGTCAGCATTTCCGTTTTGGGAGTACCGATAGCACCTCTGACAGAACCCGCGTTCTATCATTTTGCAACACCCTCCTTTCACCTCCAATCTACCGCTATCAAAAGATTGACGCATGAATAATGTGAATGTAGACCTCATCACAAATACTTTAATGAAGAAGCCGAGGAATGAAATGCAATATCTATAATCATATCACTGTTCAGTGATATGGTTATAACACTACGTTTAAAATTACACTTAATCAACTTGAAGATCTAAATTGATCAATTATTGCCTAAACCTAAAACTGAGTAAATATTTATCATAGTATCGATGTATGTTTCTAAGCACAAAAATGTTGAATATCTTTTCAAGTGAAAATCAATAAAGGAAATTAAATGTAACAATAGTGACGAGGTCAAACTTTTTGTAATTCATTTTCTTCACCTCAGTGAGCCCAACGGCACTCTTTTATGAACAATTCAACACAAACAATAATTATACTTTTATTTATTGATCAAAACTAAAAATAGATACGTTTGACGATAGGTTTTCATCGACTGTACGAATAGAGAGTGACTTACAGTTGTGTGGGTTGTTGCATATTACATCCTTCTAGCTATCACAGAATTTGACAAACGTAAATAACAGTAACAGATACATACAATGATTGAATATGAAAATACAATGTAATTGTTTACATTCCCATCTCTATGTCAATGAGGGCCGCCCGGGTGCTTATAATACAGGTCACTATAGTATGGGAATTTCTACTGTTTTGGACATTCATTTTTCTATTACAAAAGAGCTGTTTGTATTGACCATGGCGCTGTCAGGTCTACCACTGCATACTTGACCTTTTAATTCTAGATTTTATTCATTTCAGCTAGTTGCAACTAACCAATGTTCATCAGCTAATCAAAGCATTCTGTATATTATCTTCAATGATTTCGATAATTCGAGGGGTTCGTGTGTTGGTTTCGTCCTTACTTTAGGGATGCATTGTGGATGTTGAATGTATATAGAAATTCGGATCCAGGATTTTGAAAATGAGGGGGCGCGCCCTTTTTTTTGCTACTATTTTTAAGCTAAATATCAGACTTGATAAAGGAAAATAAACTCTCAACTACTGGAACAGGGAGAGGCCCCTGGACCCCCTGTCTAAATCCGTCACTTCAAATCTATGGCAAGCACTTTTGATCATAGTTCTAAATTAACATCTCTATCTCATCTAAATAGCAACATTACCGATTTTTTTAAATGTCAAGAATAGATAAAGAAGGTCATACTCTTTCATGATGTAATTCATCTCATTGTGTAGGTGATGATTGGTCTCCTCTTTTTCGCTGTCTGAGGCCTGGAACCAGATGTGATATTGTGCTTGTCCAGAGTTTTCTGACACACCACTACACAAGGGACTGCAAATTCCCCATTCTTGAATTTTGGGAAAGACTTCCTGTTCATCCAGTGATACAAACATGGACAGAACCAGCGACGCATGCGCTCCTCAATCAACATTAAAATGGAGAGACATTGAATTGTCTGAATAATTTGTTTGTTGTCATCAATGTGGGCAAAGGCAGTAGAAAATAGAGCGATGAGGAAGTTGAGTAGCAGGATGGCAGTCATGAAGACATATATAGCATGCAGAATGTAAACACTGGCAGGGTCAGCAGGGGATAGCTGCCTAAAGTCAACCATATTCAGCATAACTGTAAACACAGTGTAGAAGGAGTCTCCAAAGGTTGCAAACTGAGGTAGGCATCCTGATTCACTCTTGCCAATGCTCATTAGTCGTTGAAAGGTGCCAGTGAAACACAAGGTGAAGGCACAAAAGATGAAAAGGAACTTGACAAGTTCCATCACCATGGTTTGCACAGCTACCACAAAGTGTCCGATCCATGGTGCTAACTGGACAAAGAACAGGATTGACCACACCAGTGACATTGTAATTTGGCTGTAGATAATGTTAGAGATGGTCTGTGGAAAGCTATAACCAAAAATCAAAAACATTGTCAAAGAGACTTGTTGCAATAAAATCATGATTGCCTGGAAAAACTGATTCCATCTATAGAACCAATAATTAACTGCAGGGGTTTTCCAGCCTTTTGGTGTTATCAAAAGTGTCACTTGCTTCATGAAAACCAATCCTTCTATTATGTCATACACAACAACAATTAAAGCATGGATTAGTAGGTAGAAAGCAATTGCCCCATAGAGAGTGCTATCAACCACATATTTATGAGACTCAGCACAGTCCAGCTCTACTGTCTGACCAACTGTATCATTTGACATAAAGCTGGTATTATCCAGGGATGCCATCGTAGTCAGTACTGCTTCTGTTATATGCAATTCTTGTCGAAGCTCTGATGCTTTTGCTCCACCATCTGTGAGTCTGTCTACCAGAACAAAGGCAATAAGAAATATCATTCTGATAAGGAACCACAGAATAATCACAGGCCTATTAGTTCTCATTTTGAGCTTGGTCCAGTTTTGGACCAGAGAAGTAGCAAAGATGTTATTAGTGTCAGTCTCAGAGACTTTGTCCTCTTCAACCAACATAAGAAGGTATAGTGGGGAATTCAAGTGTCTGTTTGACTTATCAGACTGCTCATACTCTGTTACTATAAACCATTCAATGCTGTACAGACTGTTGATCTCCTCTTTCACCATATAGATGCCCTCTGTTCTGAAAATATTTTGCAGTATCTTAAACACACCCAGATGGGCTGCATACTCTATGGGTCTGTAGCTGCTTTCATTGGTGTCATGTAGCAATGTCCTAAGATCTGCAGGACTTAGATTGTCCCTTAAGAATTCATAGGTGCTATTCATAAGGTCCTCGAGGGATGGTTCTAGGAAAGCAGTGTGGATTAATATGTGGATGATGTTATTACCTTTAGGCTCCTGCTGAGTTACTTCTACCTTGTACTGTAACATGGTATTCATGGCATAGTGAGACCCTGCCACTGCAGCCACACACCATGGTCTAGTTAGCTGGAAATCGATTGCCCCTAGAAGACCTCCATGACACAGATCAGCAGGCATTCTTGCAAAACTAAAGGTCCCATTAAGAAGTCTGTCCCTCTCTGATTCATCAGCTGAAGATAGAATTTCCTCTACTCCTATAGAATCGTCACTCTCCAGGGCGGTGAGCCAAAGTCTGTATTTATCAGGGTCTAAAATATGGCTCAGTTCTATAACCTCATTTGGGAGGACCTTTCCCATGACTGATGTTTCGGGATAAGTGTTTTCTGGGTAAATGTCCTTTCTCATCAAGTATACAACATTCACTTAAGTGAAAAATAACCTGCAGAATATCCTCAGGTTCCACAAAGCATCTATCTGAAACATGCAAGGGGTTTTGTCAGAGGAGTTCTATTCCATTTATAAGAAACATTATTCGATTATGCACCATTAAATAACAATTAGCTCAGCAACACCAATCCTAACCTTTAGTGGTAGACGATATATAAGTTAAATTCACGTAGAGAAATTGAGTGGGTGTGCATACATACCCTTTGTGCTTACATGTAGGAGGCTGGTGACCAAGGCCTAGTCTATCTGCCAACTGGTGTGTAGACCACTGCATCCAGGTGTAGTTGGGCTGTGGGCAGTGTGAGCACCAGAGTGATGTATGCAGTGCTCTTAAACCATCTGTCCTCAGAGCTCTCCTCACTTACCTAGCTGCATTGAATCCTTGTGCCTCTGCACCAAGCTGGTTACTACTATATACATCTAAAGCCGCTTCATCGAGAATGCCCTTTCTGTTGTTTATGCTGAATGAATTTAGTGATAGCAAGCTTTACAGGCTAGAATCAACTGAGCTCTATTTCCCAATGGAACCCATAGAGATCTACGCACTATTGATGCATATGTAGTGTTCTACCCCTTTGATTCTACTTGAATCCTTCGATAGAAAATGAAGAACAACTAATCAGGTTCCAGTTAAAACTTTATTGTCAACAATGCACTAGTCACCAGCCGTTCTCGATGACAGTTACAGGCAGTAGTGTATTCAACCACTAATAACTCGACACTAGTCGACTAGCTCAGTTTACTAGTGTCTAGTAAAGGCAATCAACATATACCTCCTGAACTCCTAAAACATGGTAGTTGGGCAGCCGGTCACCATCTTGCAGGATGGTCTGTCACGACTGGACTGACCCTGAGGAAGGCGGTAAAATGGCCTTAAATACACCAGAGTCAAGGCCCACGTGACCCTAAGGTGACATGGCACTGGACTCCAGCGCCCCCAGGGGTCGGTTAAGAGAGATGTTCTCGATGTCGTCGTTGGTGAGCCCCGACATACATCGAAGCTCTCCGAGGACGACTCACGACCACCACACTACCCCCTCTAGACTAGGTTGGTGTAAATCCTAGGAGAGGCATGAGTGGTCCCGTGATGTCAATCAGGGGAGCACTTGGAGAAGTGGAGGATGCAGCGGCGGGCTATTGGTACACCGATGGACCAAGAGAACGACCAGGGGTGTCAGGCTTCGCCTGTGCCACCGTCTCTCGCCCCAGCATATCCATAGCCGAGCTCAGACTATCTATCCTCAGCGAGTCCTGTTGAAGAGGATTAGAGTGAGCTGCCAACTGCTGAACATCCGGAACATTACCGCCCTGCAGAAGGTACTTCTGTGTCTCACAAGAAGGCTCTGTAGGCTTCGGGGTAAGTTTCTGGACCTGTCGGTGCTTGTCCTTGACCCATTTCTTGAGTTGAACCCCAAAAATCCTGTAAAATTCGCGGTCAATCTCTTCCCAGTCATCTATGACACTATCCCTATTGGCCATGTCATAGTTGGCTTTCGACTCAAAGTTATTGAGGCGTGTTCTGACGTCCGTGAGACGGGCTTCCATCGCAACTTGGACCATCTGACGCACCTCCTCTCTCAGAGCCGGGAGCAGTTTAAGACAGAGGGCTATGTTTGCTCTGTCAAACAGACCAAACAGATAGGCAGTCGACTCCACTCGAAATGCCTCACCGAAATGGTCTAGTGCCACACTACCTGTGGATTCCAACAGTCCATGGCATCGATCAGTGAACGATTTAGAAAGCCAAAGTTGGACACTCTCTCCGAACTTTGGCTGAGCCTGCTCCCATCGTTGTGTAGCGGACAGGGTTTCAGCTCCTGATGCAACCTTTGAGTATGCAACACCAGCACCAGAAGTCAGCGTTGCGGCCCCCATTTTGACACGGGGCACAGGAGCATCCTTGCTACTCCCGGCGGCCGCAGCTGGCTTCACTGCTCCGGGTGGAGTGTTGGTCTTGACTTTCTGCTGTCAATCATGACTAGCTCAAGAGTCGGAACCCTTATTCCCAGTACCAGAGGCTTTGGCTGTACCAGCCGAGGAATCCTTCATAGGCTTAGAAGGCTGAGATGCAGCGGGCTTCACAGCCTCCTTGGGCTTTGATGCGGCTGCTTGCGGCTTCAGCTTCTTAGCCTCAGTCGAGCCAGCAGATATCCCGGCGTCTGTGGAGTGGGTTCTCTTGTTCCCGCTCGTAGATGCCGAAGTTCCCTGTTCATGAGGGTGACACGCCTCCTCCGCTTTTTTTAAGGTTTGAAAAGTTTATTGACTGATCACAATTTAACAAAAGTGGTAATATTAGACAATAATGTGATACCCCGGTTATACACTCTTTACAAGATCATTGTTTACACAATTCAATGACAAGCTGTGTTTGTAGAGTATACAGTAAATAAACCTAGTTCAACGATGATTTGTCATTCCATGGTATCTCCACGCGCAGATGTCGGGCCATTGCCATCGAGGCCGCAGGCCGAGTTGGAAATGGCCTGACATCTGGGCATGGAGAAATACCCTGAAATGACAAATCTGAGTTGAACTGTGTATTTATTTCATGGTTTTACACTGTAAATTAGACAAAAACTCGCATTTATTTAGCTCCTTGCTCGACCAGCAATGTTATTGTTGCTATCTTGGATTTCATAAGGTAGCCAGCTGCATTTTTCATGAACCCAGGAGTGTGGAGAAAGTCGTCAGCGTGAAGAATGGCGACATATTTCTCCACGGCCACCTCGGGAAGGAGATTCCTGTACATTTCTATAGTAGACTACATTCTCACCATGAAATAAGGTAGGTTATCTATATATTTTGGTGAATGGCATTCATTCCCAAAGAACCTTTATTGGACCAATCAGTACGTCATGATCTGAACCTGTCTATCAAAGGTTCATAGATGCAATGAGCACGGCAACTTGTGGCATTATCTTATCTTGCGACACAGTGAAGACATGTTCAGAGTTTGGGCTCTTTGACAATGAATACTACTGCCACGCCCTTCAGTCCATGCCAGGTACCAACCGGAAACTGGTCTCAACTCATTTTGTGACATCCAGTGCTGCGAACGTCAATTTCCATTCACAGCCAACTCAGTTGAATGAGTACATAATGTTGTAACATATTATGGTTTTGACCCTCAAGATGCTGTTATGCAGTTCTGGTAGTTCACCAGGGTTCTACATACTAACATCATGCCTTATTAATTTTTTGCGTTGATGCAGTTTCAAATGGTAACTCAGATGACCCTAGAGTGGCCATAGAAAATTGATAATTAGATTAATGTATGGCCAAATATGCCCTTTACAAAATCTCAGTGTCCTGATGTTTTGCTTACCGTCTTACATGAAGGACACTTGGACAGCATGACAGGCCTTTGAGAGTAGTATGGTGTTTTTCGGCTGCCATGGAGTTCCTGTGAGAAATAGGCTTGTATATGACCATTTATGCCATACAAGAAATTTTGGACCTTTACTTAAAGCGGATCCAGAGATACGACAATACGACTTTGCCCGTCTTTTCCCTCTTTGAAGGTCAAAATCTATGATGATAGCAATCTCAGAAGTACTCAGGTGTTTGTAACATGATGTGTAACATCATAGAATTACCTAAGAAAACCTATATGGGGCATTTTTTGGAAGTCTTGGACCTGGAACTATAAGATACAACATTTCACTTCAACATCTGTTTATTTTACTTCTGAATATAAATCTCTTCTCATATGTCATTCAGGTGTCCTACAGGTAGGGCAGTTGGGTTTTCTAGAACTGCAAAATGCACTGATGCATTGTTCCTGAGTGTTCCAGCTTTAAATACACACTTTGATAACTTATCAGTGTTGCGTTACAATGGTCAGGTATATAAACTAAGAGAGGCAACACGCGGGTATGTATTTTTTCCACTTGTAGGTCCACAAAAATGCCCCTTTTGAAGGTATCATTTATCCCTCGAATGGTTAATTTTTAACCTTACTGTTCTCTGCTCATTGGACAATAACAGCTTGAGAGTAGCATTTAGGTTGTAATGTCGCTTACTTTCCTCTCATGTTATTGACATCTGTTGCGGCACAAAGTTAGGCCCTTATATAATCCATCACCTCTGAGGAAAGTGAGTGCAGTGAGGGAGCCCATTCAGCTACACCATTTGGTACCATTCATTATTAATTGTGTATAGATAGAGCCAGCAATATCAGTGTATGTGACTATAGAGGAGAGGATGTAGAGCCTGTCCACAATGGGGGAAGGCATTAAGGTATATTAAGCACCGTGTTTTACTTTGTGCTCAGGGGTAGGTGAACACTGTGAAACTGTATTCATATAGGCTACCCATTGTTTCAGGGTTGGATTGATGCTTGCATTGGGGGCTATGTACATACTGCCACCGCAAATTTAATGCATGGCTCATATCACAAAGAGTATTTGTTTTAATTAGATATGGAAAGAGAGACTGCTTCATACAATGCTAACTTCTGCATCTCTCGTTTGTTTCCCTCCCTTCTCAATGGGAGAGGGAAACAGATAGAGAGAGAGAGAGAGAGAGAGAGAGAGAGAGAGAGAGAAAGAGATATTTGTGGCCAGGTGAGAGAAAACATGCCTCCTGGGGGGAAATGGCTTTTTTAAGGTTTAAGTCATGAGCTTTAAAATGAGATATCTTGAGCTAAAATATTCCGGTAGTTTTGCTGTAATTGCTTGTCAAACATATAGGTTGGTGTGTACAACTGAAAATGGGAAATGAGCTCTAAATGCATTGTATCCTACCATAAACACTAGTAATGCAAGAAATGCAGTTTTGTTGAAAAATAACCATAAAATTGTTTCCAGAGGGATTTTTTAGCTCTGTTTTCAGTTCTGGGTTCCTGAAGGAACTTCAAAAAAGGTTTGTGGCAAAAATTCCCAATTGGAATAGGGGAGTGGAGATATCATAAGCATACCACTGGATTCCTTACCAAAAATTGGTCCAAGACCTTTTTTTAGCATATTTGTCAGTGTTTTACTTATATACTGCCCCCTGGTGGCGAAAACCAGTATTAAAAATCCCACCCCCGGAGGCATGTTCTCCCGCATTGGGCCACATTTAGATAGATAAAGAGAGAGAGAGAGATAGAGAGAGTGAGACAGACAGACAGACAGCCCGACAGCCCGACAGACGAGAGTTACGTTGTGGGGAAAAATTTGGTCTGGGCACTGTGGGGTTGGGTAATGGGTACAATCGATCATTGTGGGGTGCACATTTCATACATGTACATATGTACATTATGGGGTTAAAATGTCTGAATATAGTGGGGTCATATTGTTATTCAGGAATATATTTCATTAAATAGCAAAACAAGAAAGTAGCTTTGATGGCCTTCGAAACACACCTAAGATCAAGTCGATCGGACCAGCGGTTGCTGAGATATTTAGTTTTGAAAGTTTTAGCGGAAGTATCGTAAAAGAGTCCCTATTCAAAATGCTAGTTTCTGGCTGTGCTATTGGGAGGTGGAGACTGGATCATGGCTCAGTGGGCATTAACTCTTGCACCTACATGATGCAGGCTTCATCTGCTCACTGTAGGACTATTTGGGAAAAAGTGCCTCTGCTGTGTGATGGGGCCCGTCAAAGAACTGTTTGTTTTTGCTCTAACCCGTGAACCGTTGAACTTAGAGACACGGGACCGGGTCCAAATCGAAGCTTATCGCAAGGGCTATCAGGCAATCTTCAAATTGGAATTAACTGTCTCAGTTACTGAATACACGGGGTGCAATCATCTGTTGTTATGGGGTTACTGTGTCTGAAGATGTGGGGTGCAATGTCTGTCGCTATCGGGTTATTACGTTTGTGCATGTGGGGTGTTATGTCTGTCGTTATGGAGTCATTGCATCTGAACATGTGGGGGGTGCAATGTATATTGCTCACTAGGGGGCAGTAGGTGGTGATACTGTCTGTAATATGCACGGACTAATGGGGTCTGTCTGACAGACACGATCATTGTGGGGTTGTACCACGATCTCTTCACGTGCACCCCACAAGGTCATTTTGAACCATTTTAAGGACATTGCTTGGGGTTAACCCCACAAGCAAAAAATGACCCCACAACGTAGCGTTGTACTTATAAAAACCCCACAGTGTAGCTCTAGTAAACACAGACAGACAGAAAGACAGACAGACAGATACAAGGGGAAAAAGAAAAAAAAATAGATAGACTGGGGACATTGGAAAACACTTGACTTTGAACATAAACTCTTAAATATCAATCCATCGTCATTTATATTTGCAGTGTCAAACCCTCTTGGCATGGTACACGTGAGAGTACTTTATCTACTGTTACTAATACCAAACTATGGACAAATTCAATGTTTTCCATACATTTTATCCATGTACAAAAGCAATACCACAAGAGCAGTTTTTATATGCACTCTCATCACTCTGGTGTTTGCGTGTTATGCTACTACTTCTTCAGAGAAAAAGATTAGGTGTCGATGGACATGGGCCTTGAATTAGGAAAGTTTGACTTGCTGTAAACAGTCATATCGCCAGATCAATGGTGCACACAAAACAGTGATAATGTTTGGGGTGGGGTTTAGGGACAGATGCCAAAGTCTACAGCCAATATGGAAATAAAAGTAATCAACTGTAAAACAGATCTTCCACCAAATACAGCAGTGTTATTGGCCTACTTTGACCATGATAAAAAAGGTCTTTGGGTTTACGACCGGACTATGTTGTGTCTAAGATTTATGTGATTATGTTCAATATTACTGTGCATATCTTGATAGTGGCTGCAGACATTTTCCGAAGTGACATTAAATATATATATATATATATATATATATATATATATATATATATATATATATATATATGTGTGTGTAGAGGCAAAGAGAATGGGTGCTCCATGCTAAAAGTCAACTTTAAAATTCAGATCACTAGCTTTACAGTGATATATTGCATGAGAAGATATTCCTGTTAGTTTTGGAGGAATAGCTTGCTAAATATGGGTAGGTATGACCATTTCCTGAATGTCAATAAGCCCTACATCTCCATGGTCATGAGATACAACTATAATTAGCATAATTTATGCTAATTAGCTAAATTAGCATAAATTTTCATTCTTTTGTCCATAACTTTTGATTTAGAAATGATATTTTCATTCTGTTTTCACCATAGTGGATCTTGTGAAATGTTCCTTCAAATAGGATCATCGATTTCTTTTGTTTGGAATGAATATTATGTTTCCATGGCAACAGAATTCAACAAAAATGCCTATTTTGGCCCAAAAACATTCTTTTTAATGCCAAATATGGAACCTTTCCCCCAAAAATAGAACGTTTTATCAAAAATCTTTGAATTCTCCACAAAAAAGTAGCCTATAGCAGTTTCAGCCATAGTTTTCCTATCCTAGCCCATTGTGGTGCCCCCTGGTGGCTAAAACAGGTACTAAATCCCGCAGGAACCCCCATTTCTGCTTGCTGGCTCACATATATATATATATATATATATATATATATATATATAAAATGTAAATATATATATATATATATATATATATATATATATATATATAGCCTTTGTCAAGGGTTACAATGCATTAGTAGGGCAACAGTTCCTACTCACCAGGTAACATTTTCAGTGCACAGTTTGTCTAGTTTCATCCCCACCCTTCACCAGGCAGGTGAGAGTTCCATGCCTGTTTCAACCAATGAAGCTAATCTATAACCAAACCAGTAGTTATTAACCCTTTACTCCCCAATAATGCATATATTTGCAGTACTACAGAACTGGATATATGACATATAGTGATTTAAAGGATTAACCCTAGAAGATACTATTATGCCCCCCCCCTCACAAACCACCACCCCACCCACTGTCAGGAGAAAGAGAACTAGAATGGAGTAGACACATGTTACATGAGCTCGCACCAATTAGGGACAATACTAATGGATACGGTTTGTTTTAGCAGCCTATTGTTGTGGAACTGACTTATGAACATATGCTGCAGGATTTGCCATACTTTTGAGTGAATCTCGCCTGCTGGTTTACTAGTTTACCTAAAAATCAAGCTAAAACTCAGGCCCGCGTCAATTTTTGAGCGGCGTAGGAATACATGTAACCATGAACACTGAAAAGGTAAACACTGAATATGGCGGCGTGTCACTCAATGGCAACGTCTGTAGGCCTCCGATAGAGAATACTTCGGAGCCAGGCCAAGGAACTAGTTCTGCAACGGTAACTTCAACTTCAAATGCAACTAAAGGCAAGTCAGAGTTAGATAGGGAGATACGTGAGAAGTCTCATAGCATTGACAGTCAGTTGGACGAATCAATTATTGTCATTCCTGACTCGCTGGGAAGCGAGGCGCAGCAAAAGGAAATCCCTGGGAAAACCCCCATGGCTGGTATGACGTCACACATCACTGCTGGTGCCACCCCCGTGAACGGAGCTCCGTCACGGATGTTGGGCGGCGAGTCTCCCGCCACGTTCAGTATCCCCAAGATACACAGTCTAGATGATTAAGCTAAATTCATGTTTACACAACATGTTGACGTGAAGGCGGGTATTAATAACTTGACCTCCCAGTTGGCGGATTGTACGAAATCAACTGCAGAAGTAAAGGAAACGCTTGTAGAAGTGAGAGAGGATGTGCAAATACTTGAACGTAATTTAAAAACTGAAAAGGAATTAGGTAAGGCCAGATATGATGAAATGCTTGGATTCATATGTGAACTGCAAGCAGGTGACTCGGTAGATAAATCCAGAAGTGAGGTAACTGAGCCTAAAATTAGCTCTTCTAGTGGCACTACTGCACAAAAGTACATCGCTCCCTCCTTCCCTTTGGCGCCGGCTCCTGGGTTAGAACTGGTAAATAAGGCGCTGGAAACAGTGAGGCATGGTCGTCCCTCTCGGGAAAGAAAAAAAGTAATACAGGGCTTCAAATCTTCTGAGACAACCAATCTCATGGATAAACTGCACATTGTCGCCAATGAACTCAAAATTCCAATTAAAAGAGAAGATGTTATTCGTATAGGTCGACTGAAGAAGCGCAGGACTTATCAAGGCAAGACACCTGAGGAAGAGCAAGAGTTGAAAGAAAAGCTTGAGGCTGTACCCCTGATAGTCTCTTTTTCCACAAAATGGAAAAGAGACAGATTCTTCAAAGCAAAAGGCAATCTGAAGTCAGCCATTGATCCCAATATAAAGAAGTTATGGATTTTGGATGACGACCCAAAAGTATTGAGGGTGTACAAATCCAAGTGTAGACATGCAGCTGAAATTGCAGAGAAGAATTACAATGTGGAAAGTGAAATATTGAGAGATGGAGTACTGATTGATGGGTGAAAATACCTTTTCTCTGAGTTTCATCTTATTCCCACCAAGTATCATCCTCAACCAGGTGATTCAGATGCCTATAGTGATAGTGCAGCCAACTCCACACTGGAGATACAGATACAGATGCAGAAAATGGACGTGGGACTGATGCCGACATGATTGCTGAGTCAGGTTCGAAAAGAAAGAGGGGTAACGAATCTCCTGAGTCTGTCAATACCTCTGAGCTTGCAGACGCTGACAGTCAGCCTGCCTTGAAAAAGAGACCCTCTCAACCGTCTGGACCTAAGGGTAAAGGTCTAGGGAAATCAAGTAAACCCAGAACAAGAGCTGGCACTACAGGCATGGATGATGTGAAGATCAAAGCTACAAAGTTGGATATCACTTACTCAGGTCAGACGGCTTACCTCAGTAACTGGTACCCGTGTAAATTTAAACACACATACAAAGGAAAAGAACTTCAGTTCACTTCAGTAGAACAGGGCTATTTCTATATAAGATTTATGGAACTGGGTATGCCGAAAAAGGCTGAAGCTGTCTTTCTCATTGACGAAGCTAATGAGATAAAAAACTTTGGTGACCCTACAAAAATCCGTAAGAAGCACAAGTGGAATAACCATGCAGAAGGTTTCATGGAAGCATTAATGCTTGACAAGTATGCACAAGTAACTACACTTGGAGACCAACTACTCCTTACTGGGGATACCCCATTGATCGAAGCTACCGGAAAAGGAACGTGGGCCGGGGTGCCCCTTACGGACATCACTGCTACAACACCGACACGGTGCTTCGAGGGAAAAACCGGCAAGGAGAGCTTACTATGTCGGTGAGGAGTAAACTGAGGGATATTAGAGCGAAGAAGTAACTGTATTTGAACTGGACACTCTGCTGTATTTTGGTGGATTGACAAGGACGCTATATACAAGTACTCAGTGAGTAACTGAGGGGTTTTTAGAACCCAATTTTGCGACTGTTTAAACTGTCACCGGTCAATTCCAAGATGGCGACTCGATACCATCCGAAGCCACTCCTTCTTGGAGGGCCGGTCAACATCCTGATTGGCGGCGCTGGCTTCCCCCACCACGAAACGTAATAATTACTGATTGTAGAGGTCGCAGTGAATCTGCCACTAGTGATGATCTCTATACTACAATTGGCGTAAATAACATCGTCACAAAGAAAGCTGGGCAGTACAGTATTAGTTGGTTTGATGAAGATGAACTAGTCAGGAAGTTGGAGATTTTTACTACCGTTGGTCTTAAATGGCTTAATGACAACCACAAAGACCCCAAAATAGTCCTGTGTCCACTTGTCGGAGTGGACCTGTCTAGGAAGGTACCCATTTCCACTGATGAACAACAAACCGCAGTAAACAACACTATAATTCGTTTTAACCAGATGATCACGCGTAGGAATGAGGACATGAGTGTCCAACATCCATATCTCTCATGCAGAGTACATCACAGAGGCCATCATCTCCAGTGGCATCATAGATACCAACATCTAAGTGATGGGTTACACTTGAACGACAAACTCATGAAGGAGTGGGCCACTCTCTTCATTAAAGTATTTCCGAAGAACCCATTAGCAAATAGCCATCGAGATTAAGACTGATTGAGTCATTGAGAACCGCTTAGAGACTAGGACACTGGGGCTCATACTCCTATAGCAAGAGATCTGTGTTTTTTCCTCAATCTTTCATTATTTTGACCTTTAGAGCTTAAGTTGTTGCTAGATTAAGCTGCATTCACCTTGGTACATTGATTCTATTATTTTGTTCTATTGAGGAACATACTGCTACCTATATAATTGAGATTCACCCTTGATTGTTGAGCGACGATCAGGGCGACATCTTATAGCCAGACGAGACTGTTGTGCAACAGTCTAATAAGGCTGATTATTATCTGGAATGCAACCTTCCAAAATTAATCTTCCTTTCTTTTGTAAGTTTTTAATCTGTGTCCTCCATTACCAATGGTGATATGCTTTGATATTTGTATTTGTATTCAATTTTGCCTGACTGGCTATATTTTTGACCTTACTTTATTGAATGGTATGAATAATTTAATGGTACGAATAATACAATAATATCTCTGAACCCAAAGGCCTGAAAACATCAATATCAAATATTGATTTTGTGTGAATCTATAGACTCAATGACCAGCTACACCTTAATCAGTTGATATGTGGAACTTGCAGTAGATCTCCAAATCTACTTATCTGTTATACGACTGCTGATTTAAGGCACAAGGTTAGTCCTCTTGTGACAGTTTGTGCAATGTGGAGTAATGTGACGGTCCATGGGTTGGTGATGAATGTTGAAAGGATGAATATCATCATCCTACATCTTCTTAGAGGATATAGATAACCACAAATGGTTTTGTGCCTGCTAGTTGAGCCACCCTTATTTATTTATTATATTATAATTATAATCATAACTAAATAACTTAGCCAGAATCTGGTCTTAAATCTCTGGTGGCGTCATGATAGGGTAGGCTTAGCTAGATTATAATTATTATTATATACCTTTAGTTGTATGGATTTGATTTGATTTGATTTTGACAACCACCCCATTATGTTTCATGATCCCAAGGTGACGGGTTTGACTTTCTAGATTTATAGTGTTATTATTACCATTTTGTTCCTAGCTATCTGCTGCGTATATCTACGGTTATATTAAGAGCTGTCAATCTCAGTAATTAGTATATGGCTAATTACCTGTATTGACTGCACTCACCTGGTGTATTTCTATTAGACGTATACCAAATGCCTTTGACTGTCTGTATTATCATCATCTTTAGTCTTAAGTTGCATCATTGGTATAATTAATTTACGCGTCAATTTATATATACACTATGTCTTACACTGTCAGTGACGTGAATAGCTTGACCGGACTGAAACTTATGCATTTAAACTCCAGGAGTTTTTTTAAGAAGCGACATCAATTTGTCAGGCTCTTTGCTTGTCTTGACGTTATCTGTATAAGTGAGAGTTGGCTACACGAGGGCTATAACCAATGTCTCCTCCAGTGGCCAGGTAAAAACCATGTATCGCCTTGATCGCGGCACAGTAACAGGAAAAAAGGCTGGAGGCGGCATAGTCTGTTATGTCTCCGAAGCACTGGCTAGTCATTGCGTCATAGTACCTAACCTCATTTACATTAGTAGTGATGTTGAGATTCTAACTCTCAGTTGCAAGCGGGTAGGACAAAAATCTATCATTGTCTCCACAATCTATCGGCAACCGGGTGGGAATATCTCAAATTTCTTAGACACGCTGGATTCTATTTGTCTTAGTCAGGAGACAGCAGGTCATGAAAGATGGCTCCTCGGAGACATTAATATAAATACACTTGACACCTATACACGCACACGATTGTCAAACAAATGCAAGGAGCTTGGTTTGAAACTATTTATAAATAGCTGTACACGTCCTGGAGGCAAAAGTGCAAGTTGTATTGATCAAGTTTTGACAGACTCCATCACTCCTTTCAGATCATCTACCTATTTTCGCTGTACGGGACAGAATAACTGTTCCTGGTGAGAAAAGTACAATCATTGCTCGTGATTATCGAAATTTTACAATGATTGATCTGGAGGACTGGATGGCGAATGCCGACTGGGACGAATACTGGCAACTGGACAATGTTGATCAAAAGTGGGACTTTATTCATGAGCACATACTATTGTTCTTGGACTATAGTTGTCCCCTCATGGAAATGAGGGTCCGCCCGAAAAACAAAGAATGGATGACTGCTGAAATATTGGAGTACATGTATGAGAGAGGCACCAGGGTAAAGAGGTTTCTTAGGACACATGACGGTGATGAATGGTTGCTAATCAAGGCTTTGAGAAACAAAATAAATCACTTGTGTAGATATGCCAAGGCAGCTAGTGTAAAAGCCAATCTAGAAATGTGTAAAGATAATCCCAAGAAATTTTGGAAGGAGATTAATAGTTTATACAAGGGCGAAACCAAATCCTTAGCCCCAACCATGAAGCACCATGTGACTGGAAGAATTGTTACCCCTGTCGAATCGCCAAACTACATTAACTCATATTTCAGCTCTATAGGGAAGGAATTAAATTCTGCTTTCCCACATGATCACGACATGGATGAATATGTTCCTCCCAGTCTAGACTATGTTGTCAGCGTAGATAAGCTGAAAGTTGCGCCTGAAATGGTAGATATTTTGGTACGAGAAGTCTCGACCTCCAAGACCTCTGGTTTTGCTCACATAAGGTCTGATATAATGAACAAAGCACTGCTTTGTATCATACCACAGTTCACTGACCTCCTCCAATGCTCCTTTGACACTGGTATTTTTCCAAGTTCATGGAAAGATGCCAGAGTAACTCCAATTCCAAAGAGTGGGAGAATGGATGAGGTTACCAACTGGCTTCCCATTTCATTGCTAAACATGCCTTCAAAGATAGCTGAAAGACTAATGTATATGCATCTGAGTGATGCCATAAAGCGATGTGGTGGTTTGAGCGCGGAACAGTATGGCTATCAGCAAGGTATTGTAAACGAGTTATATGATGCCAAAGATAATGGTCAATATTCAGGTGTGGCATTTTTAGACATACGCAAGGCGTTTGTTTGTGTCCCACATGGGCACCTCCTAAACCGTCTGAAATCACTAGGCCTAACCTGCAAAAATTTGGCTCCATAGTTATCTCTCTGACCGAACGCAAATGGTGTCATTTGGAGATATGTCGTCAAATAGATTGTGCATAGACTATGGTGTCTCACAAGGCTCCGTGTTGGGCCCGCTGTTGTTCGTATATTACCTTTCCAGACATGGCTCTGAGTGCAGTTTAATAATGTATGCAGATGATATCGCTGTCTACACCAGTCATCGTAGTATCACTGTGGTCCAAGAGAGACTGCAAAGAGCTCTATCCTCTGTGCATAGGTGGCTGACTGACTCTAAACTGACTCTAAATGTAAGAAAAAGTAAATGTGTAGTGTTCTCATCATGTGCCAGGAATAAACATATCCCTTGGATTAATGTAACTATAAATGGTGAGCCTTTGGACTGTGTCAGAAACTACACTTACCTGGGAGTTCCCCTAGATGCAAAATTGACTTTTGACAAAGCACACAGTGTCTTGGCGGGAAAGGTCAATAACCGAATTTTCAGTCTGAGTAAGATACGAAATATGGTTAATCGCGATACTGCTTTGACAATATATAAAACCTGTATTGCTCCACTGTTTGATTATGCATCCATAGTCTATACAGCAGGATCGACCAAGAATCTGACTCGATTACAACACCTACAAAACAGGGGCCTACGAACCTGTTTGAACTATGGCACTCATGCGTACAGTGTGTCTGAGCTACACAAGATTGGTAAAATCAGTTATTTAGAGCGAAGATGGGATGAGCTATTATTAACATACATGTATCGTGAGTACTGTAGCACATATGGCTGCCCAGAACCGACTAATGAAGACCTGAATGTCACTCGTAGGACAAGACAAGCGCACCTGTCAAAAAACCACGAACTGAATGTTACAAATGATCGCCTGTTTACAGAGGTCACAGGCTTTGGAATGTTTAACCACTGTGGCTAAAAGAGAGTATACATAAAGCACAATTCAAACTAAAATTGGGACGCATTGAGAACCTCCGATCAAACATTTTTAAGGTCTGAGCATTTTTTCCGACTAATCGTGACTTTGATATCAAGACGAGGCAGCGTTTATAGCATATAATTAAATCTGTGTGTCAATTTGTTTTTTATAGTTACTTGCAAGAGAAAAGCCATACGGCCTCTCTAGAGAAAAGCCCTGCGCGGTATTGTTGTCAGTAAAATTGTTACAATGTATTTACTCTATCTTCTCTCCTATCGCTCTCATCATCATTCCTAACTGTATTTCACAATGATCACCTTGAGATTTGCCTGTGTACTAATCTGTGAGTTAGAACTCAGTCTATTTGGCTGAAAGTCTATTCTGCTACCAATGTTCCAAGTACTACTGAATTACGTTTACGTTGTTTCATGTTGTGTTGCTACACACGCTCATAACAATTTTGGTTATTTTGTAATGGAAACCTCCGCGTCCTGAACGTGTAAAATTTTTGTTTAATAAATGATATCTATACCTTACTTAGTGCCCGATATCTATACCTTACTTACTTTATTACACTCTAAAACCAATCAATAAATAATCAATAGAAAATCAATAAATTCAATAAAAAAATTCGTTCACCTCTATGCCAGGACGGGGACTCGACATGCTTTGGACTACTACTACAGCCAAAAGGTGGACTAGGCCTGGACGCGGGCCTAACATTCAGAGCGGGACTTGCTGACCACTATACTATGAGTACACACACCTCACCTACCATAACGATAGAATGCTGTTTAAACCAGACCAGTCGCGCACAGTACTGCAAGCTGTCAAACCTATGACATTGTGTATATATACAGGCAAAAACACAGTTACCCATCAGTCCCTGTGGCGCAATACATAGGGAGCTGGTCTACCAAACTGTAGGGTATGGGTTTGACCCCTGCCCTTGGCAATAGAATTCGCATAGGTTTTAACACGTGACATATGACATGTCTCAAATTTGTAAGGTGTGACTGATATCCATGGATACAGACCCCACATGTAGCTATGGGGCCAGACAGACTATTTCCATTGCACATGTACATTATGTAACATATGGGTGGCTATGTGAACAGTGCAGGTCAATTATATCTACAAAGGTCCCACTGGATGTGCCGCCAGCTGGTTATGTGTCGAATAGTATTATATTATAAACCCTTTACTTAGCAACAGCAAGATGTCTGTAGCCCATCATGACACAGTAATACAGCTTCTGTACTACACTGTGGAGCATATGAGGCTCCTATCTAACAGAATGGCTCTTATACAACAAAAGGTGAGAGCCATTTTGTTGGATGTGAGCCGCACAGTACATGAGTGCAGCAATGGTTTAATGCTCTGCGGGGTTGCATTTACCAAGTGCTGTGCATCCATATGACAACAAAAACAGTTCCTATTAAAATCTGTATACATATCAAACCGAGAAATGTTCAATTTGAAAGGGTAGAAACGGAGTTATAGCAAGTTTATCACTCTTGTTATTGAGATCTTTAAAATTCTTTAGGGAGATCCCAACCAATTCTGGCAAATTGCTTACTTTGTCAATCAAACCCACATACTCGATTTAAGTTCTCCCTGCAGAGCACCAAGATGTTCTTGAGAAAGTTAGTAGCCGTATGCCTTCTGAAAGAAATTAGTATAGGGTGATCTACCCAAGGATTGTACATGTGGTGATTTGACATAATAGTGAGCAGATGGGGAAAAATCTGCATCAAGGCGGGAAAAGGCTTTTTAAAGTTTAAGTCACAGGCTTTAAAATGAGATATCTTGAGCTAGATCATTCCAGGTAGTTCTTTAATTGTTTGTCAAAAATATAGGTTGGTGTGTGCAACTGAAAAACACAAATAAGCTCTATCCTATATCTTAAATAATGCAGAAAAATACAGTTTTGTGGAAAGATAAACTTAGAAATGTGACGTTTTCATCAGGAAATTGGTTCTAGAGGGGAATTTTCAGGTCTGTTTTCAGTTGTGAGTTCCTTATGTAGATTTGAATTAGAATAATGGAGTGGTTTCCATGGCAACCAGAAATTACCATATTTGCCAATTCTCTGTTTCCATACCAACGAATGTTTCTTTGCATTAAATGGAACGTTTTCAGTAGAGATGGAATAATTCTGAGCATACCACTGGATTCCCCATCAAAAATTGATCTAGGGCATTTTTTTTGGGTATATTTTTCAGTATTTTACATAATGCAGACAACAGCACCCCTGTTTGGGGTCCTCTTCAATAAAGAATAAGGCTTTAAGTGAGAATATTTTAGAATTTCACAGCCCTGGAATGAATATGCAACATCTAAACTCTGTTGATACAATAAGCCTACAGGTATTAGCAGGTATCAAAAAGTCTAAGATCTTATAAAATCTAATACAATTGACAGCCGCCCCCCCCCCCACCTTTCCCCTGTCAACATGTCATCAGGCACCACTCCGCTGGGTCGGTACAAACCAAAGCCTCCCCCTCTGGGTTCTTGAGTCAGGGGCGCTTTACCCTATATAATATTTATGCGTGGTTGGGTAAATAGGGTCCAGTTGTCTACACATACAATTCCTACAAAAAAACTATTGAAGAATTAAAAAAAAAATCATTATCAAAATCCATGTTATTTGAGCAAAATGACTGCCACAGTACTACAACCGTTCTCATTGACTTTGTCTGCGAAGGGGGTGTCTATTGCTCTCAGGGTATTGATTATTGGTTATTGATCAGGTTTGGTGTAGATGGCAATAGAACCTACCCCGACCAGGTATAATGTTATTGTCAGAGTAGTGGACCCCGGCACTACATGTACGTGGGAACTATACCATGCACTATTGCCCCGTAGTGTGGAGCTCCTTAACTAATCCACCCTGGATTTGACCAAAGTAGAGGATAGGTGGGGTGTGTGTCTCCACTTCTTGTTCTTAAATCGAATGATGGTAAATCATAAGGGTTATGAATATTGGACATAATTATTAGTTCTTTATAGCACAAAGGAGAGCAATGGACTCTACCCAATTTGTATATTGCCTACAAGCGATAGAGCTGGTCATCACAAGTGTCTCTGTGTAGCTCACAACCATGTCCCATACAATAAACCTTATATAAGAGGGTATGCTGAGAGAGTGAGATTCCATATCAGATACACCAGGTATCTACTAACATTAGGTATTTACTGAATGAAGGCCATTCTATTTGGTGTTAGAGCTATGTCCAGCGTAGGCCTGAGATAGGGAAGACCCGTTGTCTTTAGCAGGATGAATAAAAAAGAACATTGCCTTTATTTCATGTGAGATACACGGTCTCATAGGTTTAACGAAGGAATGCTGATCTGTCCCATCCCCCATCTAATATAATTTATCTCGAACTGCTTCCCCGTTCAGGTGATTAGTTTAGGTGCTTGATTCAGTGGATTGTTTCACTTATATCCATTTGACATGAAATACATACACAGATAATCTCCCTGGAATACACAACACTGTGTATTTTTATTGATCCACCCTTCAGAGGCCAGTTCTCGGTAACCTGACTCCCAGAAGGGTAAAATGCGTCCTAGTCTGGTCTGTTAAAGTCAAACGAGTTATTTTTGTGATAAAAGCGCCAAAATTGGTTTATAGGTAAAACATAACATAATATTCAACAAATAATATTCAACAAATAATTTTCTAAGTTTATTCAGGCCAAGTGACTGACCATCAAACCCCCTCAAATAGAATCAATATATCTGTGCATTATTATAATGATATATGGTGTAAACCAGTTGACTAATAGAACATGATTGTTTGGGTCAATTTCCTGAAAAAGTAAAAAAAAACACTTTTGAATTTTTGTAAGTCCTTCCAGTGTAGGTTGATGACCACAAAACCTTACAATATTGAATTGCCACATTGTAATACCATAATAGAATATGCTGCAATAATAGGGGGTCATACCCCCCCCCCCCCCCGGATTTGTAGCAAAATCCTGCTAAATAATAAACTAAACTCTCAGTGTCTTAATATATTTATCAGGAACAGCCTTTTCACTTTGTACATTTAGTAATCTCTGAAACATCACTAAGTATGACACATCAGGGTAGCAAAAGATCATGGTTATCAGAATTCAACATGGCTGCAAAATCAATAGTATGGAGCAACCCAGTCCACCATCACAAATTGATTGTGTAGTGTTTGATAGTGGAACATTGGTACAAATTCTACCAACAGCAGGAAGTACAAACTTTTCAGATTTTGCTGATAAAGTGTTCATCTAGGTTCTGATCCATGAGCTGTCAAAGGTTCACAGGCTAGATGTTGTGTGGGATACATGTACAGGTAGGAGTATGAGGAACAGCACCAAAGAAAGATGTGGCTGTGGAGTGCGATTGAAAGTGAACAATCAGACCGAAAAATGGGATGAATACTTGAATGACTCAAGCAACAAAAAGCAGCTGCTTAGTTTCCTAACATAGCGGGTAGAAAAATACAATTGACCTCTGGGAAAAGATGTATATATCACATCTGGTGAATCAGTCACCTGTGGGGTGTTTCAGAAGCCGGACATGATAATGAACATTAAATATCTGTTTCTAAAACTGCAGGCCCCTAAACTTACAACTGCAACCGTTATCAGGTCTCTCCAGTCATATCTCAGTCGTAGACTATAACTTTAGGTGTTTCACAACAAGATACAACTGAAGTTATAACTACAGTCATAAATACTTACGACCGGTCTACAACCGGTGGCAGCTGTTTTTAGAGGCTGATCTGTGTGGACCTATTTCAACCACATCAAACAAGAAATATGACTTATTCAGAGGAAAAAAAGGGTTCCATCTTTTCTGCATGGTAAGGATATATCATATATCGATTTTTGTTGAAATATATATCCCTTTAGACCTTGAAATGGGTAAATTCAAAGTTTCCACCTATGGTACGTAAGAGGTCACTCTTATGTCAGTCATAACTTTTACAGTCTACAACAGGTCACTGCTATAGCGCAGTGACTGTAGTGTAATGTTAAAGTAGGTGATCTACACTGCAAAAATGGTTTTTAGATCATAAACATAATTCTAAACATAATCTTGTCCCTTTTTTCTGAACACAATATCATCCTGAACACATAAATTTAAGTGTTTAGAGAAATGACATGTTTAGCTAATTAATGTGTTTATGCTATAAAGTGTTTAGGTTTATACTAGTTTTTTTCTAATTTGAAGAATTTTGCTTAGATATTTGATTTGCTTCTCTATGCATACTATGATATTGTATTTGGGGATTGGCTTATGAATGGATTTAGGTTGAGGACCCTTTGCATCATTCATGCCCACTTTCTGAAGGCGATCAATCTACAGGGACAACTATATTGTCCAAGTATTTCATCTATACTGTATTGAACCCATATCACATCAGTGCCAGGGCCCTATTGTAAAATACAATAGACACACAGAAAGGATTTTACCTTATACATTTACTAAATGGGTGTCCAAGCACTAGTTGCTTCCCCCTGGTGCACTAGTAGCAATACCATAGGGTGTAATTGCATAGCCTCTTATTGTTAATGTAATATACATACTCCAGTAGGTAAAACTGTGATTTAGGAGAATACTAAAAATATATTGTAACCAAGCAATAACAGATGACTGCAAGCAGAAGGTCAACTATAGATTAGAGCTTACACCTGGTGTATATTTTTATGTCTAAACACCAAGAAATATTAGTGTTTAAAAGCTAAACACCTAGTTTTCTGTCTGTTTACAATCTGCACATGTAAACATGTTTAATGTAACTGTTTAGGTGTTTAGAATTTAAATATTTTAATCCTAAAAACATTGTTGGCTAAACACCTAAGATTGAACTTAGGCTTCTTAGGCTTAGGGGAAGTGTTTCAAAAATAAATGGGGAGTGAAACTTACTAGTAAAGGGTCAATGTAAGAGTGACTTATAACCAACATAAAGTAGCTGATTTACAGGGAAGGTTGATGGTACACATAAATGTGAAAAATCCTATCAACAATTGGAATCCCACAAAATTTTCTGATGCATGAAGTCAGGCATATATCAAATGGAAATTCCCCCTTTTAATACCATTTTCTATCATGGAATTATTAAGTAAAGCCATATTCTGCACCTAGGTGATTGATCTTATTAGCTGGATAATTGGCCTGTGAGTGACATTACAACTGATCTTGATTACTGCCCCTATGTCTAATTGACAGCTGTTTCTAAAGGACCAGTCTTATGTTCCAATTGCAGTAACAGCTTGTTCTGAAACACTTGTAGTAATTCCCAAATGACTGATTTTAAGTGGTTACTCATAGAGTGGAAAGATTGATCTTAAATAAAGAATGATTGTGAAACAGGTCTCTAATCCCATCGTGCCGGGTATGAATGGTCGAATATATCTGCCTCACGTGACTCAGATGGATTTCCCTCTGAACTATGGTGCAAGAGGGGGGTTCCCCATGTTATACACTGCTTTCCTGCCGTCTGCGATTGAAATTATAACTTACAACCAGAGTTATAGTGGAAGTTACAGTCTACAACTGGTTCAGTCATAAGTCGGGACTTACAACCACTGTCTGTTTCACAACAACTTTAGCTATAGCACTGATTTTAGGGTTATAAACTCAGTAAGATAATAATCATCGTTCAGAAACACCTGCAGTTTTAAGCCTATGATCACTATTAAAACTGCAATAATATCTCCCTACAACTGGTTGTAGACATTATTTCCTTCTGAAACACCCTACAGATGTGGGAAAATGCACTCTTGCCGAAGTGGACACCATGATTGTAGTGCATATTCTGCATGCACTGAAATTACATCACAATACAGTTGTTCACACAGTTGACACTGATGTTATTGTTATACTGATTGGACGCTTCTTCTGCTTACAGGAAGCCTTCCCAGCTGTTGATCTTTGGGTGGCATTTGGCTCTGGCAAAAACATTTGTTACTACAACATCAACACATTGTGTGCAGCACTTGGTAAAGCCAAATCAACTGCACTGCCCATATTTCATGCATTTACAGGGTGCGATCAGACCTCCTCCTTCTTCCAAAAGGGTAAGAAATGACCATTTGAAGCCTGGAAATCATATCCTGCAGTTACTCAAGCATTTGAGTCTGTATTTGTCAATGCCTTCGTAGATGTCAACAATGATGTGGAGCTGTTGCAATGCCTAGAGCATTTCATTGTGATAATGAATGACAAGAAAAGTTCAAAGGATGTCTTGACTACTTACCCCCAACACAGGTGAGTATCTCCTGATATTTATAGGGAAGTGAGGAAATGAGAAAATACCTCCCTATCTATTATTCTATGACTATATCAGTACAGAAATGTGTCTTTTGCTGCTATTACTTATTTCAAAGAGAGATCCATTGTACTATTTACAGGAGGCACTTCAGCAGCACATAAAAATCGCTCACTGTACCAGGCCAGCATCTGGGCAGTTAGCCACAATCCAACTCCAGAGGTACCGACACCAGAGGAATATGGATGGTGCCTGAGAGAGAACCAATGGTGTCCAGTATGGAGCACATTGCCAGTTGCAACAAAAGTATGCACAGAACTCACAAAGTGTGGATGCAAATCCAATAGAGGGTGCACTTCCTGCAGCTGTGGAAAGGCAGAACTTGCATGTATCGTACTATGTCGCTGCAAATGTGACAAGAAGACATAGCTGTATAACAGCCAGTTGTGAATATTTTGAATACAGTGACCAACTCGGTGTATATCTACCACAAATACAGATATGTGTGCAACACACCATTTCTTCAAGGGTCCACTCATGTGAAAACTACCACAACAGTGGATCCTTGACCTCGTGGTGCACAGAGGTCCAATACCATCTCCTGCCTGAAGCACCAAGTATCTCATGTTCCCAATTCTGTACGTCTATAATGAGAACGTGAGACTGGAAATTTGTATAAAATGGAGTTTATATACGAAGGTTGAAATTTTAAGAACAACAATAACATGAATATGAGGTAGTAGTGATTTACCCTTGAGTGATATACAAGTACAGGATAAGTGAAACTATCGGTATTTGATTATAAGTGGAAGTTGTAAAACATGAACCATGTTGACCTTGACCTATAAACATGATTTGACCTTGAAGGACAAAGTTAATAAGTATGACCTTCACCTAGAAAAAATTGACATGACCTAAATAAGAAAGATCATGACCTTTGACCCACATATAAAGTGATAACCCAGTCATACATCATCAATGTTTAGAGTCAAACAGTGTAGATATGTTCATGGAGACACGATTTGATGATGACGATGGGAGGTAGGGTTTCATACCCGTGATACCAGTCCATGTACCGTGTGTGGCAATGTCCTTACGATCTGAGCCTGCAGCCACAGCATAGGGAGTGACCTGAGAAGGAACCAGCATAACTACACCCCAGTCCAGACAATATGTCACGTACCACAGTATTCAGTTGTGTGAGGGTAAGTGAGGTACCATCATACAAGATAAAGGCTGGTGAAGCGGGTGGAGCTGGCAGAGAAGTGGCATATTTAATCCAAGCCATGGTTGGGCTTGCCACTTTCGTATCTCTACTCTACTCCCGTTCCCCTCCCGTAGTCCTACAATCATGTTTACGCCCATATTACTTTTTGCATACCAAGTGGTAGACATCTTGAAATTCTTCTTTTTCAGGGTCTGGAAGAATGAATCAATTTGTGGGTGCAGTTTGGACAGGTAAATCTTCAAACTCTTCAGTGGACAATCAGCTTTACCGGAAGGATACATTCGCTGGTCGTGTTCCTCCTCATGGAATGAAACCCCCTGGTGGTTCTTCTCATGACCATTATATCTCAATGTAGTGTATTCTTTTCCATTGGGACTTCCTCGAATATGATGTCATGCTTAGTAAGCTTATGGAGGCCTTCTCGGGCTCTTCGGCTGAAGTGGAGGAAGAATTCATAATAAACCTTATTCTGAAGACTGGTGGGATTATCATTAGATAAGGCTTTGCTTGTATACATTTTTACTTGATCTTCAGGGGTAATGGCTGGATTACTGCTTGCAGTGTCCAGTCCAAATTTTTTCTTAGTCTTTATGTGCCCTATCAAGGTCTGGTTTGCCTGATGAAACAGTATGTCACCCATGATGTTAAAGTCCACATTATAAGGGCTTGAGGTTAAGTGCCTATGGAGGGCTCCTCTCACACATAGTAGACTTTTTCTGCTGTATTCTTGGCCATTCTTCTGGCGCACACTAGTGTAGAACTTACGCAATGAAAGGGGCTTGAACTGGAGGTGTCATCTCTTCAAAGGCTGGATTTTCTCCCTGGATAATCAACCAATCTGAAAAAAAAAATTATAAATCAAATTAAATGAAATGTCTTCAATATAAATGTAAGTAATTCATTTTAAATTGTATATGAAGGTGCTGCCACCTGTTGGACAATGCTAGAACTAACATGAAGTATACACCAAATGAATAACAACCTCAAGTCTCGACAACTGGTGCTTGTCGGAAATACTTTCTAGTGTATTTGCTATGTTTACATGTATGGTAATGTAATGTCACCTACCGCGAAAAGTTTTAACTCCCCATTTCCTTTCTTGCAATGTTTTTTCAGCTCTGGCAGCAATTTCCATAGCCAGCACATCTTCTTCTCTAAGATTAGCAAATCTGTTGTTGTTATTCTCATCTTCCTTCACCTCTACGGCTTCTTCAGGGGGTGGGATGGCTGTGGCCTTGGACTGTGCATTAGCCAGTAGTTCAAATGTGTCAAATGAATTGTTATTTGTCACTTCTTCCACTACAACATTCGAATGGTAAAGGTCTCTAGCCCTTAATTCCTCCACAACAGAACCATCAGAAATTAGGGTGGCACAGTAAACATATGAACCTTTAAGCTCAACTTTAGAAATAAAGCCTAGAGTCCAATTTTCATTCACCTTTACCTCAACAAACTCGCCTACCTTGAAATTCGATTCCCAAGATTGTGAAGTCATTTTGACAGGTGTGTTGTGGAAATCTTCAGGTGCTGGAGGTAAGAAAGAAATAGCCCAAACTGGATAACCATGGTATAATAGGCTATGGGGACCCGGCCAGAGAGTAGCAGTGGGCGCTAGAAGATTAGAAGCTCTCAGGAAGCCAAACTAACCCACTGTAAGGGCAGCAATGAGTGGAAGTGAGTTTGCTGCAGTATACAATTTCTTGCATACTGACACCAAGTCTGTATGTAGTAAAGCCGGAGCAGGGGTTGGTATGTGAGGTTTTAGCACACTAGTACCCTTCAGAACTGAGTTAGTTTCCAGTGCTGAGAGTGCTGATGGGTCACCTCCTCTGTCCTCAATCCAACGCCTAGCACCACAAATATAGTTCCTTCTAGATCCAGGGGCTGCAAGGAAATTGGCCAGAAACTGTGAAAACATCGCAGCATCTGGTATTGAAGGAAACAGTGGATTAAGTCCATAGTTTAATGCAACTGTCAGGTAATATGTAGCCTGTCAGAGTTTATTCACAGGTGTGACGTCTGATGTAGCTGCCTTATATGATGCTAAAATCTGATTACCGAATGGGCAGTCTGGAATAAATTCAGATGGGATCAAACAGTGGCATAGCAGTGGCGGGGGACACTTTTTGTAGGCCTCTCTTTGCTACCTCCGAGATAACATAGGCACGTTTGTCGGTGAGGTTTTGTCTACTGAGGGCATCCGCAAGTAGTATATCCCTACCATGTTTGTGTTTGATTGCAATTTGGTGGTCTCCCTTGCCAGCCTCTATCTACAATTGTCTGGCACAGGCTGCCAAGATTTCATCCTTCGTGGGACCAGGGAGCGGTAGGCAATCAATAGATTGATGGTCTCGAGATGGTCTGTCAGGGGGTTTTTGCCTTCTGCTGATCTGTATAGTCCAATGAGTAGTATTGTTTGTTGGAGTAACCTCCTCCATTCTGGAGGGTTGAGTCATATTCTACCCAGAATTCCTTCTGGGGAGGGGTGATGAAGTGATTACCATTACAAGTTCTAGCATACTGAAAGAACCAGCGCACGTCCAGTCTGAAGCCTGGAGAGTTGAAGATGAGGGAGTCATCTGATGCCATTCTGAGAGCATACAGGATTCTACAGATGAAATTCCTGGATTGTGGTATACACCTGGATACATGGTTGAGTTTGCCTGCTAGAGATTGGACTTGTTTCTTGGTGGCTACTTTTTTACCAAGCCAGTCGCCACACTCCGATTCGATTTCTTGTAATTTCTTGTCTGGAACCGTGATGGTCATGTCTATAGTATTAAACTTGAAACCGAGCCATTCCATTACTTGGGATGGAGGCTGGCATTTATTAATTGACAAGTCAAGACCTAGTTCCTTGGTGAGGGCGAGGAGAGCATTAGATGCTTCCATGGTCTAGTGTGGCGGCAGCCCTTCAGTAATCATCAAGGTAGGCGAGTGATCAGTAGTGGACCTTACCCATGAGATACACAACCGTGTTTGATGTTCTCTGGCAGGCTGATGAAGACAACCTTGCTCCAAAGGAGGGGCAAAGGTCTAGGTAGTACTTGCCTTGTATTTTCATACCAAGTAGAGGTAGATCTGAGGGACAGGTTCTGAGTTGGCAATAAGCAAGGGCCAGGTCTAATTTTCATAAGTAGGCTTCCAGTCCTAGTAACTTAATTTTAGTACATAGATCCTCAGGGGAGGGAAGCGGGTATGGTCTCAGTTTGCCGTCTAAACAGTTCTTTGTTGTGCCTCCATTAACGCCCGTACCATCCTGATAACATAGATCTAGAACTACGCTTCTGTTGTTTGAGTCTTTCTTAGACCTGGTCATCAAGGGGGCAGTATTAAACCAAGGGTGAAATGGTTGGTTGTCAAAGGGGCCCAGAAGGCCACCATGTTGAAGTTCAACTTAAACAAATAAGTGGTTCTTGAGTGTGGCTGTGGGAGGGTGGGTACCGGTGAATCCCACTGGCCAGCCATACCTGAAGAAGGATAATAAGTCTCTATCGTGATAGTCTGCTAGATGGGAGTCCCATTTGTCAAGGTGAAGTCCAGAGGGAACTGATAGCTTAGCATCAAGGTGGTTAGGTAAGCATGTCTGCCTTGTAGCATTATACAGGAGAGCATAGCGTGGGTAGGAGTCCCAGGCTTGTCCAGGCCAGAATGAGTATTTTATTGGCGCATATTCTTGGGGAGTAGGACCTGGAGGTGGAGAGTCTGACAGAAGTGGGTCTATCTCTTCCTCTGCTAAGTCACTGTCTTGGTTCTGATCCTGTAGATAGGCGGGAAACAGGATGTGTGCGATTTTGCTACCAGTCACCGAATTAAGACAGTCATTTGTCACTGGGGAATGAGTCACTACCAGGGAAAATTGCACTATCATGTGCTGTAGGCTTAGTGGTGACACATGAACTAGGTTTGAGGCCGTATTAGTGACAACCATTGAATTGTTCTGTGGGACTGTGTCATACTCAAACACTGCTTGCGGCTTTTCGCTAAGTGCTTCCTCTGCAGCTGCTGCAGTTGAAGCCACAGTGGGCAATTTTCTACCAGCAAGTACACGTGAGACTTCAGACCTGAGTGATGCTGTTTGTGGATCGGACCATGTAGGAAAGGCAGGGTTAGACCACATGTAAATGCCATCCGCTATGCCTGACAAAACCTCCCCTGACCAATCTCTTACCTGGTCCCAATCAAAGTCTTTAGTGTCAAAAATAACTTGGTTGAAGTACTCAATGATTTAGGCCTATCATTAATATGGGTCCTTTCATCCACCGTCAACCTTTGCAAGCCATAGAGATACTCTCCAGGGGTGAGCATTTGAAGGGTTGTTTTAGTATGTGTGGGACATCTAGTGACGAAGTGGTGAGCATGAGTACACTTAACTTTCACGCCTGAAATATGCTGGGCTATATCTAAGAAATTGAGCCTGGTGTGGAGGGCATTATCCCACAATCATGCCCAGCCCGAGGGCATGGCCAGGTCAGGCTGCGCAGCAGCCCCTGGCCATGCCCAAGGGCTGGGCATGATTGTGGGATAATGCCTGACATACCAGGCTCAATTTCGGTTCTACCATAGGTTATTTTGAGTATATTAACTTGAATTATCGTTAGTATGACATCATTGGTCCAAGAGGGCATTATCCTCAGGGCATTATCCCAGGATTAAGCCCTGCTAGCCTCGTTTTGGTTAACATTGAACTCTATGGGATCAAGATGCCCTCTGTTCCTGCCTATGGTAGAACTAGAAATGCCTGAACTTGGGCTGTGTTCACGGGATCAATAGCTTGACTCATTGAGGTAGGTAAGTCGTCATAAGGCACCTGAGTATTACCAAAGCTCTGTAGCAGTGCCTGAGCTGAGACCATGTTGTTTACATTTGCTACATGGGGGTTGGTGCTGAGACCGACATTACCGACACCGTTGATATTTGCTGGAACACTGACAGTAGAAAGGCTGGCTGCGGCTGCCTGAACCTCTGGAGGGGGGCAGGGGGAGAGTGACAGCTGGCTGAAGGACGCTCTGTGCCGGGGCTGCCGAAGTCATGTTGTTCCGGGCATTATACGGTGAAGATCTGACTGAATTAGAGGTTGAAGGAGTCTTACCGCCGCCCTGTGGCCTGTTGTCAGTAGTTTTAGCTGGCAAGGGTACTTTTTCAAGGAAAAGTCCCTAGCAAGCCTCCTGTTTCAGCCACAAATGTCCCTAGCAAGGGTCTACTTTTGAGCAAAATGTCCCTAGCAAGGATCAACTTTCGCCGAAATACCTCGATTCACGCAGAAAATTAAGAAATTTTCATGAAAATAGCATGAACAAAATACAATTTTCTCCCAAACAAGGTCATTTTAAGATATTTTGAGCAAAATCTAAGACTTATTTGTAAAAAGTTCCCTAGCAACCCATGTAGCAAGCCTGCTCGGGGCCAAATTGGTTTTACCCGGGATAAGGTGGTTCAAAGCGGGCAGTATTCAGTACATGGGTTTTAGGTTCGGCAGATGCTGGGTTTCCAGTCAGGGCCACACAGGGCAGCCCAAATCGGGCAAACCCACTTGAGCCCGTTGGGCTCCCAACGGGTTTTGTCCTCAGCATACGGTCTGGGCCACATTGGGCCGTCCGATTTGGGCACTGGTCAGCTTTAAAATGGGCAACCACATTGGGCCCAGGATGGTTTCAAAATGGGCATCCCAAGATGGGTACTTAGCTGCATAAAGTCTTCCCAGTCTGGGGTGAGAGTGGGTTTGGACAGGGCAGCCTCATCTTCTGAACTGTTCTAAACTCTGTGATGAGTGTTCCCCCTCCCTCTCTCTTTTTTGTTCGTCCCTCCCCTATCCATTCCCTACCCCTTCCATCTCCTCCTCATTCCACTCAACCTGCCCTGCCCTTTCCCCCTCTCACCCCGCTCTGCCCTGCCCTTCTGTCACCCTGCCCTCCCTGGGCCTCCCTAGCCCACTTAAAAGGGTCTATTTCTCCTCTTTCCTATCCCCTCAGGATGTGTGTGGTGCACATATGCGCAGGCACTGACACATTCCTCTATTACTCACTCACTCTCACTCCCAGCCCTCACCCTGCCTTGCCCTGCCCTGCTCTCACCCTGCCCTGCCCTGCTCTCACCCTGCCCTGCTCTCGCCCTGCCCTGCCCTACTCTCATCCTGCCCTGCCCTCCTCTCACCCTGCCCTGCCCTGCTCTCACCCTTGCCCTGCCCTGCTCTCACCCTGCCCTGCCCTGCTCTTACCCTGCCCTGCTCTCACCCTGCCCTGCCCTCTCACCCTGCCCTGTCCTACTCTCACCCTGCACTGCCCTGGCATCTCCTTTGCTCACATGCCCTGCCCTGCTCTCACCCTGCCCTGCCCTCATCTCACCCTGCCTTGCCCTCTTCTCACCCTGCCTTGCCCTCCTCTCACCCTGCCCTGCCCTCCCCCCTCCCTTCCCTCCACCACTGCTGTAGGACACTTTCCCTATACTATTAATACACAGGTAGGTTCATAGTAGGGATCCAGATATTTAATGTAAAAAGCAACACTGACTAGTCCTGGAAAGAACAGCTTCATGTCTTTCTTTGTACTTGTAGGCTTGCAAGGTGTATTTGTGGTGTGGGGGCAAACAGGTCCCACACTTGGCCAGGTATAAGAGGACTATATATAGAGGCAATTGAGAAACCAAAAATATCCCCTGCCCCTGTAGGCCAGTCCATGGCAGACTCACTACAAAGTGGTTTCACAGCACTCCAGGCAGAATTCTACTACCCATACCAAACTTATTTCTTTTAGACATAGGACAACTGGAATAGACTACTAAATCAGATATGAAGTAATAATGTGCAGACTTTCTCATAGTCTGGAAATACTTAGATGTTTCTATTCAAAAGTGCAAATCAAGGTAATCTGAGTAGTAGTGGAATGGCAACAGCATTTCTATTGCACTGAACTTGGAACAAGAGCAGATATGTAGAGGTACAGTCATTATGAACTTGAAGGCTCTCTTCTCTACTCCTACATAGGGAATTAGTGGTAGAAGATTGAGGCCAGAATGTCACTTTAATGAATCAAAGTGCCTTGTGTTGGCTGAATGAGTTTGATTCAAATGAATGGCACTGCTCTGCCTTTCCACTTGGGTAGATATTGCATTTACTGCTTTGGTGATGGGGGGGGGGGTTAGATTAGCTCAAGGATTTGTTGCTTATTGACTTTAAAAAAAAAGAAAAGATTTTGGATAAATTTCTCAAAAAAAATTTTTAACATGTCACCACTAATTTTTCATCAAATCGGGCAGCCCACTTTAGGCCACACCAAAAATCCATGTTAAATTTACTTTCAGCCTAAATCGGTGAGCCCAATTTCAAACAGATCTGTGCCCGAATCGGTTAGCCCAGTGTGGCCCAGACCCTTTACTGAGGACAAAACCTATCGGGCGCCCACTGTGTTAACCCAGTGTGGCCCACATCAGGAGCCCGCTCCATTTTTGCTACCCTTAAGGGTAGGGTTTGGAAGAAAAACCCCGTGAACAAGTGCCCTAGCAAGGGTAAGGGTAGTCAGGGGTTCAGCCACACACCCATATCAAAAAAATATTTAAGTGCCCCCCCCTGGGTTCAATACAGGCCAGTATAGTGTCAGTCGAGGTCTTGATGTCAGAGATGCTGCCTTCAGGAACCCGACTTGTTCGCCTAATTCCTTGTTGGTCATGGCCTTTTTACCACCCAAGCATGTGCCAGGACAATTACTCTGTCCAGCGGCAGGCATTTTGAAGTTGTAAGAGTGATATAGCCAACTTATTCCTACCAACAAGAAAGTATTTGAAACCCCTATGTGTGGTTGACAATATGGCGAATGACAAAAGGAATGCTACCCAAAATTCATAGTAGGTAGTTAACCAGACGTGCGGTGGTGGTGCTGTAGTATGAGTTTCCCACCTCTGTCTCATTACTCTGCAGTTTTGCAATTACAGATAATGGTGCCTTGGGAGAGGTCTGTTGCATGCTGCTTATTTATCTTCCTTTCTAACAGACCTCTGGTAATAGACAACTAACTTCCAAGGAAATGAGCCTCCATGTAGAGGATAGCGTAGTGGCCTGTCAAAGTGCTGGGTGCTTATATATTTCAAAAGGCCTACACTGTAAAAAAATGTTGTTGTAAAAACGATGGATTCCTCATCCCAAAGTTGCCAGAGATCCGTCGTTATTTTCCCAGAAATGTCGTTATTTTCCCAGAGATTTCTTGTACTGCCAGACTGCCACCTGGAGATTCTTATGAAAACTACACTGGCTCCATGTTGTATAGTTACGGTGCTTCACTGTTCAGTTCTACAAGGATCCCTGGTAGATTCAACAGTTATTTTTCACAGTGTACCATTCGATCCTGGCCCTGGAAGCTTACACTTTTACCTATTTTTCTTAAACTCTCAACCAATATATCCCAAGGTCGTTCACCTATATCTATTCAATTCATGTTATCATGGTAAAAGAAACCATCAAAAATTAGTTTTTGATATGGGGGTTAAGGTTACTTAGATGATGTCATCCTGGAGAACGAGGCTGTGGAGAGATCCCTCATGCCACTGGAGGCAGCAGCATGCAGGGATATATCAAACAAACAATGTAAATTTTCATGATGTTTGAACATACTTCTCTGGTGGGAAAAATAGAATAGACAAAGGGCCTGGCTATAGATTTATCTGTGGTCAGTACTCACACTTAACATTGTTTTAATTTTTACATTAACCAGACTTCACACCCCTCCTCCAGTGTATTTAGTTGAGACCACTGCTTCTATTCCACAATCATATAGCTGTTAATGACCTTTTCAAATAAAAGAGATGACACTACCTTCCTCCCATACATTCTCAGCCCCAATTGTGAATGGGCTATAAATACCCCTGTGGGTAGGCAGTAGAACCACCTGTAACTAGAGCACAATGGCCATTTGGTATGTAGTTTCATGCCTATGCAAGGTTCAGCTGTAAAGCAGAATAAAAATGACTCTGCTGTATTTCTGCGTGGGAGGGCAGACAGTGTAGGTGTAAAATATATGTCTAAATCACCTTACAGTCAGGGGCCCCTCCTAAAGTTACCTTTGGATTTGAGGGCAGGAACGAAACCCATCTGGCCACTGAGCGGACGTAGCTGTTACGGGTAAAGGGAGGTCCTTGTTGGCAATGTCAATAGGATCTTTGTGCTATATGACTGACCATTTAAAGAATGCAATTTCAACTAAAATGACCTTTTGGGAAGTGATCAATAAATCAATCTATGGTCAATGTTACCTGTTTTCCTAATAAATGGCAAATACCATTTTGATATTAGTGCCACCTGTATGTGTAAACAGAAGACACCACGATGCAGAACACTTCTTTGCTATGGCGGGAAATGTGAGCCAAGTTCCTGACCAGCCAAAGGCAGCTGTGGGCTACAACAGAAGGGGGCTCCACCAGTTTGGCCCTATCATGATACCTATATAGATCAACAACCCAAAGAGACTTCCATGGGACCTATCATAGAGGCTCCTTTTGCCTTGTTGATCCACCTTTGCTAAGGCCAAGCAGTGCACCCCTTGTCCATAAGGTGCCACTCATGAGCCAAGTAGAAACCTTTACTACACAGGTGACCACCCATCCAGGCACAGTGCTATGTTATCCGGCTGTTTTACTGTTGACCTACAGTAAAATTTATATGCTATCATGTGTATATTTTATGATGAAGTACATTGCACATTGGTTCAAAATTTTGGGAGGATGTATAGTAAGGTACAACTCATTCAAATAGGGCATAACTCAAAAATGACAGAATTTTAGTTGGGATACGATCTTTAAGATCGGTCATTTGGGAATGACTACAAGTGTTTCATAAGACTGGTCCTTTAGAAACAGCTGTCAATTAGACATAGGGGCAGTAATCAAGATTGATCAGTTGTAAGGTCACTCCACTGCACGAACTTTGAAATTTACATTTAGTAAAGGTCATGTAATTTTGTTCAATTTTCAATCAGATTCTGTGCAAAGATACAGTTGCAGATTTACACGGTCTTTTTTACAGCTTGCAAATCAGATTAAAGTTTCTACAGCCTAAAACAAAAGGCATTACAGTAAAAAAAGGTGTTTTACGGATCCTGTTATAATTCAAGTCCTCCAGGAGGGGGGGGGGGTTGAAATCTTGGAGAAATCTTGAAACTTTGAGATTGCTGTCTTCAAAAAACAGATTTTATGCATCTACATGTGTTTTCACCACTCTGATGGGAATTTCCTTCAAATCCATGTGGAAATATAGATAAGCTCTCATTTCAAATAAAAATCCTCAATGTGAGTTATATTACCCCTTGTGGATTTGCAAGTGTTTATAGGCAATGTTTGCCCACAGGTAACCACCCTGTGACATAGCTATATATAGTTCCCCCTCAGCCCTGGCCTACCACTTCACTGCAGCAGGGGTCCATGTATGAGAACCCTCCTATGTGTTTTTTCCTCCAATACATGGCAAGTTTTCAGGGTCTATAATCTTTAATAAATTCGGTTCTAGTTGGGATAGAAGCAAAATTCGAACAGTTTTATCAACCCTGTGACATTGTGCATTAGCACAAAGAGGTATAACAAAGTTTTCATGTATTTGGAATTTAGGTGTGGTAATGCTGTAGACTGGCTGAGTGGCAGTGAGCACAAGTTTGAACAGCTCAAGACATTTTCCATGTATTTTGACAATTAAATATCATGCTTACATAACTGGATGGATAAATTGTACAATAGGTGATCGATATGCATGGGCATGACGCATTCATTCATTGTTAGCCCCTGAAAGGTGTTTTTCTGAGAACAAAGTTATAATGCAATCAACAAGGTTACTCAGCAGGGGTAGCAGAGGAAATGAACGTCACACATTATAGCGGCATTTCATACTAAAAGGGAACAATTCTTGTTTATCAATTTGAGAGCGTAGAATCCAATGGAACTGGTCGTTTTTCAGCATTTTCGGTTCCTGTTACCATGGCAACCATTTCCCCAAGCCATAGTAGAAAGGAAATCTGCTCATTTCAAGATGCTTCGTTTTCTACAATAGTAACTAAGTAATGTATGGGCTAACAGGCACCGAATGGCATGTATCGTAGGATATCGAACGAGTGGCCGCAGGCCACGAGTTTGATATCCTACGATACATGCCATGAGGTGCCTGTTAGCCCATACCTTACTAAGTTTATTACACGATTAATCAATAAAAAATCAATAAATAATCAATAAAATATCAATAAAAACAAGTTGAAAACAAAAATCCTTCCCCGGGACGCGAAGCCTGCCATAGGTACATACACCTCCTCGCCCGGCAGCGGACAGCTACAGCGCACACGGCGAAAAAAGAACCACCCAGACCGGGACGCGATCCATGTACCTCTCACGGCTGAGCGCAAGGCGCTAACCGCTAGACCACCGCGTCTCCTCCTCCGAGCGCGTCTCGCTGTTATGTTTCTATACTAAATACACCTCGTCGCCCGGCAGCGGACAGCGACAGCGCACACGGCTTTGTATCATATCCAGACTTGGTTTGAACCGAGCGTATCTCGTCAGTCCCTGTGGCGCGATGCATAGGGAGTTGGATTTGGGATGTGAGACTGCAGGTTCGATCCCTACCCTGGCCTGGAAAATTTCATGGGTTTTAACATGTGACATGTGACATGGACAAGGAGTGCTGATATCCACCTCAGAGAGTGCTGATATCCACCTCAGAGAGTGCTGATATCCACCTGGGATCTGCTCATAAGGGGTCGCACAATATGCAGGAATATCAGAACTGGGATATCCAGGAAAAGCACTGTGAGTCACAGAAATCGTGTAATAACTATGGATATCATATATTACGAAGGCCAACGTTAGTTTGTCCACCATCAACTATCAACGCTAACTCAAATAAGGGTGCTATTTAGTAGTGATATACTACATCAATTGACTTATATCATTATTCTTTTATCGCATGTTTATATGTCAATTTTGTAT
The DNA here is from genome assembly GCA_949317995.1 of Acholoe squamosa. NCBI lineage: Eukaryota > Metazoa > Annelida > Polychaeta > Phyllodocida > Polynoidae > Acholoe > Acholoe squamosa. The sequence goes on from OX439044.1 coordinate 57,312,907, forward strand.
AATTTTATTGTATGTCATTTATCATTCATATGATTTATAATAATGTCATCCAAACTTCAGCATTGCATGCTCTAGTGAATTATTCCAGAGTGACTGCAGCTCGAACTACAATCATACTATGCAAAAACAAACAGTATTCACCTGCCCCTCTGTGAGAGGTGTGAATAAGGTCTATGTTAGGTTCTTCCTGATGAGAAATATCCATTCCTTACACCTTGCCTATGCATACAGTGGTCTGCTGGTCTGTTGAAATTTTGTTTGAGAAGTAGGGGTAAAGTGCTAACTAAGGATTGTTTGGTATATACGATCATTACTAGTAATTGGCTCCATTATAGGAAAACAGGTCTGAAGATAGGTCTTCAGCAACCTTAAAAGACTGACAAGTTGTTTCCTTCATATCAACTAAAGCCTTGTTACTGTAGTAGGCATACATTGTACTCGTAGCACCTAGACTGCTCTACTAATTCTTATGTAATATTGCCGCATAAGTGCTAATTTTACACAGCATTTCTATGGTTTAACCTATGATCACTGACACTAAGCTTGAGGCTTTCCATCATTCATCCTAATCCCTGCTCTCACCCTCTATGAAATATACTGTAAACTCCAGTATAAGCCACACCTGCACTGACAAAAAAAAAGCATCGGCCTGAGTTTCACCTAGTCTCTGGCGCTGCCTGAGTATCATGAGAGCCTCTGCTAGAGGCTCTCCCCTGACATGCCATACTCATGCTGAGCCTGCTCCAATGCCACACATTGGGAAAAAGGATCAGCATGAGTATGGCACAAGGCTCAGGCATGGTGCTATACTCAGTCTGAATCTAACTGAATACTCCAGCAAAGCAGGGGTCTAGCCCCTACACTGATGTCTGAGATTATATCATATCCTAGCACCAACCACACCATGTGTCTCATTAGCTCAGTTGATATGGCACTGAACTCTCCATCTGAAGGTGGTAAGTTGAAGCCCCATTGAGAATTTTTGTAAAGTCAATCTCGGTAAGTCAATCTTATTGCTACAATGTGAGCATGAATATGCATTCATAATGGGTTTGTGAGAAGTTTTTTCCCTATTAAGCCCCCCTCACCCATTCTTGCATATACTCAATATCCTTTCTATTATCCTCTAGTCCTTGGAACCATGATATCTAAGAATATAATCTTATCTATATAGGAATATAATAGGAATTAATCACTAAAACATTTAGAGTATGATCATATCTTTGCAGTAAATGTAAAAGTGACATATGGTCCCAGGCATATTTCTAATCTTTTGGGGCTTGGAAAAAAGTAGAATACCAGCTTTCAGCACACAGAGGGAGCAGACCATAATATTATGAGATTTCAAGTGGAGATCTTTCAGCACCGTCAAGATGGTTTAGTGGTAACATGTTTACCTTCATATGAGAAGGTCCTGAGTTCGATTCCAGCCCAGGGATGCTCTTTAAAAGCTGCAGGTTTTTAACCAGATTTTTTTTTGTTATGCAAACGATTTATTTTCTTTCTATTTTCTGACTTGGCAGACATTGAAGATTCTGTCAGTTTTCAAGCAAGCATCTATTTCAATTAGTTACAAAGTTACGTCTTAGAAAAATACACTGCAATAGATGAGATGTTTCCTATTAAACTGAAAAAAAGAAAAATGTTTTTCAGCACCACCGAGACTTGAACCCGAGACCCCTCACATGCAAAGCGAGAATCCTACCGCTGTGCCACCTCTACAACCCGTGAGCCAGGTTGCCATAGGCATATAAGTAGGACTGTGCCATACTTACTGAGGACATTGTGGACATTTGTCCTTACTATGGGCATTTTTCCTTACTATGGTCACTCCAGTCTGTGTTTCCTACTAGTCTACTGGGCCTCATATGACCAATGACATCTCACTGTAGTAGGTCTATGGTTGAAATATCATATTGATAGTGCCACTTTCAACACCTGCCCTGCTAGCACAGATAGGAGCACAAAGGAGTCACAATAAGGAGGTACCCGATTCAAATCCCACCAAGGAGCAATAAGGACACTGAGACCAGGAATGCACAATCTATTCATCGAATAATTAGACTGCCTTAGGAAGTTGAATGTTCGACCATCTGAAATCCTTGTGTGTATGAAATAATGGGCTTTTGTCATACGGTGACCTTAATTTCTATATTTCTTTATAGTGTTTAACAAACCACTTATGTGTTGGGCTTAATACACCCTACAGCATAGTAGTTACACCATTGGTAAGAAAGACTCCTGCAATGGTGGAGCCTGTTCAGGTAGGATCCAGCATTACCTGACCCTCTTCATAGAGATACTCAGGCAATGTCCTATTGTCTTCTATTATGTTACTCCAGTTGACCCTGAGCCTGTCTCTAAAGAGACTCCTGCACTGTGAGAGTAGGGCAGTAAAGAGGGTACAGCTAGGCCATAAACAATCTAGAGTAGAGTGTCAGGTATTGCTGGAGTATGCCTACACCCTAGGCTCACCCTGAGTATCAAAATATACTCATTTTGGCGACATTTGCCTGAGGCTAACATTAGGCTCACGGTGAGTATCAATATTTTCTCTGTGTGGGTATAGCGCCAACTGAGGTCTGAGTGGTGTAGGGCAGAAACGCAGGTATAAGCTGCAGCCCAACTTTGCCAAAATGCAGTCCTATACTGCCTGCCTCTGGCCCTGCCCCTTCCACGGCCTCTGAATGACTCTTGTACTGTCTGTTGGCCCTCAGTCTCATTATCCCTTTGTCCTGGGCTCGCCCTTGACTTTTCTACTGTTGGATTAGGACAGGTGATGTCTCTGGTGGAACTGGTGCAGAAGTCCCTAATGTTCTCATGCCCTGAGGATCCTCTCCTACTTCCTTTGTCAAGATGTTACAGAAGACAGGGTTTTCATTAACCACCTTCTTCATGGCAACCTGTCTCAGGTGTTCATGAGTGAACTCAAAGTGATGGTACTGTTTAATGCCAGTCACTGCCTTGCTGAAAGGGGAGAGAAAGGTTTGTCAGTCATAAGCAGGGACTGTTACATTCCCCTGCTCATCCCCCACTAGGTCTGGGATGTAGACACCTTCCAGGGTGCTTCTCTGGACAAAGGCCTTCATGTCATCTAGACTAGATACATCACACTTTCAGAACTTCTGCTTAAGAAGCCCAAAACACCAGTCTGGTGCAAATTTTGTGTGCCCTGTAATTAGAAAGTTCAGAGTGATGGTGATGTTTAGCCCAGTCAGACACAACCACATCAAGTGGGCCAACATGTATTTGTTTTTATTTTGTCCGCTACAATTGTCACAATGTAAGTGCTTGGCACCCAGAGAATACTGTTCAAAATAATGGTGGAGATATGAGATTACAGCATTAGAACCCTTACTACTGCAATGTGATTTATCTATCAGGTAGTTCACCTGCCTTGGTCCTGCTTCCATACAGACACCAAAGATTCTACACTTCCTAGGCACTAGAAAGTATAGTGGACCAGGTAATCTGTGCTTCATGGAAGATGAGGGCCAAGGGGAGGTGAACCTGCTTCCCTGTAATCTGCTTTAGCCTTGGCTACTCAGTCCTGGTAGTATACCTCTTCCTTTGCTACTACCTGTAGATGTTCTGTCTGCTTCCGAAGCTTTGCTTCCTTGACTTGCTCAGGAAAGCAGTTGGACTGGTGAATATCTCTGTTATTTCTTTCACATTCCCAACAGAGGTCAGTCTTTGGTCTAGCTCACACTATACCTGGGAGAAGCTCCTGAAAGTAGACAGGGCAACAGCTCTTTACTCAACATCCACCATGGCCTTCTCATACAGCCTGTATATGTCAGCTTCCGTGGTAGAAGAAGGGAGAAGTAAGATGTCATCCCTCTTGTGTGACGGTATTCTCCCTGGTAGCGCTATGGCATGTCTCTCAGCATGGGACTTGATGAAGGCAATGACACCTTAAACATCACTCAGTTCCAGTGACTTGTCTGTCTTCCATAAACCTCCAGCACGCAGTCGATGCGTGACCACACCATTGGCCGCATACCATTTGATGATACGTTTTAGCTTTTCTGTGCTGATACCGATAATAAAAAAAATGTCAAAATTGTAATTATTGAAGATTTAAAGCATATGAATGAATCATATAAAGAGATATTGTAAAAAATCATTTTTACTACATTAGGTAATCATCATCATCATCATCATCATCATCATCATCATCATCATGTTGAGCTCATCATTCTGTTAAGTTGATATGAAAAAACATTATTTTTACAATTCTTGCCATAATAATAAATAAAGTCCTCTAGACCCAAAGTGTATTTAAAATAATTATCAATTGAATAAACTGAATCATATTTGAATTTTCAAGTTAAATTTCAATGATTTTAATAAGATATTGAAAATCAAGTAACAAGGAGAATTTAATATTTAATACAGTTATTGTAGAAAAGCTTACCTCTGTTAAGCTGGGCAACTTCCTCACGTCTCTCTCTGAACTCATCAGATGTAAACATGGTACTACAGAGTTTATTGTCATCCCCATGCAGACAGCTACACCTTAAAATTATAGTAAAATAATAGCTAGTCCATTTATAAAATTAATGTGATATTCAAATCCTACATCAGACAGGCACTACATAACAATTTGTGAAAGAAAATGCTAAACACAAACGCACATGTTGCTTGATATCTTATCTAGGTCACGGTGGCATCCCTTGAATAAATTCATATCTAAGTGATGAAATAATAGCACTTTTGTAAATTTTTACAGTCATAGACATGCACAAAGGTGTTGTGAACACAATGGTATTGCTTGATTTCATTTTGGGGATCTAAACCTAAGAGACCACAGGAGAATGAAACCACTTGCTTCAGAAAGTTCGCCATGCAAAATTCGCCACTCACCTGAAGTTGTCACTCAACGCCTTCTCTTTATCACACCACTCCTGCACTGGATCAGTTATAACTAGGGCTATGTCTTCCACATCAGATGATTCCTCAACATCCTGCCCATCATTTTCCTCAGTCTCAGAGTCACTATCAGAGTCAGAATCCTCAGAACTTGTCAGGGAATGAAAAATAATAACTGACGACCTGACGCCATTGTTCCTGGTTGGCCACAGCTGACGATAAGTTTGCCCTATTTATGCAATTTAGAGCATTTGCCACCTTGTCCAGCTCCGCCATACTTTGTTCTCCAATGTATAAGGATCCAAAGTACACTGTTTAGGTTAATCCTTGATGATTATGCATGGATAAAACAGGTAAAATCACTGCAGAGTGAAATTCCAACTTGCTGATGACATGTGCCAACAACAAGAACTGGAAGACAATGGTGGGCACTCGGCCAATCACAGCACTGCATTCGCATCACATGGTCCCTTGACAACAAATATTTGGGTCGCGTCCATCCTAAAGGCACTTGAAAAACAGCCAGTGATTGGCTGAACGTCAACTTAAATTCAGAACAGAGCCTGCCATTGGGTAGACGAATTCGCGCCACACAAAAGCGTACCAAACATGGGCATGGGGCTCCAGATGAGGGGGCCACTGTCAGAGCATCGAAATAGAGAAAAAATGCCGCGTCCTCCCCGGCCTTTGTTCGTGAAGCTCCACAAAACCTGTTAGGAATCTAATTTGGATATGAAAGTCTGGGGTTAGGTTGTCAACACTATAAACTAAAGGAATCTGCTGAACACAAAATTACGTTAAAAAATTCATTTTGCTAAGACAGGATTTTATACATATAGATAGACATCACAGAAACAGCATCCATTATGGTCCCCATGTATGGTAGTGCCAACTGAAGGTGGGCATCTCTGACCGGATTATTCAATTGCCACAATGATTTAGTTTTATTCCAATTACATCTCTGACATCCACCACCACCAACACCCCCCTACCCTCTTATCACAACTGTTGGACTCTCTTCACTTTCAGAGACAAGTGAAGATAACTTGCTTTATTTGATAAATGATTTTGCTGTAAAAATATGCATAGCGATCTGTCTTCTCAGAATATGTGCATAAGAGACAAATACTCACTGCCTTACCTAAGGAGCATTTGTAGACCTTTTTAAGTCTAGAGCTGGTCCCATCCTCTTAATAGACTGACCTCGTGAAATGACATATTTTTGGTTAAAGACAGGTCTTAAGGTGACCTTTAAAGGCTAAAGACATGTGTTAGAAATGCAAAAATATCAGTAAAATGACAGGTTAGATTTCATAAGATATTTTCAAGAATTCATTGTCTTCAGTAGAATTTTGAAATGTCATTCACCTATCACTCCCTTTAAAGATATCTTCGCCCTTGGTGAAAAAGACCAGAGCCTACAGCCAATACGAAAACCCACCGGACACCGGCTAAAGCAGTCAAAACAGCTGACCTCTTGTAATTCAGACTTTACATGGGGTCTCAAGTTACATCTGTGGTACTACTATCCATTAATTTACACTTGCTCACAAGGGCTCCTGTGATTTTGTAAATTACTTCTTGTAAGTGTATTTTGCCTCTCGTAAAATCATGTTCTTTATTTAATGGGTATCAGGAACGTGATGGTTAATTACTGGCCATATTTTATTCAAATTTTCCCCAAAGTCCCAATGGTCTTCTTAAGAATTCAAATCAGGCTGATGATGGTCATTTCCATAGCATTTCAAAAGTGAATTGAAAATTACGATTCATATCGATATATTTCATTCTATGATTCACACTTCTATTGTATTATTTAAATGCAGAAAGACATTGTGCATCTGTCGGGTTACCATGGCAGGTGAGACTATTGTCAACAGGATTTTATATATAAACATGGACATGTGAAGATCTGAAGACTTATGTACTCTGGGATATATTTACATGCCGACATGACACATCTCAGGTATTCTCAGTTATATTTACTTTCATATAATGATACATCTCAGGTATGTTACTCATGGTATAAAAACTTGCCTAATCAGATATTATTTTTTCATGCATGATACATCTCAGGTAAATGGTAAAATTGTGCCTTATCAGATACTATATGTTACCTGCATATATGATACTTCTCAGTTATCTTACACAGGGTAAAATCATGCCTTTAAAAAAAAACAAACAGGCATGCCAAAAAAATAAAGTTCTCGTTCTTTGAAGTTTTGAATAAAAACAAAATATTTGAACTAACCTCTCTGGTTTTTTTCTAAAAAAAATATCAAAAGAGTTCTCCACACACCTCCTACCCCTAGACATCCAGTAATTGTAGGCCGCTTCCTGGGCCCCCTGATCCTTGACTGCAAAGGGCTTCATGAGATTTGAGGCCAGGCCGAAGGCATCGTCTCCAACAATGTAGTAGGGCAGCAGATCTCTCATACCTTTGATAGCTGAAGGTGGAGGAATCTGAACTGGGTTGTCAGGGTCTGCCATGTCCCTGTGCATAGGTCCTTCTTTCCATATACGGGAGTCCCCTGCCTTTCCCTTCGATCCTACGTCCACGTAGAGAAATCAGTATTGGGTGTCTACCACCACCATGAGAACAACACTGTAGAATTTTTTGTAATTAAAGAAAGTCGCTCTACTTTTCTTTGGCCTCCGTATCTTGATGTGTTTGCCATCCACTGCTCCGATGCAGTGTGGAAGCTGCCAGTCGTTCGTGTACTGCTCAGCAATAGTCCACCACTCCTCCGTGGTGCTAGGTAACTACAGAACAAAAAATAATTAAAAAGTCACAACTACAAGTCATCGGGGATGAACATGTATGAAATAATACAGAGAAATTTATTGTTAATACTACATATATATATATATGAAAATATGAATAGAGCACTGTCAATATTTTTTTTCTTTATGTTGTCTGCAGAAATCATATGAAGGGCTTACAAAGAACATGGCTCAGAAATATATATATATGCTTAAAAAAATTAGAAAAAATAATTTTACCTTCAAATAATCTTCTCTCAAGATGGCGGTCAGTGCTACACACGTGTCTCGGAGTATAGGAAAAATCATGGAAGACTCAACTAGATGACCATGGTGGACAGTTTGGCTGCTGTCCCCTGGGAAAAAATATTCCAATTTCAATTGACTAAAAAATGAAACTTTATTTTCTTTTTTAAAGAAGAAGGCTGGGGGAAATTTCATTATTAAGTTGGAGCTCCTTGCAGCAATGAAATCGAAGAGGGGGGAAAAAATGACCTAGAGCAAGGTAACATAGGGTTATGTCCAACCTCTCATCCAGTTTTATGGACGGGCGAAAGTTGGTGTCATATATATAAGGGGGGGGGGTCACTTTTTCCAGCAGCTCATGGTATAAGTCGGGCCCCATTCTCAGCGTGTGTTTGAACTCGGCATCCTCTCCCATCTGAAGCAAAGAACAATTTGGTAAACTTCTTGCCATGTTTAAGGTGGGGGGAGGGAAATCTGACAAGATACGTGAGCTACATGGCCAGCTGCCCGAAATGAACGTCACCAGGTAACAGAACAGCAGTATCCCCCCCCGATCCCCCCCCATGTTAATACTTACAGATATCAGGTCTCGGTGCAGCTTGGGAAAAGTGTTCCTCTGAGTCTTGTCAGTCCTAGCTTTAAGGTATGGCACAGCATGATACCTGTGCTTCCTTCTTGTACCCTCTAGTATTTCGATTTCCTCCTGTTCTAAAGCCAAAATACCCACTGTCGCCTGCACGAGCAAAACAACCTCCTCAGCCTCCATTTTGAAGAAACTAGGTCATCGCCGATCACATGACTGGTGGAACCGCTCGCAGAGATCCGGAACGACTGTCGGATGTCTATCGGATATAGTATCCGACAGTCTGAGAGCTCTGTGGAAGAGCTGAAGTCGGCCAGTTTGTGTTAACCGAGAGCGGTATTGTAGGCTGTCGGCCAGTGATCGGGCTGACAGTTTTGTTGGGCCGACAACAGCCCGACGAGCCATTTTGAACCAATCGGGCCTCTGTCGGCCCGACAAAAAACAGGTACACTATCGGTTTTGGTGGAATCCATGCTTTTCAAGTACATAATACCTCAAAGTTTTGATTCATCGGAGGCCAGACAGATGGATGCAACAATAAGACTCAGTAACTCCAGAGCAGTGTTGGTGCACAACACATCAAGATAGCCCTTTGGTTGAGGACCGACCCCAGGGACCGACCCCCTATGGTCAACATAATGCATGACGCGAGGACACGGGTCATGGGGTGCGTGAAAGTCGGTGCCCATCTGGCGTTGAAATCAACATGCCAGTCACCGTTCCCAGCCAATACAGTGCCAAAGTCGTGCTACTAGTTCCCAAAACATACAACTGCTTACGTAATGGGAGGTTGGTCAATTTCTCATGAGAAAATATGTGATGGCTGACCCATGTTTGCTTATACAGTTCCTCTAGGTTACTTGTTATAGCAGTGGTGAGTTTCTTAGCAAGTTGGATTAAATATCCATCTAAGGCCGTAATGTATCAAAATATTGCACTTACATGATGAAGAGGGAAGCTTTTTTTATTGGGGAGAGATACAAGCATGAACAACTGACACATGGAATAATTATAATGGTACAAAAGAAATTGTGGAGGCGCTGTATACACATACACTTAGCTGTTCTCAGAAAGACCTGTCCACAGCAGCTCCTATTGGAGCAGCTCAACCTACCCAACTACTCCACCTATACTCCTTTGTCTCCCTTACTGCCCATTTGCACACTGCTACTGCTGCATCTGTTGATACTGTATCTTTAGGTAGGCTTCAGCTGTATAGTAACACTCGCAGCTTTGGCTTCTTCACCTGTGGACAGATAGGGAGGGATAACCATCACAGTTGTCACTCATTGATAGCTGCTCACCAGTCTCAGACTCCCTACAGCGCAGCATCTCTCCTCTTTGTGACTTTATGTCGTTCAACAAAGAGTGGCGTGTGGACAGAGCAGTGTTAAAGGAACCCTTTTACTTACAAATTTTCTATAATTGACTGATATCCCAAAACAAAGTGATACATCACTCTGATATGTCTTACCACCATGGACTAATTACCCACCTATAGGTTCTCTAAGAATGTGGAGACATCCATAATTTGATTTGATATATGGATTCACCCCATCATGACTTAAGGAGTGGAGGCCCTCTAACAGCCGGTTCATGATTTTAAGAAGGAATGGTTGTGCTCCTCTTCCAGAGCCAATTTTAAGCTAGATTTTGGACTGTAAAGGGGAAAACAAATTCTTATCTGCAGGCAGAAAGGAGGGTGGCGTGTCCGGCGCCGTCTCTAGGACCGCCGCTGCTCCAGAGACATATCATAATTATCGGAGATAATAATTGCACATGTGGACACCCCACTTAAATAGTTGGATATCTACAGAGCTATAGCGACTTGTACACAATCAAATCCCATCAATTCACCCCAGGTCAACTACAAGAGACACTCTTCAAAGGACAATGCACTTTTCATTTACTTCTTTCCTACAATAATGGACAACCTACCATCCAACACAACAACAGACAATCTACCTCCTGACAACACCTCCAACACACACCCCTCCCAGCACCACAATGAGAGCCTCTTTCTACCACCTGAGTTCCTCGTCATATACTTCTCCCTGCAGGGCATTGTACTGCTCCTGGCAGCTTTTGGCAATTCCCTCACCATTGTGGCCATAACCAAATATGAGAACCTCCACACTGCCACCAACCTCATGCTGGCCTCCCTGGCCATGGCTGACTTGTCTGCGGCTATAGCCCTGCCCTTTGAGCTGTGGACCTTTGCTGAAAGACATGCCGAGACATGGAACAATCTCTGTCTGGTATCACAGATTCTGGGTCGGACGTCCACTTTGGGGAACTGCGCCTTCACCACGCTAATTGCCCTGGACAGGTTTATATTCATAAACCACCCCCTACAGTATCACGGCTGGGTCACCTGGAATAGGGCTAAGGCTACTGCTTTGCTCACATGGTTAGTGATCCTTGGCCTGGTTCTGTCCCTCTTCATTGCCACATGGACCAAGAGAGTGCCAGACGGCTATTGCTTCGACCTCAACATCCTTCACATTTGGGGTAGATTGGTCTTCTTTATATTACTTGTCAGCACATTCATCCTTACCCTGATACTATATAGCAAGGTGGCCATGGTGGCCAGGCGACACCAGCGGCAGATCGAGGCAGAACAGCAGCGTTATGGGGTCACCTACCCTATAGGGAAGGAACGAAGAATCACCTCTACCATGGGAACCATCCACGGCTTCTATGCCATCACCACCATCCCGGCGCTGACATTGGGACCTGTGTTTCAGGTGAGAATTTATAGCTATATCCCTTGTGTGCAATATTAATGGTAACCTTCAAGTAATTTACAACGGAGGTGAGCTTTGTGTCTTAGATGACACCCCATAGTGCAGTACCAGTTGTCTACCCTCACCCTGACTCTGTGCTGTAAAAAGGAGGGGGGTTTGGGGCCAGGGCCCCCTCAAGTTTAATGATGGGAGTGGGACAAAGTATGTTTTGCCCCACCCAACCTTTTAGACAGCTATGTAAATTTGGAAGCAGATTGTCCTATAATACAGCAAAATCAAGGGAAAAAAATCTTAAATTTTCGTTGACACAACCAAAATCCATTCAGAATACAGCAATTTAAAGGTAAATCTCAAAAATTTTGTTGAGCCTTCAGCCCCCGAAATGGAAATTCATGTCTCCACCAGACTATCACCGCTAAATTTCTGGGCCCCGGCTCTCCCAATTTCTTTTCCGCCACCCTAGGCCTATGTTGAAATCATACTTGTATCCCCTTGTTCAACAGCAGTTACCTGCATTCACTCTGACTCAGTGAGATTTGGCTGCATTCCCTTGTTTTACACCATGTGACCATGTTACCTGCCCTCATCCTGACTCTGCGGTCCGGGTGAGGTTTAAGTTGCATTTCCTCCCACTTGACAAAGGTATTTGTAAGGTACAAAGTCAGTTCCCTTGTTACCCAGGAATGTATTTCTCAAGATTGTACGAGACCCCTTGAAATCGTGGTGTAGATCCTCACTCTGATGACAACCATGCCAAACCCTATAGCTATGTAATTACTAAGTGCTGATCTTACAGAGCAGTCATAGGGCATGCAGCATTAAAATACTGCTAATGAGTAGACCAACCAGCATTGCATTATTTTCTATGTATTTTAACAATTAGATGTCACCCAATTGGTAACAAAATATCTGTTGACCAATTATACAATAGGTGGTCGTTAAGGTCTCCAAATGGGGGGGGGGGGATCGTTTTCTATTCTGAAAAAGACCCCACTGGCCATAACAGAATGGGAAACAATTTTTGAGGATAGGGCCCCGGTGTGAGTGGGCAAGTAGTATAGGAGGAGGGAGGCTTGTAGCAGGCAAGGAGTATATCTAAATACCGGGCACTCACGCAGATGAAATATCCTCTTGCTTTAGCCCATATATGATTTCCGATGGTTGCTGGTGCTAATATACATGTTCACTGATTAATACACATTAATTTTCACAAATGCCATTTTCACGAGTCCGAAAGCCATCTTCGGATGAGAATGAGAGCAAAACAGTCGACAAACCCATTATATAGAGAACAATGAAAAATCCAATAAAATGTTATTAAACAGAATATCTTGGTGGAGGAGACATCAAGCATGGTCAAAGTAGTATAGGATATATACATGTAGTTCTAGTATTTGTTACAAGTAGTGCATTATGGTATTTCCAACCATCATGACCTGACCGCTGCCTTCAAGGATAAAAACTACATGCGTGTGATTGGGAATGGTGAGGATTTCCTGCCGTCGTCTCATGTGCAAACTGAAGGTGACACCTACAGGAAGAAGACTTCACTCAGAGGGCATGATCAAGGCTTAGAGGGCATGATCAAAGCTTAGAGGGAATGGTCCAATGCGTGACTCTGAATCAAAGTAACTGATTCCACCGCATTATATGACTCTAAATCTATGATATGTTTCAACTTAGAGGTGTAAAATATGATTTATATGAATCTACTCTGAAGCAGATGGCATTTATTGAAAATAGTTATTTAGATCAATTTGGCCTATTCTGTCACACAAAAACCTTCAGAAAGATGTAAAGTGTTGTTTCTAGCCACCAGAGGGTCCCAAAATGGCAAAAATATACAAAAAAAAGATAAGGTGTCTCAGTGTTTTGGGATGCTATGATGAATAGCTCATGCTTGATAGAATTGTCTATGTATGTAATAAAAAATATGGTTCATACCCCAGAGAATTGACATATTTGCCTTGCTATAAACAGAAAGAACGTATTTACCCAGCAAATTGTTGTGACTCCTCGTCAACCTGTGTGAAGTGGCTCACACATGTCGCTAGATGGAACATGACGTCGCTATAGCACAAGATCACCAGGAATAGCAATGGTGGTGATCACATGGCCTCACCTTAGATGGCGAGGATGATCACTCAGACTCACCAGGGATGGCGACGTGGGTGATCACTCACCTCGATAGATGAAACACGCACCTCATCATAGCGCATGTTCAGCAGGGATGGCGAGGATCGTGATCACTCATCCTCACCAGGGATGGCGACATGAGTGATCACTCACTTTGCTAGATGAGATGCACACACCACGTCATAATGCACATTCACCACGGATGGCAAGGATTGTATTCACTCACCTCGCTAGATAAAACGCGTACCTCGTGATAGCACAGGTTCACCACAGATGGTGAGGATCTTGATCACCCACACTCACCAGGGATGGCGACATGAGTGATCACTTACCTCGCTAGATGAAATGCGCACCATGCCATAGCGCATGTTCACCACATTTGGCGAGGATCGTGATGACTCACACTCACCAGGGATGGCAAGGCGGTTGATAACTCACCTCGCTAGATGAAACGCGCATCACATCACAGCGCATGTTCACCATGAATGGCGAGAGTGGTGATCACTCAGACTCACCAGTGATGGCGATGCTGGTGATCACTCACCTTGTTAGATGAAAAGCTCATGATCATCTACATTGGTAATCATGCAGCCTCACATCTGCCAGATCAAAGTATGTTTTGCCAGAGAAGGTATTGCCATATGTATCTTCCCTCTAACCACAGACAAGGTGTTCATGTAGATATTTCCCTATGTATTTTTTCTGTAACCAGAGAAAAGGTGTTTATGGATAGTTGCTTTCATTTTAGAGATACCTTTATCTAAATTCAATTGATATTTTCTCTATATAATCTTGTTTGATTCAACTCTGAAGTATTACATGGAAATCAGTGTGAAACAAAGCACATTTGATACATATGGACTTATACTTCATGCCCACACTTCCTAGATAGGCTACATGTTGAACAGTGGTGCTGTCTCAACAATTTTGGCAATGGTGATAAGTGAGAGTGAGTGACAGATCATGCAATCCTCAGAGAGCATTAACTTGGAGTGACACACATTCACATATTGAGTGAGACCAATGTTGACAATGGTGGTGATAAGTCGCCATTTTGTGTAAGAGTTGATGACAGTGGCACACACTCACACAGCGAGTTACATCCATGTTGGCGATGGTGGTGATAAGCTGCCATTCTGAGTGAGAACTGACTGGGAGTGGCACATAATCATACAATGAGTCAGATCCATGTTGGCGATGGTTGTGATAAGCTGCCATTCTGAGTGAGAGTTGACAGGCAGTGGCACATACTCACGCAGTGGGTTAGATCCATGTTGGTGATAGGGGTGATAAGTCACCATGCTTTGTGAGGGATGACAAGGGGTGGCACATACTCATGCAGTGAGTGAGATCATGTGGTGACTGTTGTGATAAATCGCCATGCCATGTGAGACTGACACACAGGGGCGAAAGAGGACACAGTGAGTTATCACTCAGAAAGGAGTCACCATTGATGACCAATCATGGCGACAGATAACGACAATTTGCTGGGTAGTTTGAGATGTGTATCGCCAATAAACAACAACAGCATCTGGTTCTTTACATTCGAGCTTTCTAAATATCAAATATTAGCTCAAGTGTCTGGGAAATGTCTTCAATTTTGTAAACTTTAAGGCCATTTACAAAAATAACTAGCGTTTCTTTTCATCCATTTCCTGTATCCTTTTCGTGTTCTTCCCCTCTCTGACAGTTGTCATTTTTCCGCCATTATTTTACAATAAAATCAAAGAATTTGATACATCCATTGATATGTGCCTTAACATTTCCTATATAAATGTAAAAAAATAAGATATTTGAAAAAGAATCCGACCTACCGACCCTACCTTTTCATGTTACTGGAAACACACCTTTATTTTTGTTTGGCCTTATGGGTCTCTCGCGCATTATGTCATGGGTGGGTCCAAAATAAGCACTGACAACCAGTTTCACCCTAAGCAGTGAATTATTTTATTAGCGAAACACCAATTCGACCTGACATTAACCATTATAGTATATCAAGATATATTTTTCACTGCAAAAGAAAAACAATTTTAGGCCTAAATGATATTATGTTTAAATCCTGCTGAACACCTTGGACTGAAAGGTGTTTAGTCAACCATGTGCTAAGGATTATATCAAAAAGTTTATTTTTAAACATCTTAACCCTGAACCAAACGTCTAGATATTGAGAATATAAACAGGTGGACAGACCGGTGTTTAGGTTGAGGAAAGATATATTTCCAGTGATTTCTAGATGTTTAAAGATTTTAAACAGATCAGATGGCAGCCTAGTTCTTCAGTGCACTTTCTGCAGGCACTCGATCATTTGTTATTATTGAGTCAATATGTAGAGAGCAAAAGTTCAGGTGTGCTGATATTATTAATTAGAAGGATTCAGGGTGTATTGTCCTCATTGTTGGGTTTGACCTCATTAAATAAGAGGCCGGTATTTTCACCTGTGCTTGTGGTTTCCATTTTCAAATTGCCCTCCAGATACCTGTCAGCCAGAATCTTACACACTGCTGAGAAGAACATATTACGGAAAGCCTCCTCTAGTGACACTGACTCCTCTCTCAGAGATAATGTAATCAGGTTAATCCACCTTCTCATAGTTCTCTTTAATAGGACCTCTGTGACAACTTCCCAGAATGTTTCGGGTCACGTCCACATTTTTCTATTTCTTGATTGCTGTAAAAGCCTATGCTTTACACCTGCTTGCTTTCAAATCGTAGGGGTGTAAGCTAGATTAGTGCATTGTGAATTGGTGACCTCCTGAATTTCAATCCTGGAAATTGTTAAAGGTACCAAGCCTGCCTTTGTCTGGAGATCTTATGCTACGACTGATCCCATTCACATCGTGGTTAGAATACTCCCCCCCCCAACCATTTAGCCACCGAACAGAAGGCACCAGGTCCTTTGGCCACGATGCCATTTGGCCAATCGGTTAAAATAATGTTCCCCAAGTCACAAGGCTGCAATTGGTCACAATGTTTTTTTGAGTTGCAAGCCGCGTAAGCAGCCGGGAGGGTTACTCCATTATGTTTTCGGTTTGCCTATGATGTCACTAGTGACGTCATGCAGCCGCTGTGACTTCATCCGTGACGTCATCCATGGCAACTCCTATCCATGGTCCTTGCCACATTTTTCTTGTTAATGTTCGATAGACTAGATCTGTAGAAACCAAAGATTGAAACCATTCATAGCGATATTTTTTGGCATATAATACAGATACAAATCAATTTTTTGGAGTTGCTTGCCGCGTAGCGGCCGGGAGCGCAGTGACTGTAGCAACTTCATTATGTTTTCGGTTTGTCAGTGACGTCACGGTCCCCTTGTGACGCAATTTGTGACGTCATACATTGGCCGTGACATCACACGTCAGCCTAGACTGAGTTTCGTCTGTGTCACGGGTTGGCCGTTCACTACTTTGGTAGGGCTATGAGAGTGGCTAACATCAGCCCAGAGTGGCAAGTCATGCAGGAGGGATCAGAGTGGCAACTCCTATCCGTGGTCCTTGCCACATTTTTCTTGTTACTGATGTAAATTACTGATGTATTGACGTACTGAAGGCACTGGTGACGTACTGATGATGTATAGTGACATATGATGACGTATTGGAGGCACTGATGATGTACTCCAAAAAATCGCGTAGTGGAACCTCCACTTATAACTTAAGTCATAGATCTATTCTCTCTTCCTTTTTTTGCAGAGATACCCCTCACCCACAGGAAAAATGTTCTTCCGCTGCCTGGCACTCTTCAAAAAGGGAAACACCTTCATTAATCCAATGGTGTACGCCTGGCGGAGTCCGGAGTTCCGTCAGGCCTTCCTCCGACTTCTGCACCTCAAGACTGCTGTTGGTCCTACGGGAGGTCCAAATGCACCCAATGTGCAGATCAACTACAATGCGGGATATTCTGGCGCAATGCAACAGATCCACTTGCATTGATACAAAGATACAGTTGCTTATCATCAGTGATAATTGGCTCCATGGACAATGTCTCATATAGGTGAAAGTGGCGAGAATATCGTTGTGATTGAGGAATACGTGATCTGTTGCAGACCAATTTGATTGTCAAAATTTAACGATATCCCCCTATTACGAGTACTTTTCTAGCGAGAGGCATGTCTTTTGTACAACATTCTGGCATTGAAAATAGGTAAAACAGGGGTGTCGGAAGCACCTAGACCTTTTTTTCGGGGGGGGGGGGCAACACAGGTCAGGGGGGGGGGAACATCGACAATTTTAAGCACAACAAGTGAGGCATTTGGATATTTAGAGGGTTTAGGGGAGTGCACGCAAGGAAATTTGGAAAATCTCTACATTTTTTTGCTATTATCATCAATTTGTGAGTAAAAGACCACTCCACCATAAAAGTGAATATTGGTTTCAAGAATACATAGTAGACACTAGGATGTCTCATTTCATAAGGTCCTATAGTACATGCCACCCCCTCTACCCCCCTTAAAGTAGGCTGCCTTGTGTGTTCAGTATTGAGTCCTGTACAGGATTAGGTGGTTTATGGAGCTGTGGTACTCCTTTCTCAGAGTGAGACCAAATGAAAACAAGGAAACAACTAACTTAAAAACCCTGAGAATCAAAACTTGTGGTTTTGATTCTCAGAACTTGACCAAAAGTACCCAAAAATGAGGTTTAATGAGGAAATAATTTTGAAAATGTACAAAAATGATATTGAAAATGATCGGAACTAAGATACAGTCTTTGCCAAAACTTGTCGGACATCGGCTATAGCCGACTGAAGGGCCTCTGGGCCAACAGAAATTGTCGGACCAAATGTCTGACTGTTATCTCCAACCCTTCGGCTATATATGCCATTTTTTACAGCATTCAAATCGTATACCATTATTAAGGTTTTACAGTGTAAAACAAAAAAGCATCAACATATTATGATTTTTTTCTAAGAACTCTATGAATCCTAATGGATTTTATTATGAAAATATAGTGTATGTTCTTGCTTTATGATATTTCTTTTTTCCCAGCAGATGTCCCTAGGTATTCATTATGCTTCGGTCCTGCAAAAGTTGAACCAGGCCTGCAGAATTAGAAATCTGCAGGACCGAATGTCCTGCATGGTGATTTTTTTTTTCTCGCAAAGACTGAAGATAAGTGGAGGCTCCACTACGCGAATTTAGTGCATTCTCATCTAATTGTAAACATGAGATTTTAGGGGTTACTTCATGGGTGCTCTCTCTCCTTGTGTGCCATATTTACAAACTAAACTGCACCTGCATAGCCTCTGTGATTGGGTGGGAATACAATATATGAACATCAACACAGCAAAATATAAATAACAACATAGCAGTCACACAGATTGCAGGGTCACTGTAAAAATCAAACCTGTCTGATATTGAGTTGCAGAGAGACATCAGTGTTAAGTCTGCAATATTTACATTAGGTCAATTTGATTTAGTAAACAAAAACATCTTTTGACAACAAAAATGTGCCTGAGATCTCACACAAACCCTTTCCTATATATACAAATAGGTCTCTCAACATTCTATGTCTACCTTGAAATGATAACAAACACTACTATTTAGTCTGTGTTTGTGCCCCATTTTGTGAGAATAGCTCCGATTCTCTGCAAAGATCGCGTAGTGGAGCCTCACCTATAGAACATGTAAACCAAAGTTGACCTCCAGTTGTACAGAGCACAGCTGAGCATTCAAATCAAATAGCCTTTACCTTGCTCAGGGAAGCTGGGGGACGTATACACTGAGGTCTACCGAGGTACGGCTGAAGACACTACGATTGCTCTGTGTCGACCAGACTGTCATATAATCGCACTGCTTGCTTCAGGTACGAACCAAATAGCTCACATCGTAACATGTTACATCCAGACGTTTTCTGCAATTCTATCTATAGAGATGGGGGTTAAATACTGGGGATCATCGGCCTTATATGCCTTCAGACAACGATGTTCAGAAGTGCTGGGGGAAAAATGAGAAAATTTCGCCCACCTTGGCTCCTCTCAAATGCCTCAGAAATCTCCAACCTGGACCAGTTATGCAGTTTCGTGCTTTATCAATTAATGACAGGCAGGCTTTTGTTCGAAGTGTGTAAAGCTTTGAGCACATGTACCACTGCATTGTCCTGTGCAGGTAAACATATTCCCGCAGATTATGCCTGATAACGTTTTCCTCAGGTGCTGGACAGTAGTTCACTTGAATTGCACCAGTTTTAGATGAATTACAGTTTATATTCAAAAATATGTATACAGGAGAGGTGGGTCGACCAATCTCATATAAGATTTGTATGGCTCAATCAGTCGAAAAGGGCTCAGTAGACTTTGGGTACAATAATAGATACAATTGGTTTATTGATAGTTATACCCGACGAGTTATGTTATTAATTATAACACAATAAGACTCGACTGTTGCTTAGTATTCTGCCCAAAGTGAACGGGGAGGGATTACATACGTCTTACTGCATTGGTAAGATAATTTGATAACGTCGTAGTCAAAACTATTCTTAATATGTTGTCGAAACTCTCTTATCACAGGGGTTAGTGGACAAAAAGAGTGGAAGACACATAAAACCCATAGGGGGAGGTCAGTTTGTTATGTCCGAATGGAAAAGTCTGGGGTCTTCTTAAAAACACTGATTCTGCGTTGGCTACCCTAGACTATAGTAGACTTAAAAGATTATCAAACTTCAAAGGCTATGGCTATGTAATATATAGGAGGATAAAGAACCCTTGACGGTTGAAGGTTAAAAATGATTTTACTGCTTCATCTGTTCATTTGAGATCATTATTTGTATGATCGGCCAGTTGTCTATTGGGTTTGGGCCAAAAAGATATATCTTGGAGAGGTTTATATCGAATAGACAGTTTACATTACATTTACGTTTCCCTAGCCATTTTGAAAGGGCTTCTGTCCACTGCTTTCTATCCCCTATGTGCACACGTGCACTGACACGGGTACACGCAATATACATCATGTGAGTAGTCATGCAGGAAGGATAATGCATGACAGTGTGCACGAACTAACCATAGTAGCTATGCACATGTGATGTCATCAACAATGAGGCGTGGGGGTGTTTGCACATAGGTTACTGATCAGAAAACATCATGAGTTCGGAAAAAGGGCAAATTGGGCTCAATGTCATTGACATGGCAAAATAAGTGATTTGTAAATCCCTTCTATTTCACGGCATTATCCAACTTAACACTGAAATCAGGTGAAGTTGCTGCTCATCCATTGCCTTAACCCAAGGTCGGTTTCATATTGTGGCCATCCTCATCTTAAATTATAACTGCATTATACTTTATCTACTCATTCCTTCCATCAAGTTTTTGGTTAAACCTGTGTCAACACTATCTGATTCCACACTATCGGGTATGTATCTATTTTAGAGTACATCATTGAATGTGAAAAAAGTTTTGATAAGCATTCAAGCTAAGGGAGTGGTCATTATTTATCAACAGGGGGGGTGGTGGGTTTTCGCGCAGACACATGGAAATTTTTTACCCTCCCCCCATGACGGCAGGTAAAATCTTATGTGCCCCCCCCCCCCGCGCTGGAGGCGGGGAGAGTTTTCGCGCCCCTCTTTGATCTATAGTAGCACACTGGCTTTTCTGCTAAAAACAGGGTGAATTTTTTTAGCCACCCTCAAGAGGGGTCAAATTTTTTTAGCCCCCCCTCGGGAGGGGTCTGAAAATTTTACGCCCCCCCCTCAAACCCACCACCCCCCTGTTGATAAATAATGACCACTCCCTTACCCCGCTCGGAATGACCTATTTAGCAGAAATGAGCCGCTGGGGTTAGTGTGATAAGTATTGACATAATCGATTTTTTGAATTCACTTTGCATAACGTGTATGCACTTTATCATGTAAGACTTGAATATTGAAAATGTTTCGGAAAGAGGGGTTGTTGTTGACAGACACCATACTGGTAGGGCTATACTGAAATTGATGAAAAATGATGACAGAGGAGGCAGAGGTGTAGCAAAATGTATAAAACCCGATGCCGCCATATGTGCATATAATTATCCTCATGGTGTTCCGTGCATTTATATGTGAATACTGCTCATTGGCGTAAAGACATAATATAGTACGTCATAACCTGTAAAACATTAATTTTGTGTGAATGTGTTCTGGCTAGAGCTTCTACAGTTCTACTGTAAAAATTGAATTTTCTGCAAGGAATATATCATGTAACCAACAGAGATGGAGCACAGGTAAGATTTAGGCCATACAATTACAAACACTGCAGGCACAGGTAAATAAAGATTGAGACCCAGGTCCACTTCTGTCAAAGACATATATATGACATTGTTTTGTATTTGAAGAGTTTGCTTCCAAAACGCAATAAACGCCATTTTGAAAAAAAGAGGCCAACATTTCAAAAGCCTACAGATCAGAGATACTTAAGTGTAATACAAAAACTATTTTCTTTGAAAAATATAATTTCCGGGTGCCCAGATTTTGTTTAGTAAAAAAATCATCATGATAGCACGAAAAGTAACTTCAGGGGAGCAATACAAAAATGGGTATGTGATGAAAATCTGGAATAGATTTATTGCGTTTTTGGAACCAAACTCTTCATTTCGTAATACCTACGTCCAATTATTGTAGACTAAACTATACTGTGCTTGGCGGGCTTGACGCATAGAATCAATGCAACCCCGGCGTAACCTTTATCAAATAGCAATATTTATGGTTATGAAAGAGTTTATGGCTTACGGTTGAACTTATTCATTGTTTAGTAATTCTATTGTAGCATAGATATACGAATACTATACTATTATGTGTGTGTGTATATATATATATATATATATATATATATATATATATATATATATATATATATATATATATAGATAAATATATATTAATGATTGTAGTGAAAACCCTGACACCATTCAGTATTGATGGTAACTATGTTTGAATATGATCAAAGTCATATGTTCAAGGTCACCCCTAGTGACTGTTACAATATAGGTGACGATCTATGATTCCACTGACATTTTTGGCAATCGTAATGCAAGGCCATGCTGTTGTCAAAGATTCATCCCTTAGATTGACCCCCCATGTCATCATAATTTCTTTCTTTTTTTGGGGGGAGGGGGCGGTGTCTCAGCACAAGATTGTAGGTTTATTATAGAATGTGATATGACAGATACATATGCTGCCCCTGCTCACCATTCCTCCCTCAAAGGTGTGGACAGGAATCACAGAAGTGGGATAAGAACCCACTTTGCAGGAAGTCACTTCCTTCAGTATACTGTTCAGTATCACAGTGGTGAGTGTCTTTTGAGTGAAGGTAGTAGTAGAGCGTGAGAGTGGGAAGGTTCAAGGTACCTACTAAGAGAAGCCACATCTCAAACCTTTTGGAAATAGCCTCCAGGGTGATACCAATGGTCTCTCATTGTTTATAGGAAAGTGGTGAGAAACTTGTGTTCTTACATAAGAAACATTGATGTTATCCTTACAGGTGTGATTCCTTGTCAGCAGAACCAAAAGGTGCATCCGGCTTTGTGTAATCAAGAAAAGTTTTCACACAGTGCACCAAGGTATAAACTGCTTAGGGACGAGTCATATTTTTTGCCAGCTTGGGGGGGGGGCTTGGTGGATTTCCACCAGCCAGCATATTATACGACCCCCTCCTACCGACTATATATTAGAAGTTATCATGAACCCCCTTGCTTGTGGCATAATGCACTAGGTGGCCATAGAAAATAGGGAAGACTTATTAGTTATATTGAAGGAATTAATACCTCAGGATTGTAACTTCGTCAACTTTTATTTGTTATGTCTTATGTTGTCTATCGTTCATAAGGTATATAGTTGAATATCATTATTGATCTGTACTTTTCATGAGTTTTAAAGGTGGTCCATTGTCTCTTTATGCTATGAAAGTTAAAATACTATGATAATTTTTTTGAAAAATAAGCCCTTGAAAGGTATGGAAATTAAAAGTAAAATTTTGTGGGTAGACCATTTGGTGAAAATCAACCAGAATTTATGTTGAATATGTATCCCCCGCGAAAAGGTAAATTGATAAATCTCTTTTGATGGTTGACATATTTTGGTACCCCCATTGTTAGGAACTGTCCATGCACTTGCTAAATTATGTGTTATATGCAAACCTGCTCAAGTTTCAATATTTTTTCATTGGATTCACCACATTGAATACTGTTCGTCGGGCATATACGATTGCACACTAACAATAAAGAGGGAGAAAATGTCATCAGTGTATGTAACATTGTGATATCATAATTATGCACAATAAAGAAATTTGCACAACACCATCCTCGTTTTAGTGAACTTATCATATTTAATGTCTCCTTCATCATGTGTTCAGAATAACTTGACATTACAACAAATCTAAACTATGATATTGTATTAATTCGTAGATATGTCGATAAACACTATGACGCCCAACCTTGCGGTTTCCCAAGATCCTTTATTGTAGGGTTAATCAGAAGTGAAGTGTACAGTAAGTCGCATGCTCTATATATACTCTCCCCGAGCCGACTAGCTCCGAATGACATTAACTCTGGACCTGTACCAGCCGAGACCAGTTCGACCCTTCCACCTCGTGCGGGCTCCACGGATGCAGCGGCCAGATACTGAGTCCCCCGGTCCGCTACACCCTCCAGTTGCTAAACTAACATTACCCCCCCCCTTACATACATCGAAAAGCTTCCCAAACATCCCTGACTAATTGCCTAACATTACCAAAAATAACTCTTAACTGTCGGGGGCTTATCCACTACCCGACTCGGAACTTCAGGAATCGTTCCCCTTGGAATCGTCACCTCTCCGATGCTGTCCGGCAACAGGAACAGCCATAACAGCAACATGACGGTGGTGTCCCCTCCCCGAGGATGTAACTACAGGTAACCCGCCGCCAACCAGGTCCTTAAGTAGTAAGAGTAAAAACAACTAATCCGGCGCCAACTCCGGCTCCACGCTGTCTGATTCCCTGCTAGTAAACAAACAAGTCAGAATCGCAAGACATCTAGTCTCTATACGTAATCACTGTATAACCTCGTAATCATCCAGGTATAAACATCTCTGTTACTTAGTCTGTCTGGCAGCATCTCCGGCAATGATGTCTAATCCATAACAAGAGTCCTTACAGTAAACGGGTCCAGCAGCGAAATCCGGACATCCTTTCCTAGATGTGTATACTTAATGCTAGAACACAACTCCAACGGGTAACACGGTCCGGACCACTTCCCCCCGCCCTTCCTCTGGCGGGCACCTTCCTCCCTGCAGGACGGATCCCGTCCACCTACCCGGAATAGTAAGATACCTTCCTCAGCGCAAGACAACAACATTTTTAGAAATGCAGCTTCCTTCCCTGTTCAACCTTCCCCTTAGGCTAGGCTCCATCCGGCCCTTCCCACCCCTCCTCCTCAAGGATGGACCCCCCTCCCCTTTTCGTTTTTAGGGTTTATCTGATTTCTTCAGCTACTGTAGCCCCATGCTGGTTATGATCTCCTGTAAGGCGTCTGTGGATTGCTCCGGCTCTCCCTGTACTGGGGAAGCCACCATGAGGACCATTTCAGAACTATTCTTAGGTGCTTCAAGCGTGAGGGAAGAGTAACTCTGACTTTCTCCAGTATAAGGTTATCCGCGCCTGTTTGACCTGAAAGAGATCCGGACCAATGACGTCTACCTGGGCCTCAGCTCGTAGTTGGAGTAGTTGGACAGGTATGTCCTTGCCGAGATTCTGGAAGTAGTTATGTAGAACTTCATCAGTCCCTTCCGTCCTGCCAGTCCAAGGTATGTCGATGGGATCTCCACAGTCCCGCACCTCCCTCCTTGCGTTGCAGTCAGATCCGCCTGCGTGACACCAGGAATCGTCTGCCATCCCCCCCCTGGTCGTTGCCTTGGTCTTGCCATGGCTCGGACCCACCTTCTGAAAGTGGGATACTCCAGGAACTGTCTGTTTAGTGGTACCAGATGTGGAACCCAAACCTCCCAGAGAGTGTCTGGCTCCAACCTGGGTGTACAACATGGACCCAGATCCACTCCTAAACTCCATGCCAGTGCTTCCCTCGTACAAAGTCACCATGACCGGGTTCCCCGACACTGGCAGAAGCTGGTTTATGGGAATGTGCTGTGCCGTCAATGATGTGGGGTCCACTCTTACCACCGTCTCTCTCCCAACAGTCCTTAGAGGAGCCAACACCACCCTTACCTCCTCTAGGGCCTCCCAGAAGACCACCTCCTCTCTGGCCATTTCCTCTGGTTCATGAGTGCCCTTCTCCGGTTCACGTTTTTCCGTACTGGACCCATCCTCCTTTTCCAGCTTCTGTAAAGACGTCTCCTCCCCGGCTTCCTTTTCGTCTTCCTCCGCCTCTGATTCTGACTTATCTTCGTAGTTATCTTTTTTCTTTCTGGCCGGGCTAGTCCCCGTTTTCTCGCCTCCTCCAGTCCTTTTCCTGCTCCCTCTGACCATCTTGTCCACCATGCCCCTAGCACTCCCCCAGCACTGCTGTGGCTGGGGGAGGGGGACAAGTCGCCTTGACTGGACCCCAGGCCGCGACCTAGGTCTGGTCTTTGGCCCAGGCATGACTCGGGTGCCGGCTTCAGAGATGCTTCACAAAGTCATCCCAGTGTTTCTTGGGTTTTTGGATCAGGCACCCCTCCACCGGGCACCTCCACACCATCTCTTTACGGACCTACATGTGCACCTTCTCGGTGTGCTGCTGAAACTGCTTGAGAGTGTACTCCTCTTCTGATCCTACACATTGTGCGCATTTGACGAGGGGTACACAAGGTAGCCATGTTGATCTCGTCTTCCTGTAGTAACTCTGGCCACATGGACTCGTCAGCCCGGACCTGGGAGGAGGTCTCGGTTTTATCTTGGTTCCGTTACCTCCTTTCCCACGCTTGGCGCAGGACCCGTCACCAGGGGAGCGTTTCCATGCCATCGACTTTACCCCAGCATTAGTTTCCCACGGATAATTCCACCTCCTCGCAAGTCAGAAGAGGCCTCTCTTGTGGCTCCACTACTCCTATCCTAGGTTGCCTCCTGTTTCGGCCCCATCCTTCCGGTTCTGTACTGTGGTATTCATTTTGCTCCTCCACCTATCTAGCCATTGTGGCCGTCCTTTCTCCGAGGTCGGGTTGTCTTCTTCTATGTGCCAAGGCCTCGTGTCCAGCACTCTCCTTTTTGAGGTTTGAAAAAGTTTTATTGTCTGATCACAATTTAACAAAAGTGGTAATATTAGACAATAATGTGATACCCTGGTTATACAAGCTTTACAAGATCATTGTTTACACAATTCAATGGCAAATAAAAAAAAAATTGAATGATGAAGCATACAGTGAGGAAAAAATAATGAATAAATAGATACAATAATAATATATACAAAAGCTATATACCTTATACAGAAGATATTAGACCACATTTGCAGCATACACTCAACCAAGTGTATAAGAAAATAAAGTATAGAAGGGGATGAATGTATCATATGGTACACCAGTTTTATAGTTAAATACACAACTTTCCAGGAGGCAAGGAAAAATTAGATAAAGGTGGAGTCAAAGCGAACAGCTCCCTTATTCACAGGTAGAGTCTCATGGCACTCACAGTCACAGTGTTAAAGTTTACCAATAAAGATTTAAATAAAGCACAAAGGTGGAGTCAAGGTCAACAGCTCCCTAGTGCTAACCCAATCCATGCAATAGCTTGTAGTCACTCTCTATTTGAGGCTTACTTACATCTTTTATTAACCTTAGCCTATTTTTGGGAATTTATTCTCTGATAGCCCTTAGCTTGTCCCATAAGTGCACCCCTCTACCCATGTAGCAAGCCCGCTTAGGGCCAATTCAGTTCTAGCTCAGATAAGCTGGTTCAAAGCCGGCAGAATACTATTCATGGTTTTAGGTTAGGCAAATGGCGGGTTTCCAGTCAGGGCCACATTGAGTTGCCCTAAAAGGGCAAACTAAACTAAGACTGTTGGGCTCCCGACAGTTTTTGTCCTCAGCAAGTTGTGTGGGCCACATAAGGCTAACTGATTTGGGCACAGAGCAGCTTCAAAATGGGCAAACACTTTGGGCACAGGTTGGTTTCAAGGTGGGCACCCCAAATCAGGCATAGATCAGTTCCAAAGATAATTCCCCAGACAGGGTTGAGGATGGGTTTGCACAAGGCATACTGAGCTGGGAGTTCTGAACTTTGACACTAGATGACCCCACTATGTCTGATGTACGGCTTTCCCCCCATGTCAGTATTGATTTTCTTTAGTATGATATAACAGAAATAGGCTAATGAATCATATAAATCATAACAGTACACAAATTTTCTCAGAGTTTGGATCTACTGGCAAAATACATTTGATATGTGCAAAGTTAGGTGATGTCAGCAGTTTTTAATGTGACTACACCATTCCTGTGGTAATCATTTTATATTGAAGTATGCTACCCATTGGAAGGCACTATGAACTTGAAGGCTAGCATGTTACTGGACTAGGTCTGGTTGAAATGCCTTGGCCAATTAAGTTGAATTGATGGCTCTACTGTATTATGATGATGGGGAGAGTAATACAGTATGTTTAGTCTCCCTCCAACTATGGAGGCCAAGGGGAGGGGCTAGCACCTGAAGGCTAGCAGAGCATTTTCATGGTTCAAAATTTTAGAAAATGAGGAAAAAATTGATTTTGTATAATATCTATCCCAGATGGCACCACCTGATCAAAGTGGTCAGCCCACTTTTAGCCACACCAAAAAACCCATGTTGACCCCAAAATGATAAATTTTGACCAGATGGCGCCATATGATCAAAGTGGGCAGCCGACTTTCAGCCACACCAATAATCCATGTTGAACCCAAACTCACTCTGAGACTGATCTGTGCCTATATTGGTTAGCCCAGTGTGGCCCAGGCACCTCACTGAGGACAGAAACTGTCAGCAGCCCATCAGTTAGCCCATTGCAGCCCACATCAGAAGCCACACCAAATAAAGTGTGGGCCACAGTAGGGCCACACCACCTTTGCTACCTGGGTATACAGGAGTGAGTTATTAAATCCAGGATTTCTCGCCCTTGGAGTCTTGAGATTCGGTATTTCAGACTTAGAGTACATTTCTTCTTCAGAAAGGTTTTTATTCCTGTAACAAATGTTCAGGTCTCTCCGCTGCACGCGATCTAACTTCTTTAATAAGCCTTCATTGGCACCCTTGTATGCAAAGCAAGCATAATCAAAAAGTGTCATTATCGTGGTCATTCACTTTTAGGGCTACATTATCTGTTAAGTTCCTTCTAAACTTACTAAAGCGAAACAGCCTATGATTGACCTTACTGTTAAGATCCTTCAAGGCAGGAACAAAACTTAGTGCGCTGTCCAACTTTAATCCCAAATAGCAATAGTTGTCTAGGACTTCTTATTCACTGTTACATAAGAATAATTTGACACACTTTGATTTGGGAAGTTTGCTAGTTGAGCCATAGCAAACCACTTTAGATTTGTCGGTGTTCACTGTTAGGTGTTTACCTATAAATTATGACTCCAGATTGTGTAAAGGCAATTGAAGTTTCTCTCTAATGAGGTCTACCTTATTGTTTGAGCTATAAATTACAAGGTCATCAGTATACATGTAATGTCGACAATCACCAAGTATCTCACTTACATCATTAATATATATAATAAACAAAAAGGGTCCTAACACAGATCCCTGTGGGACACCATACTTCCTCAGTGGCAGATGTAAAGGTGCCAATCTTTGTACATTGCTTACGACCAGTAAGATAACTCATCAGCCAGTTCAGTGAAGTATCATGGAGACCAAGCTTACCTAATAGCTCAATCAAATAATTATGACTCACAGAATCAAATGCTTTACACAGATCAAGATAACAGACACCAGTAAGATGTCCCCTATCCAGATTTTCCTAAATTTCATTCAATAAACTAAAGATAGCATCTTCTGTACCAAGACCACTTCTATATCCAAACTGCGATTTTGACAGATAGTTTTTCTTACTCAGAACATCGTCAAGATGCATATACATTAATCGTTCCGCAATTTTTGATGGGACAGGAAGTAATGAGATTGGCCTCCAATTGGTAATAAGCTTGGTGTTTCCAGATTTTGGTATAGGATTGACTCTGGCAATTTTCCAACAGTCAGGAAAATTTCCAGTATCAAATGTCATCTGATATAACCAAGTCATAAGTTCAACAAGATACAGCAAGGCACTTTTTAAGATATCACATCTGACTCCAATAATCCCAGATGTTTTATTGAGATTAATTTCCTCGAACAGCAGTTCAACCATGCACTTATCCACTTTTACCTTAGTCTCAACAGGGTCAACAGGCTCATCCATGATGACACGTTCAGGATTGCCTCTAGCTGCGATGTCATTTATTAACACACTGCCAATATTAGAAAAATACCTTTTTAAGTAGTCAACTGACTCTTGTTCAGATTTAACAAAACTGTCATCCCCTATTGATTCTGGTGGTGACACCTTAAGTTCTGGTTTTAGGTTTTAGGAGCCTGGGGGTGATACTCAGGCAGATCCTGAGGCTGGTCCAGCCTGAGCCTAGGGTGATACTCTGGCTCTGCCTGAGTATCATCCACAGGGTCAGGCTGAGTCTCAAATCATACTCATTTTGGCGACATTGCCTGAGTCTGGATACAGACTCAAGTGAGCAAGAATATTTTCTCAGTGCAGGTAAATTATGGGAAATTTTTGAATTTCAATTTTGGGTCTTAACATTTTTTGTGAGTGGCCATTAGATTGTGTATAAAAATGATCGTGACTTAATTAGCCTATGTAATATGGGCCTTCACAATTAGCCAATATGGTGACTTTCCATTTTATTAGCCAAATTGCACTTCAATTGGCCAATGGCGATTTGTCGAATGGCTAGCGTGAACCCTGAGTTTCTTCAGCAAAGTCAGAAAGCAATTTGGTTGTGTCATCAACAAGTAAATAACAGTAATCAGGGATTACTATTCAATCTTAGGAGATACAACGTGGCCAGTCTTCAACCTGTTTCTTTCTCTATGTTTTAAAGTTTATCTACACTCCCACTTTGGCACAACATATATATAGCGGTTCATATGACAGAAGAGGGACACAAGACAAATGGCTCTATTAGACAGGATCTGTATATTTCTGGATGAACTCGCTACATACCATGGTAGCAGATCCGAAAGGGGTGTACCCTTTTATTTCAAAGAAATCTACTTCAGAAACACACTGAATCACCTGGGAATTGGCCTGTTTGCATCGGTTATACAAACTTCTCCATGCCTTTGAACATGTCCTTACCGCCATAGCAGGCTATAGCATCTACCCTAAGCATCCTTTTCCATATATGGGCAAATGATACCTCGTCTGGAACAGTCTTTTAAAGACACATTTACCTAGTCGCTTTAAAATAAAGCTGAAAATATAAGTAAAGAATAAACTGTTGGCATACTGATGAAGTCACTGGTGATGATGTGATATATAGAGTTCTAGCATGAACTCTATCTAAGGTTATCAATGTTAGCATCATCTACAACATTCTTTGCTAGCAAAGCTTCAGGCACCCATTTAAGCTCCTTTTTACTACCAAAAGGGGATGATCAAAAATGAGGAACCCCCACTTCATGAATACCCCAATGAATTTTATGAACCGCCCCCCTCAAAAGTGCCATCCCCCCGGCCACAATGAATGAACGCCCCCTTACATGTCTTTTTACATTAAAGTTAGAAGCCTAAAAATATCTTTTTTTTTCTCTTTTCTTTTCATTTTAACTTGGGACAATTATTTACAATCTACACCCAAAAAGTGATGCATAACTCTTTAACCCAAAATAAATGCCTCTAGAAACTGTTCTTGGTTGTAGAATTGGAGCTACCCTATGGCTGCATGTCTTTTCAGAAAAAGCCAAAACTCTCACCAAAAGTAACCCAAGTGGAGGGTATTTGGGACATAATGTGTGGGTTAAAAGAAGTCGCTGAGAAACCTTCGATGGTAAATTTTGAAAGCTTTGGATGTTTCATTGCCATATCTACGAATGTTCATGTTGGCCATCTCATCACACTCATTCAGGTGCCCTACATGCAGGACAGTAGACTGCATGTAAAGGTTTTATGCCCATACGAATATCCCTTTGTCAAAAGTGCTTAGTAAGACTTTGTCAAACCTCTTATGAAATATAGTCATTCTCACATATTGTGCCTGCATCAAAAGTCTTTGACATCTCTGCTCAATGAAGATGCCATTTTATGGCATGAAGTACCATTTGGGTGCTACATAGGGAATTAATACGTTTAATCAAAAATATTCTATTAATTGCTATAATGTGCGATTTCAACCCACACAACCAAACCCATGCCATGGCTATGGTTACCCCCAAGGGGTCTGCCTGGTGAGGTGATACAGTGTGACAAAATCCTTTATGTCAAGGTGAATATCGATGCCCCATTGACAATGCACTAAGCCCCTGTATTGCACCCCTGCATTGAATAACCAGCGCCAAATCCACACGATGACGTCATAGACTCACCGTGCATGCTCAACCTTAGTAAAGCATAAACATCCAAGATGGCGGTGGTCAGCATTTCGCATTGGCGATAGGCAAATGTGAGTTTTTGTCCATTTAATAGATTAAATATAAACCCAAACACCTTGACATAAATGTAAAGATGAACTCTGATCAGTTTGAGCTTCCTGTTTCTTGACTCGCGCGTCAAGGCGGGAGGGCTAAAAGATACTGCCAGAAGTGTCAATATTCTACTGGATTGAAATATACAATTGATACAAACAACCATTCATTACTTGTAATTATGTCTAGAGCAATCATAGTCAGCCCATTAGCGGCTTTTGTAGGCTGGAATGAAATGGACATGATGGGTAATTATTCTGTCTAGAAATATAACACAGGTAAATAATGCACTTTGTAGTACCTTTCTGTGCATATATTGAGGTTTCATATTGATTGTATCTGTGTGGCCATGACGGACCTGATCTTGGAATATCTCGCACGAAATAAGTGAGCACCAGACAGAAACATAACATGAACTGCCTGAAACCAGCAGCAGCGCGAGACCACAGTTTGACCGGCCAGTGCTCGGAGAGTGACCGTAGAGTAATATAACAGTACAGGGAGAGAAACTAAATCCTTAGCTGGCAACTTGCTGCAACTCCCATACTCAGGACAGGCTGGTGTCAGTCTAATTTCCCATCCTCTAGATGGCGCAACATACAGTATTTCTATGGAGACACCAGATGGCAGTGCAAGCTGACAAACATATTACAATAATAAGGGCTGAGTGATTTATTACCAGGGGGGGGGGAAATTTGGAAAAGAACCCCTTTCAGTGGGGCAAAATCCCAAAGAGGATGTACTGCCTGTGGGCAAACCCAAACCACAGCTTCAGGATTTGCTAACATGAACATCATTGGCACGCATGCAGAAACGTGTAATCGATGCGGGTACCCTTGTTTTTGTATAGGTACCAGCTAGTACCCGGTAACAGTAGACCTACATTTTAAAGGGGGCTTTGAAAATCGCCATGCTAGCCCTCCTTCAGTAGTAAACTAAAAATCATATATTCTGTGCTCCTCACATGGCGTAGCTTTTGTAGGCAAAAGCCCCCCCCCCCTCCCACTTGTGCAGGTCAGTCACGATAAAAACAACTGTAGACTGGTCCAACCCATAACCTACTTTTGGGTCGGGGGGGCTCATTTTGCAAAATCAGTTCTTAGTGAGGGGCGGTAAAAGAATCTAAATGCTGTTTAATAGGTAGTTTTTCCACGTCCATGAAAACCCACCACCTTCCCTCTTGGACATGGGTCAGGTCATCAGAAAGTGTAAGATTTTGCCCTTGAAGGCCCTGAAAAAATAATTTTCTAATTACTATATATAACCTTAACAAAATTGTCAAGGTACATCTCCTCAGCTCAGAAGACCAAAAAATACCGATCTAGGCCATCCAGTTCCATTTTTATTTCTTCTTTTGTGTCATGTAACATCCGGTACCAAAATAATGAAATATGGAGGTAATTGAAGTTGCTCTCAGTAATATAAGAATGTCCCATTATGCATAACAAACACATGAAATTACAAAGCCAATATGTCTATTATTGACTTCAATTACAGAGTGGAACAAAATTTGAGTTATGGATGCACACTAGACTGCCTCCTACATGATGATAAAAGTACCGGACGTTACATAACGTCCGGTACTTTTATCCAAATTATTTCACATAAGCTGCTCTCATATGGAGACAAATGCTGGTAGACACACAATTTCTTCATCAAAGTAGGGGATGATAGGGCCCTTTATATGGGTAATAACAAATATTTTGAAGCTTCATTTTTTCCATGTTTTATAACTGATTTAGATTTAGGTACCAGACGTTACAAATTACAGATTTCCATTTTGAAAGACACATCATGAAAAATTCTCACTTAGTAACATGTCCAAACCTCATGGAAATGATACCTATGATCATATACAATACAAAAAATAACTTTGGGATACTCTATAGTGTTCTTTATTCAATACGGGACACTTGTAAAAAATACAAAAAGTATAAAAAAGAACAAATTTGGCCATTTTTTCACTTCGGCAGGCAATAAGTCCTAAAGTTCTTGATGGATGACCACAAATTTACATTTTTCTGATAGCCCTAAGTGTTCTCTATCAAATGAGTCTATGTAAGACAAGATTGGTTCACAACTTCGTTCTCCAGAGCCATAAAAGTCCAAAATGACCCAAAAACCCAAAATCTACTGCTTTCTGGCGATCTGACCCACATATAATGACCACTTCATTATACACAACACAACAGCCATGTGCTTTTGTGTGGACAAAGGAGAGTGGGGACTAGAAACTTTTTTTTTCCAACAGCACAAACATACAACTTGTGGCCTAGTGTTGACATATTTTGGTCCAAAATGACCAAAACAGGCTTGGTTTGGTAAAAATATATAGGATTTCTTGGTGGACAAAGGCAGAGTTGGGACTAAATTAGTTCCTCATGCACACACCGGGGGCACCCTTCACACCCTCTTACTCACTACCCCCTTTCCTTTTCCGGCCCAAATATGGGAACCGGAAACAGTGCATGCGCGAGAGCAGAGCTGGAAGTTGCTGATGTCAGTGTGCATGTGCCGCCCCTGGGAACCGGTCCACTCCAGATTGGTTGCTATACTACCTCTATCAAAGTTGCCCAGTGAGAATCTGAAAGTCAGCCGCCCTATAAAATGGATCTACAAAAGAAGCTTTCTATATAGAGGCTCTCGGTTGTGGAATAGGTTGACGGCCAACAAACAGAACAAACCCAACACTGAAGACTTTGTAAACAGCCTCGATAATGTGTGTGTGCTTGTGTGTTAATTATTCACTTGTATGATCTTTATTGTATCATAATGTTTGCTTACTGTGAAAAACTCCCCTTGACATGTGACCATGTTTAGTCAAATAAAATATTATTAAACTCAAACTCAGTGTCATAATAAGGTCAGGGGAGTGCGAAGAAAAATGTCTTCTACTTCCCAGACCTTTTTTTACCCTTATAGCAGAAAGCTAGTAACATTCTTTCTGCTTATAGTTTCTTACCACAATGTTAGTGTCCGTGGGTATAAGCAGGCTATACTATGAGACTCATGATTAAAGGGTAACCGCTTAGCATCACACTAGTATAAAAACGTGACAAAATGTACTCTAATTGGTGCTTCAAAGTTTTGAAAATGCTTTCAGTCACTGTTGAATCTACGCTTTTGCATTCACCCCCCCACCCCCGAAATGATATAACTAACACACCATCAGCGTCCAATTGGCAGGACAATACATTAGACAAAAGGACATCACACAAGGCCACGAACACCAGGTGTGTAGAACCTGAGACCTGTGAAAGATACTGAAAAGAGACAGCTCAGAGAACAATGACCATACAAACAATGTGTTTTCCATACAGAAAATATGCATAGAAAAGGTTATTCAACAGAACACCCTGCAGAACAACCATCAGCACAGATGACATCTAACATCTTATCAGGCTCTGTTAAAGTTTCTAAGGCACACAGGAAGTAGTATTACAAAAACCTGATCCCAAAATGTACCTCAGTAGGTTCTATGCATATATAATACACTGTCATACTTTTCAAAGGTATTTACAGGACATTGCTTTTATTTTTAGAAAACAGTAAGACCTGCTGTTTGTACAAACAAATCTAATGACTGTACAGTAGATTGCCCCGTACCCAGTACAGGGCAATGTGCTACATATTTACAATCAGGGCTGAGAGTGTACCCAAATATCTTGAAGAAGACGTATTGAATAAGTCGAAAAATGTTGATTACTACTGTTAGTCACAAATTCCCCATATTCATTCTACACTAACTATTATGTAACATTACATCATATTACATCATCATTAATGATTAAGATATTATATTCATATTCTTATCTTTAACTCTTCTTCTACCAAATTCCCCATAGATATTATTACCCAGAAACCAGATATTTTTAAGGTGTATTTGAAGTGAAATTAAATAGGACGAGAATGGAATAAGCTTTCAGGAACTGAAAAAATCTGGTCGATATTCCAAGGGAAAGTGAATTTATGACAAACCTAAATATACCTAATGATCAAAAGGTGAGATATCCCTTATAAGCAATAAATCCTCTGATTGCAGAGTTATGAGGTAATTATTTTGGCTTGCAGATGTTAAAACTAGACAGCATTACCAATTTTCAAATTGAAATATTTCAGTCCAAAGTTAGTCTAGCATGATTTAATGAATTACATGAATCAGCTGATTTAAATATTCATTAGATTCTATCATCAGAAAGTATTTGGGAGAAACCATTCTTTTTGGTTACCATGGTTGCCATGGTAACATATGGGGTTCGCTTCGCTATATGAGAATTGATACAGTTATGAATATGATAATATATAGATGCATATTAACTCTTCTTCTACCAATCACGCATTTTTGCGAGTTTACTGTGCTTTACCGGACGCGCATTTTTGCGAGTAACTCGCCGATTTATGGCCGATTTTTGACCCTCTGTAACTTCCTTAGAAATGGATAAAATCTCACGATTTTTTTGGGATGTGCTCTTGGGCATATTCTCTCTAGACAGAACAAGGCTTTTGGTTGTGTAATAACTTCCCTTTTATCTAGAGCCAGTTGAACATGGATGAGACAAAGGTTTGGGTAGCATGATTTTGAGCAAGATTAAGGGGGAAAAAATGAGAAAAATTAATAGAATTATCATTTGGGGGTTAAAAACTGACTTTGGGTAATTTTTCACAGGGAAAAAGATGGGGACAAATTTGAGAACATATTCTGATGCATTATGGGGGAAATCCTGGTTGCCGTAGCAACATACCATGTAGAAATCGCAACATTTGTTCCTCCAAATATAGCCATTAAGAGTAATATTGAAATACGCATACAGATTTTTGACACACTGGGTCTTTCTGGTCAACTAATTCTTCATTAGTGCATGAGAAAGGCCAGAAAAAAATCTTGTGTCTCTTGATGTTGCTGTTCTTTGGTGCACCTCTTCCATAGATAAGAACCTTGGATCATTTTCTGATTCCAGACAGCACCTGTTTCCAGACAATTTGACTTCGGATCATAACTAGATCTAAGGCTACAGCTACAGCTGCCCATTAGATGCACGGCAGACCTCTCCTTTATGACGTTAACATGATTAGATCCCTGACCTCAGAAACTATGGGTATAGAAACTATGAGTATAATTGTTATGAGCAAGCAATAGGGTAAAGGCACCTGTTTCGGGCGCTCCTGGCCAGGGAACTGGTAATCATTTTTGACCCCTGAATTAATTCTCTCCCAAATATGCCCCCTGCACTCAGAAAATTACGGAGCCCCTAATAAGACATACCCAAAATAGTTTTTTCACCAGAAAAAATATTCTTGCGGGTACTGAACAATTCTTACGGGTACAGAAACAATTCTTGCGGGTACTGAACAATTATTGCGGGTACAGAAACAATTATTGCGGGTACTGAACAATTCTTGCGGGTACAGAAACAATTCTTGCGGGTACTGAACAATTCTTGCAGAAACCGAACAATTCTTGCAGATACTGAACAATTCTTGTGGAAACTGAACAAATCTTGTGAATACTGAACAATTCTTGCCGATACTGAACCATTCTTGCGGATACTAAACTGTTCTTGTGGAAACTGAATGATGATAAACTCCTCAAGCCCCAACATGAATGTATCTGTACCGGCAAGAATCGTTTTTGTACCTGCAGGAATAGTTTCTGTACCTGCAAAAATATTTCTCTCAGTTGTTACTGAGAAGAAAATATTTTTTACATGTTTTAAACTCTCAAAATTTAGAAATGCTACTGTGTCCAAAGAATTCTCCTGTACATGCACGAATATAATTTGCATGAAAAAAAAAACTTTTTGGTATGTTCCTCTACCCCAAAAAAAAATTATTCCTGTGCCCGCAAGAATTGTTCAGTACCCGCAAGAATTGTTCCGTATCCGCAAGAATTGTTCAGTATCCGCAAGAATTCGTCAGTATCCCCAAGAATTCTTCAGTACCCGCAAAAATATTTTTTCAGGGGAAAAATTATTTTTGATATGTCCTTTTAGGGGCTCCGTATTACATAGTGCCAAGCCCATGTCCTTTGTCAAATGGAATGTTTTCTAAAAAAGATTTTTTTCTGCACTACAAAGAATTCATTATCAGATGAAAAAAAAAAATTTGCAACCACAAAAAAATATTTCTGCACCTATAAGAATGCCCCTGTACCCGCAAGAATTCTCCTGTATCCGCAGGAATGTTCCTGTACCCGCAGGAATTTTTTTTTTATGAACAAAAAAAATCTTTTTGGTATGTCCTATTAGGGGCTCCGTAGTACATTGATGCCCTGTGTAAAGTGAACAGGAATATTGAAGTGTTGGTCCTAACTACCATGTCACCCATACACAAACATAAACTGATAATTTCCGCATACAGGCCGCCTAAGGAACGGGATACGGGAATTTTATAGTGAGTTTGGAAATATTGTGACTGAAAGTGGAATGAGTGAGAAGGAGATATGGATATGTAGTGACATGAATGTTGATTATTAACATAGAAATAGAGCGAAGTATAAAAAGAATCCTGAGGTTTCTCAAAAAGTATCATTTGAAACATCTACCAACTGGTACTACAGGTGTACATCCGAAAACCACAATTGATCACATCTAAACAAACAGGCATCAGGCTGTGTCCTCAGGCAATATTAATGAATTCTTCTCAGACCATATTCTGATCTATGCTATTTCAAGAAAATCCGAAAGCAGCATCAAAAGAAACAGGTGACAGGTCAGAGTTATGAAGGCTACAATAAAGATAGACTTATTGAAAAAATGACAAATACCATCACAGATGATGTGCTTCTCAATCAAGATGCAGACGGGCTAGCTGTAACACTAATTGAGACCATAAATGAGTATCTAAACGAGGACTGTGCAATCCATGTGCTACAAATACCTAAAGAGGATCGGACCTGGGTTGATGACAACATCCTAGACCTACTTAAACAAAGGCACAGGGCTCTAAAGGATGCTGTGTCACATATGGGTCCAATGGAAAACCCACACTTGACACTGGCCAGGAGTCTCAGACAGCAAATTGATATAGGCTGGGCAGAAACAATATGGCAGATAATATAAAGGGCAAATTAGACTCCTATCGAAATAACCCAAAGAAATTCTGACAGGAATTAAACAAAATTTGGAAGGATAAAAAGTCCAGTACTCAGATGTATCTTGTTACAGAAGGTACCAACAACGAGGGAGAGTGTGATTAAACGGCAGCGTATGTGAATGAATGTAGTAATTTTCTGCACCATAGGTCCAAACTTGTCATCCAAACTGCGTGGTGAAGCTGGTGACCACACCAGATACGAGACAATCAATCAACTACAAACTGAGATTGATGAGGGTCTAGTGATGGAGGACAAACTCCTTAGATTTGATTAAATCTGTGAGGATTCACTAGAGCATTGGGTTGATGATATAGACACTTCTAAGTCCTCATGTATGGATGATTTACGCAGTCAAAGGTCAAGGGCAAGGGCAAAGACAACATGAAGAACAACAAAAATATATGGACAGTGTCCATACATCTGTGCATTACCAGTTGTGTGTTTCTTTTGCATCAAAGACTAAAATGTCAAAATTACAGAGACCCAGGATCAAATTAAATAACACATAGGCAAATAGTCACTTCCTATATATATCTTGCTGTATTACTAGATTAACAACTTGTCTTTGCCATGCATGTGAGGGGCATGATAAATATCTGAAGGTTGAAGTCGTTTTTACTATATAA
This sequence comes from Acholoe squamosa, assembly GCA_949317995.1. Taxonomy (NCBI): domain Eukaryota; kingdom Metazoa; phylum Annelida; class Polychaeta; order Phyllodocida; family Polynoidae; genus Acholoe; species Acholoe squamosa. The sequence goes on from OX439044.1 coordinate 57,352,542, forward strand.
AGCCAGGGATTATAAGTCACCACAAGTAATAGTACATGTTTATAAATCACATTTATTACCTATTATACATTATAAGTAGTACTGATGGTATTATATGCTGGTTCAGAAAAGGCATACTTGATGAACTTCAGAGATATCAGAATATGTGTCTTAAAACATGTCTCAAGGTTCATCAATTAACACCAACTATTTGGGTTCATCATTAAGCAGATCTGTGTACCTTTCTTGAAAGCTAGGAGATCTTGTAACATATAGAATTTTGCCTACTGTCCCTCTGTACTGCTCAATATGTCCTATTCAAATGCCCCGACATTTTTAAGATGAGTGAATAATGAATATCAGGCCAAAATAAAGTAGGCTGGCTTATTTTCACATGTCCCCCTCCTCACGTTATTAATGAAATGTATCATAGATATGATGCAACGAGTTTCGGGTATATACTCTGATATACCAACGAGGGCGAAGCTGAAACAGTGATGAAATTCCTCGTAGCGTTAAGGCCGGAATTTTATCAGTGCTGGCGTGGGTGTCCACAGGGGACATCACATAAAGGATGCACCCTAAAACTAAAAAGGTGTAAATGGGGCTTGGTTTTGGGTAGATCAGTAGAACTTTAGGCTTCATCATGGCTTCAGAATATCACAGTAACGTGCTCATTATAGGTTAAATCAAATGCGATGATGATGGGTTAAACAAGACCTGTATAGTTGGGGGGGGGGACAGCTCCTGGATATAAAAAAGTGCTTCTGTTGAGAGCAGCACAAGATGTGACACATTCATTAGGGTAATTTGAGGGTGCTGAGGGTGAATCTGGGCATCTCTATATCTAGGTCAGAACAAGGTCAAATCAAAGGTCAAAGGTCACAATGCAATTGCAATGCAGTGTAAGCAATTTAGAATAGGCCTACATGTTAATGCGGAATCCACCATGCACTAAGGACCTCTAGTGTCAATGAATGTCACACAGTCTTCTCACTATTCTATATTAAAAAGCAGATCATGAACTTTGACCTTCATTTTGACCTTGCTCCGAAATACACACCCCAGATTCGAAACCAGCACCCTAAAATCACACTAATCCATATGTCACATCTTGTGCTTCACTCCACACCAACACTTTGGTAAATAACAACATTTCAGCTGGCTGCCTGCCCAGCTAATAATGTTATAGAAGTCAATATGTTGATATAACAAATCTACACTGTAAACTGTGGTGGCCGTAGCCAATAACTGCAGACAAAGTCGTTGTTACAAGTTTGACTTGATGTTGTTTATTGCTGAAATGCCACAGGAGGTCTAATCCCCTTTGGTAGACACTTCTTTCCTATGATTGTCACAGTATAGCATACAACAGTACACTAATGTCCCCAGGTAGTATAATCCTTTAGCATAGAGTCCATTGAACATGTAGTGTACTATCCAGTAGTCAATGCAGTCAAGTGTGACATCAAGGCTAACGTGCAACCTCAAGTGGAACCTTGTGTAACCTGTACAAAGAATATTGCCTCCTATAATCCTCAGGTACAAAGTCCAATGTCAGCAAGGTAATCCAATATGTCCATGTGTAGTGTACAACAGCTCAATCAATACTGGCTGACATCTGAGGAGGATGGGGTTTTATATCATGTCCATGGAATAATCTAGAACTGACCAGGTTCATACAGAAACAGTACTGACAATGACATCAGAGGGTGGCAGCTCTCTAACCTTCCAGAATGGTCCATACTGTACCACAGATATCACCCATATACTATGCGATTCTAGATGGTTCTAACATAGTCTACACATCTCTATGACAATCTCAATCTTACAGATGGGGACCAGAAAGTGCTATATTTATCTTACCATGACTCATACACTTCTTTGATATTCTCAAACCGTACACTACAGTAAACCATACCTGTTGAATCCACCAGGGATCCTGATAAAATAGTGGACCACCATACATGAATAGAATTGAACCAGTGTAGTTTTTACAAGAAGCCCTAGGTAACAGTAAGGCGGCACACAAATGTACAAGAAATCTCCGAGAAAGTAACGATGGATCTCTGGCAGCTTTGGGACAAGGAATACACCACTATTTTGATGACTTTTTTTACAGCGTATAACTAGTGTTTGGCATAAAGCTCTTTCACTGAGTTGAATCTCATAGGAAAAGAGGAATGTCTCTCAGTGTGGCAGTACTGCCAATAGGGCTCTTTGATAAAACCTCAAATTATAGGCAACTGCAAGTTGAATTATAGAGGAAAGTTAAGAGACCAGAAATTAATTCTTTACGAGACTCCATGAAACCGCACACCCACACTAATTCTTTTACCGAAATTACTTGTATAACATTTCTTTACAAACTCTCATGAAAAACCAGTTCACACCCTTTGTACCTTAAATGGGAACTGTTTCCAAAACCATCCAGCAATGTAGGCCTATCCTTTATAGCTCGGTCCACACTTTAGATAGAAAGTACTTTTAACTATTTTGTGGAGACATGATGCTTTGATGTCAGAGGCCCATTATCCTGTCATCCATGATGCGTATACGCACTGCTGATACTCATTATAATCTTCCTGAAATATCAGCATGATGCAATGGTCGCGAGTTACTCTCACACAGTTCAATTTAACATCATTCATGGTGATAACATTTTGCCTCATGCAACATGCCATCTTTAAAGGGTTATTTGCTCTATAGGATAGCTTCCAAGAACGAAGGCATGTGCCTCGCCTATGGTTTTTGTGACGCACAAAGTGAAAGGTGTTAGGAATATGGGTAAGGGCTAATTGGGATTTCTTTTTTTCTTCCACCGTTAGCCCTATTGTTCAGATAGAACTAGAGGACCTCATGGAATTGGCAATGACGTCAGAAGAGCGTGCTTTCATGAGAGCAAAGTAGGCTTTTAATTGACTCGAATTCACAATGCATCGCCCATGAGTTGATTATTAAGAATTGAATGCCTGCACCCTGCTGACCCTTTGGGGGTGTATACGAATCCCAAATGACGGCCTACGCCTAGCTTAGTGGAATTAATATAACATCCTTTTACCTGTTGGCCTTCCTGGCAAAGCGTGGCAGCCATATTGCATACACATTAGGACATGTTAGGACAATACCCAAATGCTCCCATTGGCATCTCTCTGTCATTTTCTGTTTGAACATAATTCCGTATTGGAAAATGAATTGAATGGAGAAGACAATTTTGGTAAGTTATTCACCTGGGTTGCATTCATGCATGTATATATTGACAGAGGTATTGTATCCGATGTATCCGGGGAAGAAGTTCCTGGAATAAGCTGACTCAGGAATGAAGTTCAAAAATTGCTGTAAGAGATCTTTTCTTGATAATATTTAGAAAGTGACTAAAAACAAAAAGAACTTTGACAGTTTTTATGAAGATCGTGTTTTTAAGCATTAAATAGCTCGAGCTCCACCTCTCTGATATAATTAATTTTTATTTCCACTTTGCTTTTCTTGATTGTCTGTTGATTTTCTGTCTGCAATGAATATCGCTAATTGTATCCGATTTAATTTTAGCCGAAAAAACCCCTTTTCAACTCAAACTCTTACCTACATAAATGGGTTCACCTTCAGACCATCTCACACTTATTGTTCAAAGACACTGGAGAGATAGGAGTGTGCAGATTTGGGGGATAGTCACCATGAGGGATAGGTAAAGTGAATGATAGGCAGATTGAGGATAGGTAGACTAATATTAAGAATGTACAGAGAAAATTAGGTACAAAGGTGAAGGGTAAACTTTAATCCTTTAAGCCATGTGAGGGAAAACCTAATTAAAATCTAGATGTTTCAGGGGATAGGTAGTATGAGTGATAGGCAGACTAAGGGATAGGCAGTATGTGGGAGAGGTAGAGCCATACGCAAGCAGAGTACTTGTCAGGTTCGGATAGGCAAACATTGGGATATGTAGATTGAGGTACTGACTTTGATTAGCATGTTGCATCTTTAAAAAGTTCCAATCATTTTCAATATAACTTTTTTACATTTTTAAAATATTCTCATCGTCAAACCTCATTTTTAGGTACCTTTGGCCAAATTCTGAGAATCAAGACCACAAATTTTGGATTCAGCAGGATTTTCTGGTATAGGTGGCCCCTTGTTTCCATTTGATATCACTCTGATAAAGATTCCTGACATCTCCATAAACCCCCTTATCTTACATAGGACTCAGTACTGAACACAAAAGGTAGCCTACTTTTAAGGGGGGGTAGAGTGAGTGAGTAATAGATGTTTAACGCCATTTTGACAGCTGAGGTCATATTCATGGCGAGAACTACATTACATGATTTCACAGAGGAGAATGTGTCAGTGCCCGCGCATATGTGCACCACGCACATCCTGAGGGGACAGGAAAGAGGAGAAATAGACCCTTTTAAGTGGGCTAGGGAAGCCCGTAAGGGGGGGGGGGTAGAGGGGGTGGCTTGCACTATAGGACTCTATGGAGTAACATATCCTAGGGAACCTATACTATTCTTGCTAGCATTATCATTGATGAATAAGTCGTAGTCTGGTAATTTTTGTTTCAACAGGGCTTCCGCAGGTGTCAAAGTTGTCATTGGTGCCATGCCTTTGACAAAAGTTTGATCAGAAGGTATTACATTCTGTTCCTTGAATTCATCTGAATCTGAATCGTCAGCGATGTCACAACATGTAGTTGGAGTGGTATCAGTATGGAAAGAATTTTCCTCACCATCGATATGGACATTATCATTGTTCGAAATGTCGTCAGTTGTTAGTTGACATGTTGTGGTCATCTTTGGAGGTGGCACTGTATTCTCCAAAGCTGTTACATAACAGTCTAGAGCATTCTTTTTCTTTGTTAGCTGAGCTATCTGTAGGCACAGTTCTTGCTGGTGGGTTAACAAGTCTTCATTGTTATCCTTTATTTCCAGCATTAGTTACTCATTGTCTTCAATCATTGCGTTTCGGATCTGTACTAATTTTTCATTTTCGGTCTTCCGAAGATCGATGTTTTCTTGGATCCTACCTTCTTCGATTAACAATTGGTTGCATTTATCTTCTTGATCAGCTTGCCATTGTTCGTATTCGATCTCAAGTTTGAGTTTCTCGTTCTCCAATTCAGCTTTAGTCAATCCGAGCTTCTTTTGGATAACTAGATGCTTCTTTTCCAGAGATCTGTTTCTAGCTTCCTTATTTTCTACATTCTGTTCAAGATTGTTCAGAGTAAAAAATAGAAACTTTTGTTCATTTTCGTATTTCTCGCATTGTTTTTTCGAGATTTCGTAGGCGCAATACTTTGCGTTCGGAATTTTCCCACTTCTTTTGTTGGTCACGTCTCATCTCATCTCGGTTGATTGCTTGCTGTCGCAAGTTCTCTTTTGCAGTCAATCCTTGGCTTTGGCTTCCACCTACATCAAAAATAGATGTACTTAAGCCTTCTAGGGACTTCCTGTCTGTGATCAGTGTAGCTGTAGCAGTACTAGTAGTAGTAGCTACATGTCTTCGAAGCGAAGTGTTCATCATCATGATGGGACTTCGAGTTCTTTGGTCTGTTCTGCTAGATCTAATTTCTTTGGATTTGAAGTCAATTGTACATGGGTAGTTGTCAACTTAGGAGTTCGAACTACCTTTTCTGTCAGGGAATCAGCGAACGTTATGTAGCCATCTTCGGTTTCGATAGTAAGGCTTCGGCCTGTATCAACCGTAAATTGTGTGTGGAGCCTTCGCTTCAGAACCTAAGTTGCTGAAGTCAGATTCAGTGGAGTTACCACTGTCAAACCCCAAGTCTCCTTGGGTCGCTCCGTCGTGGTTCGGTTCGACCTCCAGGGTCCCGCACTAAAACCAAGACTGGTCACGGCACCAGTGTAATGGTTCGAGTTCTTATACAACTTCGGTTCAGTTCGAGATATGTCAATAACAAGCAAAACCAGACAAGTTAGCTCAGGTTAGTGCAACCGGCACATGTTTATTTCAGGATTACATAAGTTCGAAGTGGCACTATGAAGATAGCTTGGTTCTCTTCCGGTGTTGTCCTGGCCGCAGCCAGAGACCAACTGAGCTCCCTACGCTCCCAGGTAGGGACTGGAGCAGCAAAGACTAGTGCTGCCGCCACCCCGTAGTGGCCAGGGGCAAAGCGACCTCTGGTCCCACCGGTGGCAACCGCACCGATGGACCTGCCCTCTCGAATAGGGAGCAAACACTATATACAATGCTCCACGAGCCCCTACACTACCCTCCATAGAAAAGCATTGAGTGCACCAAGTGTCTAAGTTCAGGTGACCTACTTTTTTTCGAACCTAAACTTTACAAAGATTAGAATCTTATAAGAGGTAAATAGTACACCTCCATGACCTTGAACATGTACACTATCACATGACAGGTTTCATTTCATATCATATTTAATGGTTTTCGTGTAATTTGACCTCAAACTCAACAACCTCTTCTCAAAAATGCTCACTTCCGATCTTAAAAATTTCACAAGCCCCTACCCCTCTCTTAAAACTCGGCTTTCCGAGTTAAAAAAGCAGCAAGTGGGTAACCAGCAGAAAAGCCCCTGTTACACATCTTTCGATCTGTTGCACAGGGATGGCTCTGCCCCAGTGAGCCCATGCAGGTATACACATTTTTATGACAATAATCATTTGAATAAGTCCATGTCTTTTTCTGTACCATCACATAACATCTATTTGATATATACCAAAATTAAAAGCATATTCTAGAAGACAGTTTCAACATCATACCTTGAAAACAGCAAGTCAAACCGTGCATGACATATTGTAATCTTCTAGTGATAGCAAAGGTGACGCCTCCTGCGTAGGCTATGGGACGCGATTTAGGCTAAATCCTATTAGACACAGCAGGAGACAAAGTGCACATTTAAGATGCACCCTGACACATCTGGTGTAATAATATTAAAGGACTATTGCACGTGACGTAGGTATTGCATCTGAGTTACCCCCGGGGGGGGCACTCAGTTTTCTTCTGACGGGGGTGTGCGGCTGGGGCTCTGACAACCCTTACCCTTGGTGAGAGGGATTTTGGGCAAAAGGTGACCCTTGCTGAGAGGGATTTCGGTCAGAAATGTGCACAATTAGGTCTTTTATCTGAAAATTTACCCTTGATGTGAGGAATTTTTGTCAAAAGTGACCACATTTGGGAGAAATTTGAAATAAAATTCTGAAAACTGACACTTATTTGGACGCGCAGGGTCAAAATATGAGAAAAGTGACCCTTGGTGAGAGGGATTTTGCCTAAAAGTGACCCTTGGTGAGAGGGATTTTGACCAAAACTAGACCCTTGGTGAGAGGGATTTTGGCCAAAAAGTGGCCTTGCCAGCCGCACACCCCTGTCAGTGACATATAGTGAGTGCCCCCCCCGGGGAGTTACCCTTGTGACCTCCCACAGTAATGATGGCTTATGGTGCACATTTGAGTGCACTGAGTAAGTACTAGGTGGCAGCACCGCATCGGCCCATCCCTTGTCAACTTGGACTAGTTCACCTGTTGTTCAGAGGTTGATATAAACTGACCAAAACTGTTTTCATAAATTATTGCATATACCATACTCATTTGTTGTCACTGTGAATGAATGCAGCTCTATTGGTCAATGCCTAAACATAGTCTATTTCATTAGGTTTCACTTTTGTGTCAAAATTGTGTCAAAGAAGAAAAGGGGAGAACAATTGTCATAGCAAAGATTGCCAGTCTCACACCCACGTCAAAGGACCCCCCCCACACACACACACACACACACAAAATCAACAAAAACTAACAGACAGGAAAAAAAATTCAGCGGTTTGAATAACTTTATAAATATGCATCCACTTATCAAATTCAAATTTTCTTGGGACCTACAGTAAATATATATCAAGGAAACGTCCAGTGCATACTGAAGACACACTTGTTCCACAAAATATTATATGCTCACCGTACTTGGGCAATATTTATGATTCATGCAATGGGCAATGACGAGTTCCTAGCCTGTAACAATCTAATGTAAACTTTGACGTTTCAAGTACTTCACTTTTCCTAACCTAGCACACATGAAAAAAATGTTCCACGGGAATTCACCTGCCTATAGTGACTTGTGGATCACCCCACAGACTGTAGCTAGGATAACGAGATTTGAAATACTTCATTGACTGTATCATGTATTCAATGTAAGATAGAGTTAATAAAGTGGATTCCGGAACTGCAATCCATTTACCTCTATCTTATCTGGTAGACTGTAGATGACATTCCAAAGTACCCTCTCCAGGAAAATGAACCTGTCAAATTTACCAGCTGGTATCTCCATTCAAATTGGTCATAGTAGTACGTCACAAGGTGATGCCACTGGGTGCATAAAGGCCACTGCTACTAATGGGTGATTGAACCTGATTGCTCTTTAAAGTGTTAAATCATACCTCTAGGTGGCAGTAGCTCTCAGCATGTTACGTGCCTAAGGAGGGTATTTCAAATAGAATGTATCTACAAATAAATCCACAGAACACAAATGTGGCATGAAATATTCCGATGAATGAAAGGGTTATGTTGATAATTAGTGGTTGGCCTATGTATTGGTGGGGGTTCAGTGGGGGTGGTCTATAATAGTTAGCTAGTTACACCTTAATCCTACCAGAAAAAGTGTCCCAGGTCAGAGAGAAATGTGGGTTAGCAATCTTTTCCCTATCTAAAATTACCCTTTTTAGTGAATGAACCAACTTTATATGTCCCTAAAGATTTAGACCCCTCCTGATAGGCTATAATGTGCCCTACATCCATTAGAGACAGTCCAGGGCATGTGTAAAGTTGAGGTCTTTAGCACTGTGACACATATGGAAGTGAATGTTGAATGAAGGGCTGTCCACCCTACACAGAGTAGTCTACGCAATTCACCCCGAACGAGTCTTCTGTCTCTATAACCCTAAAATTTACCGATCGCATTGGTATTATTTTTTTTTTCTTTTTGTCAGCATGATGCATGTAGACCCAAGTAAGTCTACTTCGCGGTATTAAATCCCTAGAGCAGTCGTTAAAGTAGAAGTGCAAAATGCTTATTGGACAGCATAATGAACCAATGAAGACCACACCAGGTAGCAAGGATACATTGGGCCAACGTCAGAAATGGTTGGCACCGTCACAGGCAATTTTTTGACGTTGGGCCAACGTTTAAGAAAACGTCTCTCTGCTATAGCTGGGGCTTCATTGGAGCACCTGTCATGGTTCACTTTAAGCCTGTGGAATATGACTTGTGTTCCTCCTTTCACAAAGGTGGCACGATGCTTTGAAACAGGGTCCTTAAAGGCTTTACCAGCGAGGGCCTCTTACGGAAGGCCTTTGTTGCTGGTTGCAAATTAAAATCTCATTTGGCGTCTGTCACCATTGTCGGTGAGGTATGTTAAATTGGACTACTATTGTGAAGAAATGGCAGTCAGAAGGCAAGTTCCGGTCATGCGCAGTCATAAAATTTGCCCATGTGTTGCCATAGAAACCTTGTAAATGTGGTTAGGAATGTCTGCAGAATGGAGCGGGGTGTAATAATCGGGATTTGGTGATCCTCCCCATAGAAAGGGTAGAGGCTATTTCTGGATGCTTTTGTATTTTCAACCCTTTGAGCTAAACATCTATCAAAGCCGAATGCTACAAAAACCGCGGCTTATAGATCATTCAAGATCATACTTACTCTAAACTTGGTGCCACTAATAGCCAAGGTTTTGACAATTTAAGCAGCAGTTATATATCATGTAGTGCGGCTTATAAGAAGGGGTTTGAGGTATTGCTTTCTTCTGTTATTTTTCATCGAACGTGCCATACATGTAGAGATTTGAGTGGCTGGACATTTTTTTTTCTTTTTTTCTTTAGGAATATATGCAATGGAAATAACTTTTTCTGGCAGCGGACAGAAACAAGAAAAAAGAAAACAAATAACACAAGGCAATTAGTTTGAGAGAATATTATTATATTCAATAATATCAAAACATGAACTTTACAAACTTGGTGCCACAGTGTGGCCTGCTGTACAAGATGATAATAGCACATTGTGTGTATACACATGGGTCCAGTGTATGGCCCAGAGAAGGGGAAACCCCAATAAATAACATACAAACTGTAACACGGCCCTACTTCTATATACACGTCCCTAGACCCACTGCTCCTTTAACTTCAACCCTTTTAGGGTAGGATAGTAAAATAATGCATCTTGTCAATTTGTGAAATGGCCGATGCCTAAATGCAGCCTTTTTGAGTAGGTTTCCTGGACTGCAGTGGTTTTGGGTCATAGTGACCCTACAATGTCAATACATATACCCAAAGGTGGATTTGATGTTGCACCAATGCAGTGCTAGCAAGTAGAATCGCTAGCACAAAATTATGTGGCAGGGTTGACAACATACAATCTAGTGACAACATTGACACATTACATTTCTCAACCCCCCCCCTCCTTGTGTTGGCGAATCACCAAACCGAAATGAGGATCTAGGATTTAAACACACAGTTTGATCAATTTGTAGATTTAATGTAGTCTGTTCTATACTCTCCACGCACATACACATTGCCTTGGCGTGTGGGTATTAAGACTGTTACTGGGTTATTAGTTGGAGGGTGGTATTGACCAGGTTCCCAGGTCCAACTGAACAGGGGAGCATGCTGTTTGCTGTGGATGACATTGTGGCCAGTATACCACTATATGGACAATAGGTGCTCTCAGATAATAAATCCCCCCTTGCTCTTAACACCATTTCTGCCCCCTTAACCCTTTGAGGGAGACATTGTGCTTAGCTTGAATTATATACATTTTCCACATTGGTCGATCTGATGTGTAAATGTAACACTGGCTAGAGTCTTGCCGGAGCTGCACCCCTCCCGTAGGGCATCAACGTACAGAGTTGATGCACTTCTTGAGTCAATACAGTGTCGATGCATCACCAGACATCAATGCATTAAGGTGACACTAGTAAAGGTTACCAAAAAAATTGTATTATCAATATTCATTTGAGAACTAAAGTTGTGAGCCTATGCAATGTTGAGTACCCAGCATATCTTATAAATAGGTAAAGATTTGGAACATCTAGAGGTATCTCCATACCTTTCCTCTAATAAGCACACGTGCAGGCTGGTTACCCATAGGAACATCGAAATTATTGACTGTCTTTGTGTCCCTCTTCCTATCCACCTTAAGGATGAGAAAACATATCTGATGGCCCATTATCGTCTATATAACATCAGCAATGACAACATTAGCCATTATCTTCATTTACTATATACTCCATGCTTATATCAAAGCTTCAACAAAGCATAATTATTGACTAGACATTCTTATCTTTCTACAAATGAATCAATGACCAGTTTTACAGTGTAGCATTAGGATCACCATGATAAATTATACATGTAAGGATACCACAACTAGGGATATGTCGCTATGTGGCCACCCCATATATAGCAAGTAAAGGACATAATAGCTACATTTATGTTGATACTAATTAGCCCTAATTCATCAAAACAAATAAAGCTTTTACCAAGGTTCACTCCCTTTGCACACAACATTCACTCTGAAAACCTTTCATTATGAGAAATCGCTTTCCAATCGCCATCACTACAGCATTGGTCGATTCCCATAAGTTTGGACAAATTACGCAACATTTCACAAAATAAGGGTTTATAGGTCTGTGCTCAAAGCAATTATTTTGTCCAAAGTCGTGATAATCCTGCATCACTTTAATCCCATGAAATATGCCCTTCTCAACACCATTCACAATCCAATATTACATTGACTTTTAAAGCACCACACATCTATCATTCCCTACATATGAGATATCAAAATGATACAATCTGAGATCTCCTGGCTGAGAGAATGGCACAAAATAATGTCTGAGATATTGATATTATAAAGCTTATTTAAGCTCTGAACACACAAGAGGCGAACACATTGCATAAAGCAATCAATGCCACAGAAATGCTATCTTCTGAATTAGGCTGATTTCCACACCTTGAGACACATACTAATAGGTAGCGATAAGAAAAGTGAGAAATATTGGAGTATGTTAGATTATAAGAAAACTTTAAAACAGGAATTTCTCACAAAAGTCTAGGGGTACTAGATAACACTGAAACTTTGACCCCTCCTTTCAAAAATATGTAACTTGGAGTCACAAAACGTTGGAATGTACTTTTGGCTTATGCAATGATACATTCTCTTTAATATTATAGAAATACAAATGACATGAAAGAAAGTGAACACACTCCATAGACATATAATTCACCAACGATTTCTTGAATATGATACAGATTTCGCTTCTAACACTGAAGTCAGGAGATTTGTAGAAATTTCGTCCTACATACATGTCCACTATACTCATTTTATATATACACATGTACAAAGCTGAAACTTGGTGGTAATTGAAACAGAGAACTTGGACAGAAAATTGACCTCACATAGACTTCCACAGTTATCTGAGTGGCACATGCTATCAGCTCTAGAAAAAAATCACAAATTTTGCACCTGTTCTAAAATATCATACATATTTACAAGAGCAGTAACCTATAAAAGCCATGTGGGGCTTTATTTAAGTTTACAATGCGGGTTCCCTGCATAATGGCATGATGCAGAGAGGACGGTTTCTGATTACGTATTCAACAGGTCATTGTGTACCTCTGAATTAGCCTAGTACACATTGAGCACATTTCTTGTGATGTAAAGGTTTCATGCGTATCTGAAAGGCTCACACCTTGGGTCCGTCGTGTGTACTGATCCCACTATCCCAGCTTTGAGTTGACCCCAGTCGTTGACCCTGAGCTGCATGACCTTGAGCCGCATCACCTTGAACCACCTGACCTTGACCTGCTTCGTCCGCTGCTGGCGCCCTCTGTAGTCTCTCCATTTCAACTGCTTCTGGTATGACGTGGAGGACCACGTCACCGTCGTGGACGTACTCATTAGGTCTGGCGTTCTCCCTGTTTGCCCAAGGACGTAGATGACGTAGGAGCCAATGACGCGAACGCCGTGACGTCGATTCCTCAGCGTAGGGTGTGATTTTCTGGTAGTCTGTGTTGCTAAGGAGACCATTGGCGAACACCCTCATGGTAGGGGAGAGGACTGTCCGGCACTGGGCATCTGGGGGAAGAGGAAAATTGAATTGTTAGAACTATAGCTGTAGTTTGAGACTCAGATGCTGATAACAAACATGCCAGCAGTTTAAAGGAACGGAACCTAAATCCCTCAGGCAACCATTGGAGTTAGTCAAGTAGCCCCCCTTTAGGCCTGATCAACCGATATCAGCATCACCTTATTACATTAACACTACTGTTCACAGAAAAAAATAATGTCCAAAATTTTAGTCAGATGTTAGTCAAAAAGGCTAACTTTCTAACAATACCTAGTCAAACATACTTTTGACTAAGTATGCAATGTATAACTTTTTGGTTTAATTCAAATGGTGAGTGTAAGCTCTATGTAGGATCCACATCCCACAAATCAGTCTCATCATTTAGGAAGCATGTGAAATGCCTCACAGCATTTTCATTAGAACCCCTGAGTCAAGTTAGTCTGGGTTTCCTTCAAAGAAGCAAATTCATCTGTGGATATTTTACTCATCTAGACTCCCACAGAAAATGTGTTAGTATCTGTTTACCTAGTTTATTTAACAAATCATCAACCTATTTGATATATTTTGCCAAGCTTGATGTTATATTGAATTGTGAAAGCCTCAAATGTATACAGTGCCTGAAAATCACTATCATTTCGACATCAATCGAACAATTTATGGTACAAAGCCACCAGAAAAATCCTGTTTCAAACCACGCTGCCACCTGGTGTGTAAAGGCAACACTTTGCCAATATACCTTTGTCAAAGTGACTAAGGGAAAATGATTTGGATAGTCAATGTGACTAACATAAGCTAGACATTGTTAGTCACACATTAGTCATATACACTAACTAAGATTATTTGGCCGTTTTAACGAAGTTAAGTTAGACCGACTAACTTCGATTTTTTTTCTGTGTATTGGCCTGTATATGCGCCCGGGGGCTCATTAATTTCAACTAGGCTATACTCCCGGCCCTTATTCAACACTGGCGCTTATTCAAGACTTAATTTATAGTGTATTTTGAAATTTCAAAACCTCTGTACCCCAGCACTTATTCGAGACCGGCGCTTGTTCAAGACCCAGGCGCTATAAATACAGGCCAATACGTACAGTAACACTTTACCAGTATCTTAGCCCCCCCCCTCTCCCCCCCCCGATTAAGATGAATCGCTTTTAGGACATAAATCGTACCTTATTGTCCTAAACATTCTGTGTATGGGACCTGAATCGTAGCATGAAAGAAGTTCATCCTCTCTTTATGTTCTTGCTCGTTAATACCATCATCCACTAAAGAATAGCAGTTGCTTTTCTCGCCCCTTTCCAGACAGCCTTTTTGTGATTCACGACTAATATGTCCTTAAAAGTCTGTCATTGTTTGCCTTCTTCCAAAAAACTACGGTCCGGATACAAATGACAAAGGAACGCTCTGTCCCCACATGAACTATGTACGGTCCAATCCCATAGGCTTAAACCCATTTAAATAGGGTCATTTGTGAAGGATGTATGATTCCGAATCATTGGAATCTTTGGAAATTAGCTCAGAATTGTGAGTTACTGAGAAATTTGGCGCATAGGCTAAATTAAGGTTATATAACCACTCTATAGTTTCACCTGTAGATTTCTATCATCTTAATGTAGGATCCCATGACACATTACATTTCCTAACTCATAATGAAATCTGGAAGTCAAAGGTGTTCACCAGATTGCTCTGACATCATTTTATCCCCTGACATTTCAAGACTTTCCATGGCCTGGTAACCCTGTGCTATATAGGTACACTAAAAGAAAATCTTACTCACTTGATCCAGACTCATGCAGGCAATGTCGTCAAAATGAGTATGATTTGAGACTCAGCCTGATCCTGGGATGATACTCATGCAGGCAGCGCCAGAGTATCAACCCAGGATCAGCCTCAGGATCTGCGAGAGTATAACCCCAGGATCAGTCTCAAATCATACTCATTTTGGCGACATTGTCTAACTCTGGATCCAGACTCACTCAAGTAAGTAAGAATCTTTTTCAGTGTATGCCAAATGCCCTAATGATGGCCTTTGCAGGAACGTGAGCTCTCCTTGCCTATAGGATTACCATGGTGTAGGAGGGTGTAGGGTAAAGCCATGATCATTGCCATGGTCTAGGGTGGTAAGTACAGATGTGACAATTGTCGTCTCGTCCTTGTGAATTCCATGTGTCTGTTGACGACCTGGGGTTATGTTGCAGACGATCCGCCATCAGACAACATTGCTACTGTTAGCAGCACCAACAGACGCCGACCAAGGTATGCCGCCATATTGACTCGAGCATGCAGGGTAATCCATAGCTTCTCACGTAGAAAAACTATGTGAAACATGCCGTGAAAAAGGGTGGCTCGGAGAGGTGGGGATTAGCCAAATGGGTGCTTTAAGTGGGGAGGGATAGAAAAAAAGAAAGAAAAGTGTAGGCCCATAAGGGTATACACAGAAAACATGCCACCGCCTAAAACTGGTCAATACAGACAAGCTTAGGGTAGTCAAGGTCAAATGACCACCTAAACTTGTCATACTGACAATAGAAATTCGTCATACTGACGACTTAGGTGGTCAGGATGACCACCTAAAGTTGTCACTTTGACGACTTAAAGCTGTAGTTTTAGGTATCGTCAACCTGAGGACTTAAAGTCGTCTGCACTGACTAGTTTCGTGCCTCTCAGTTTCGTGCCTCTCAGTTTCAGTGATAGAAATCACGATGCCCCGATGCAGAAAAACAGTGCATCATGACACTGCCACACATAAACCTGGAGGCTGCAGGATGGCATCATGCGATCTTAAAGGGTTGTTAGCAACCATCCCTGACTTTCAGTCAATATAATTATCAGAGTGAACAGGAGATAACAGGTGGATCGTGGGATATCAGTATACACAGATATACCCATGGGTATCGGTATCAGTTTAGCAATGTGGGCGGGTTTACTTTATGTTAGCAACTTTGGTTCTACTGCTTCATCAATTTCAAGTTTAATACATAACACCAGAAGAGGAAGTTTACAGAATACATAGCACCTACAAAATGTGTTGTCTGGGGAATTCCAATGAATTCGGCCATTCCAAGGTGATGCTATATACCTCAGCCACCTAAGCTATCATGGTGCACTGGGGAAAGCCAAATTTATTATGATAACTAAAGAAACTGCATGTGTGGTATATATTGTAGGTAGGAGGAGGGTATACCTGTTGTCAGACACTTTCTCTGGGGGTGTGGGGAGTCCCAAACCCTTAACTGATATGTCGGATATGTTTAACATACACCCTTGTGAAGCAAACTATCAATTTCTAGTGGGTGTCGTCTGAGTCCAGGCCCCCTGACACCCAACGGTCCTTTGTATAGGCTCATTGATATCGCAGAACTATATGCTTCCACATCTCGGGGTTCAACATACATACTTTTTGGCTGCTGGGCTACTGCATGCACCATGCACATGCAGGAATACTGAAGAGAATAGTGATATAATACATGTAGCATTACCTCTCCACCCAATTAATTCAAATCAATATAATTAAATGTAGCTGGCTAATAGTCTGCATATCTGTATATAGGGTAAATCACCCCTGACTCGACCACCAGGCATGTTCCTTAAGTCGTCCACCCTTTTATCATATGTTATTTTCACAATAATGTTGTTTTATGTTATCTGAAAGAGGTTAGGCCAAATAAAAAAAAAAGGTTTGTTTCCAGTAACCCGACCGATCCTAGCAAAACAGGGGCAAAAAAACTTTTTTTTGTGATTTTAAAGAATTTTGTCTCAACTTTTTTCATATTTTAAAGAATTTTTCATTACTTTTTGAGGATTTTTCCTGTATCCTTTTCGTGTTCTTCCCCTCTCTCACAGTTGTCATTTTCGCATCATTATTTTTACAATGAAATCAAAGAATTTGATACATCCATTGGTATGTGCCCTTACATTTCCTATATTTTAAATGTAAAAAAAAAAATAAAAAAAAAAAAAAAATCCGACCTACCGACCCTAGCTCTTTGAGCTATGTTACTGCAAACACACCTTTTATTTTTCTTGGCCTTAGCCTAGGGTGGTCGGCATAATTAAGGTACCAACATGCCTAGTGGTCGAGTCAGGGGCGACTTACCCTACTGGCAACAGGTATACTTTTGGACCCGGTTTTGGACACAGTTGGCCTGCTGCTCCATCCCAAAGCCTATACGGACGTCCATTTGAGGCACGGAAGTGGAACACTTGTTCAAGTTATTGATACAGCTATATATATAATTCGCTTTTTTCTTTTAGCATGATGGTGCACGTATACTACCACTACAGACCATCATGACAACTTATCATAAAACAGCATCGTGGCATCCCCTACTTTCTTACTTTGAGCTTTTGTTTCACTTCATCGAGCTCCTCTGTATGGCTTCTTAGCTATAGAATTCTGCTTTCACCTTTTATGTCTTCCTAACCTCTCCATCCTATCACCTGAGTAGAAGGTTGATTCTTTAAAATAAATGACAGTTGGATAACATTCAGAATAATAAGTACTTGTACATGTAGGTTCGTATACTTGATTGACACTTATCATGCAGAAAGAACTATCAGCCGCAGATCCAGGATTCTTAAAAGTGAAGGGGTTTTTAAGCGGTATTGAAAAGAAACCAAAATCCAGAGACATTTCTATAGCCGGATTTGATACTAGGTAGATGCAAGCCCCACTCCTCCACCTCCCCCCCCTCCCGCCGAAAAAGAGATAATGAAAAAAAAACAATGGAAAGGAAGGCAGATTAGGCCCCCGTACCCCTTTAATGCTGTTACTAATACTTGCGATCAAATGTCACAGTAAAACCATATTTCAACCAAACTCCTGATAACCATCCAACCAATAACGTAAATACTTCTCAAAATTAATTGTTTCTTTCCCTTTTCTCCTCAGCATGCTGCCTCATTCCTGGCAGAGCTACTCCATCAGACTCCTCCAGGGGGCGGGCCTGTGCACTGATGTCATCCTGCACCCCCCCTCCCATCCACACATGGAGACCCAACTATAATACCACAGGGTCGTTGAGATAGCTTGATCCCCACTGGACACAAGGGTTTCACAATAAGACAAATATGAACATTGTGTCATGTGCGGGACAAATTTAGATAATGCGTACGTAATTCTCAGGCCCAAATTCGTCTGTCCGGTGTAGCTTACGAGTGGTTGCCATTAATTTCTGGAAAATCTTATTTTCAGGTCAAAGGATGGCTACATTGTCAGCTAATCCCTGCAAGACCCAATCCTTAATCCTAACAGTGGCATCTCCTCCTCTCACACCCCTCACCATAACCATCCCTATGTACTTCTTGTACATCATTGGAATTCTCCATGCTCCTTTTCCTCACCACATCCCTTCAACATATTTTTCATCCCCCACTAGCGTAAGGGAATTTCCCTTGTAATAAAGTTCAGCAATCATATGCGATGTTTTTCCATCTTCCCTTGTGGGGAAGAAGAAAAAAAATACAAAAATGTAGTCTGTCTGATGTGATGGCACTGTCGCCATGGCAACATTGTTGTTCATGGAGAACTTCCGCTGGCATGTCATACCACTTCCGGTGGAGCGTATGCTGGGGGAGTCTATGTGTGCTGATACGTTAACACAATAATCAGTGGGTATCTGCTGACATCAACACCCACCACAACAGGGGCTACATGGGGGCACAGGTGCTGGCTGATAGCATGGAATGTTGCTCTGTGGGCTCATGGGGGCGACAAGAAATGAGCACTTTAGCCTGAAGCTCTTTGCAGAGTCATTCAATATGTCATCGAAAATGACTCTTTTAGAAGGAGGTCTGGCAATGCATGCTTAACACTCCAACTTTCCAAGCGGCACGGATTGAGGGCGAGGTATGGGGGGGATGTCGATTTCAAGAAATGGTCATATCACATGTCACTTAAATCCCCATGTCCCAGTCACCTCTAAGAGCCTACCATGTCCCATGTCAATTTTTAAGAAAGCACCTATGTCATGTCACTAATTTTTGTGCATCATGTCACTAAGGCCCATGCCAGATGTCAATTTTAAGAAATGGCCATGTCACAATGTAAAATTTAGTGGTCCATGTTGCGGGGTTGCGCCATCTAGTGTTTTGCTTAATAAACTTGAAGCCGGTGACTTCCGGTTACTTCCGGTAATGGCAGACATGAGTTGTGTCATGCTTTAAACATGGTGTCAGAAGAAACAAGAAATATGTGGTGATAGACACATTATGACTTCAAGGAAAGTGTAAGAAATGAGAGAATACATGTAACTGTAAGTACTGGACAGTTGTGGAAGACCACCAATGTTGAACTTTGTTGTGTTACCAGTTTCAAGTTCAAGTTGAGTTGCCAGTTGAAATTTGTGCCAAGTCATACTCATAGTCAGGCCAAGTCCAAGTGTATTCTCCATAATTCTGTGAAGTCAAAGTAAGACTGTAAAAATGGTTCTTCCGTTCAAGCCACCCAAAGACCTTGAATTCACAGGCAATATGGCCACCAATTGGAAAGTTTTTGAATCAGAGTTCGAAATTTTTATGGCTGCATGTGCATACGATGCACTAGAATCAAAACGACAAGTAATGATGCTGCTCAATTTGATCGGTGCCAAGGGCAGGGCAGTATATGAAACTCTGCAATTTGATGAAGATGAAGACAAGTATAAAATCAAAGAAGTTTTGAAGAAATTTAAAGAACATTGTATTCCAAAACAGTATGAAATGGTGGAAAGACAAGATTTTTATGAACGAAAGCAAAAGGCTGGAGAAACTGGAAATCAGTTTGTGAGTGCACTGCGTAAATTAGCTGAAACATGTAATTTTGGTGATGCCGAAGATAGTGCCATAAGAGACCAGCTTGTACGGGGGATGCTCCCGGATGAAAAATTATCTGAGAAGCTGTATGATGAAAAAGACCTGACACTAGAAAAAACTTTGCAAATGTTCTCCACCCATGAAATCCGTACTCGTAGAACGGAATTGTCAGCAAGTGCTAGCGTTGATGCAGTCCATCGACGAGGTCGAGGTCGCGGACGCGGCCGTGGTCGTGGTAACGACCGTAGTGATGATCGAGGCAATGACTATAGTGGTAGTCGTGGCCGAGGTCATGGTTCCAGTCGGGGCAGTCGTGGTAATCGTGGCGGAGGTCGTGGACGCGGTAGAGGTCGTGGCGGTTACGGTGATCGTCAACGCCAAGATGACCAGGTTGAGCCATGCGAACAGTGCGGTTATGCGTTTCACTACCGCAACGTGTGCCCAGCAGCAAATGCAAAATGCCACAAGTGTAAGAACATTGGACATTACTCGAAGATGTGCTATTCGAGAAATACTCATGAACTATATGATGAGACTGAAGATTATGGGGGAAATGATGATTATGATGACTATTTGTTTGTTGAAACAATTAAAGTTGAAAATGTCAATGAAAATGTACCGAAAAATGTTGATGAAAATGTTAAGTTTCAGAAGGTACATGAAGTGCAGTCAGCCGCGAAACCGAAGGATTGGACGGTCAATGTGTCCGCGGAAGGTAAAAAGGTAACATTCAAATTGGACACAGGTAGTGAGGTTAACACAATGCCCAAAGATTTATATGACCGTGACTATGCGAAAAACAATTATCTTAGACCTACCAAATCAAAGTTAGTTGGCTATTTCGGAACCAAAGTTAGACCGTATGGGACCGTAGTACTTGAAATTCTCTATAAGGATAAGCTTTATGCTGTAGAATTCATGGTAGTTCACCGAGGAACCCCAGTCCTTGGTTTAGGAACATGTGCTGAGATGGGGTTGATTAAGCGCACATGCGAAGTAAAAAAGACCGACCCCAAGTCACTTTTGGCAAACCCAAAGTACAGTAAGGTGTTCACTGGTTTGGGTTGCATAAAGGGGACAGTATATGATTGTAAAATGGATCCCAATGTCAAACCGGTTGTAAATCCGCCAAGAAGAGTTCCGCATGCCATGTTAGAAAGGTTGAAAGAAGCTCTAGATGCGTTGGTTGAGCAAGATGTGATAGAACCAGTAACTGAACCGACCGAATGGGTGAATTCTCTAGTAATAATTGAGAAAGCAAACGGAAAATTGAGGTTATGTATAGATCCGAAAGAACTAAACAAAGGGATTATGCGCGAGCATTATCCAATGAGAAGTGTCGAGGATATTGCGGCATGTCTATCTGGTAAGAAAGTGTTCTCTGTTTTAGATGCAGGGCAAGCATTCTATCAAATAAGGGTCACAGAAGAAACCTCAAAGTTGATGACTTTCAACTCTGCTTTCGGTAGATATAGGTTCAAAAGGATGCCGTTCGGTATCTCCTCAGCGTCTGAAGTGTGGGAACGAACGGTGACCGAAGTGTTTGAAGGGATCGAAGGTGTAGAGATAATCAGAGACGATATACTGATCGCGGGAAAAGACCAGAAAGAACACGACAAAATTCTAGAGAATGTATTAGATCGAGCGTTAGAACGTGGTCTTGGTCTAAACCGGGACAAATGTCGCATTGCGGTTAGTTCTGTTGTGTATCAAGGACATATCTTTTCAGACAAAGGTGTAGAAATTGATCCCGAGAAAGTGAAAGCGATCACAGATTTTCCAACACCAGAGAATGTTGATGACATTACCAGGTGGTTGGGAATGGTAACCTATGTGGGTAAGTTCGTTCAAAATCTCTCGAAAATCGCAGCACCGTTAAGGATATTGCAGAATAGTAAGATAGAATGGCACTGGGATGAACCCCAAGAGAAAGCATTCCGAGAGTTAAAAAGTGCCATATCAAGTGCTCCAGTGTTAGCATACTATAGTCTTAAAGAGAAAATTACGATCTCTGTAGATTCGTCGAGTTACGGACTCGGTGCATGTATGTTTCAATGTAACAAACCAGTCGCGTATGCATCAAGAGTGTTGACCCAATCTGAAAAGAACTATGGGCAAATCGAAAAAGAAATGTTAGCGATCTCATGGGGATGTTCGAAGTTCCATGACTATATCTATGGACGTACCGATGTAACTATCGAAACTGATCATAAACCGCTAGAAACATTGTATAAGAAACCGCTAGCGTCAGCACCACCAAGAATTCAGCGTATGATGCTCAAAACACAGAAATATACTTTTACAGTTGTATGGCGTAAAGGTAAAGATCTAACCGTGGCCGATACTCTAAGTAGAGGGCCATGTTGTAGTGAAAAAGTAGACGATGATGGTGACATACAAGTGCATACTGTACAAAATTTGCCAATCAGCGACGTAAGATTGAAAGCCCTCAAGGAGGCAACTGATAATGATGTAAGCATGCAGATGTTGCATAAATATGCATCATCTGGATGGCCAAATGACAAAACGCTAGTTCCAATGGAAGTAAGACCATATTGGAATATGAGAGATGAAATTTATGTAAGCGAAGGACTAGTTTTGAGAGGTGACAGGCTATTGATACCTACATCTATGCGGAAATCAATGTTGCAACAGGTGCATAAAAGCCACCTTGGTATTGAAAAGTGTATTCGCAGGGCCAAAGATGTCTTTTTTTGGCCAGGAATGACATCCGAAATCAAAGAAATGTGCGAATCATGTAGCGTATGTGCTGAACACAAATCAAAGCAAATGAAGGAACCCATGATTATCAGTCAAATACCAGTGCGACCATGGCAGAAAGTAGCCAGTGATCTATTCATGTTAGACGGTGATATGTATGTACTGGTAGCCGATTACTATTCGAAATTTGTCGAGTACACAAAACTTCCTCAAGACTGTACTAGTCAGACTGTCAGGGATTACCTTGCGGACGTGTTTGGTCGAGAAGGAATTCCTGAGCAGGTCATTACGGACGGCGGTCCGCAGTACAAAAGTCAGGTTTTTATTGATTTCGCGAAAGAATACGGGTTCATTCATATTATGAGTTCACCTGAGTATCCCCAAAGCAACGGCTTTGCGGAGAGCCAAGTCAAAATCTTAAAAGCGATTCTAAAGAAATCAAAACAGTCTGGTACAGATGTAAACTTAGCATTGTTAGAATGGAGAAATACTCCAATCGAGGGACTTGGTTCACCGGCACAGTTGAACATGGGTAGACGCCTCAGGTCAACTATTCCGAGTACTACAAATCAGCTCAGACCAAAGCCTGTACAAATTAATCTCTCTGATATGTTAGAGAAGAAAGCCGAGCGTAATAAGCAATATTATGACAGAACTGCTTTAAAGGATGAGAGGGAAAATCTCAAAGAAGGAGAAAAGGTTAGGATCAGAACCAAAGTTGGTTGGGTTCCTGGTAATGTGACCAAAGTTGGTCCAGAGCCGCGCTCATACCATGTTAAAAAGGGGGATAGAGTATATAGGAGAAACAGAAGAGACATAATGCCACAGAAAGATCTAGTAGGTGAAAAACAAATTGTACAAGACATTCCAGTAAGAGTCACACCAACACCACCAGTAACTCCTGTAAGGTCAAAGTCAAAGTCTCCTATAAGAGCTCAAACTCCTGTAATAATCCGAACTCCTATTAAATCTCCTGTCAGAGTCAAAACACCTGAAAAGGCCCCAACTCCTAAAAAGGCCACAACTCCCGCCAAGGTTCAATCTCCTGTTCGAGAACCAATTCAGGCTGCAAAGCCAAAAACCCCAAATGTACCTCAAAGAGTTACGAGGAGTGGGCGCGAGGTTAAACGTCCGGCCAGATACACTTAAATGTGATTTGATCTGTATTTTCTAAGGATTTATTGTTACTGTTATCAGTGAATTGTGTTTGTATTTTGTATGACATTTATGTTATCTGTTGTTCAAATGATATAACTATAACTTAAAGGAGGAGATGTTGCGGGGTTGCGCCATCTAGTGTTTTGCTTAATAAACTTGAAGCCGGTGACTTCCGGTTACTTCCGGTAATGGCAGACATGAGTTGTGTCATGCTTTAAACAGTCCACACCCATATTGAGGGGCAGCTAGCTGCTCCAATGAGGTAGGCGAGTTACTCACCAGTGCTGTGTTATTGTATCAAGGTGACACACGCGCATCTTGCGACTCTTTAATAGACTAGAGGTTCCTTCCTGATAACACACATGAATATAGGGACAATATATATCGTCCTCCTAACCTGATATAGGCCTAGTTGTACCATAAAGTAAGAGTGGGAACATGCTTTTGAGGAGGAGGATTTCATGAGGCAGAGAGGGGGGGGGGCTGAGCATCTTAAGATTTACTGGAATCCGTAGACCCTAAAAAGATAACTCTCATGATTGTAGTGGAGAGGGGATAGAATTATAGACTCCATATAAGGAGTATACCGGGTACGAGTAGGCTAAGGTGACGTCTACCGGCGGCATACCACATCTCCTACAACATTGTTACTTGTTTGTACCTGTTTGTTCAGGTAAAATTCCTGAGTTGGTGAGCAAGAGGGGATGGGGGTGTAATGGAGGTGTGTAGGTAAGGGTTACCTGCAGGTTACTATAGGGGTGGTAGGGGGGACTTACTAACTTTTTAACCGAGCACCTCTAAGTGAATGCCTGAATAGGGGGTCAGCGCGCATGCGTGCTGGGCACGCGAACACGTCATGACGTCAGTGCCTTCAAGAGATGCAGGTAAACTAATGTACAGCGCCACCTAGTTTTTCTTCCATGAGCTACCGGTGAAACCACACAATCAAGGAACTCATGTCGGGCTCCGTGACGTATTGGTTGACAAACTAAATCCCAGTCTTCCTTTTTGGCACATATAGGCCTAGACATCTTTGCTGATGAAATGAGGCGGGGATATGATCTGAACGCAGGTGTGAAGTCTGCCAAGTGTCTCTAGAGGCATAATTGAATTACATGCAACATACACCAGTATGACCATTATAGTTGACTTCTCCTTCAATTAGATTCTATTCTATAAGGTGTTGCTAGGCATGAAATGACGATGGAACAAAAACACTCTTTAGCTTCTTTTGGAAATCCACAACAACTATCAGTTCTGATGTTTGAAGAATCATTATAAAGTCAATTCCTGGAGACGTTATCATTTATAAAGTCAATTCATGGAGAGTTTTTTTTTTTACATTATTAAAGGTCAGGAGAGCTCGTCAGGGAGTTGACTAGTTACTAAATGTCACTCATTTTTCTCAAAACCAATTGTGCTGGTGTAAGAAAGACCAACTGCCTAACTCACATTTTCTGTGGCATTTTAGATCTTAGGGAGTGGTCATTATTAAACGGGGTGCGGGGGGGGGGGGGCTGAAGGGGGGCGTACACATTTCAGACCCTCCTGAGGGGGGGGGCGTAGAAACCTTTGATCCCTCTTGAGGTAGGGGGGTTAAAAATTTACAGTCATTGTTACAAAAGAAGCCTGCGTGCTACTATAGATCAAAGAGGGGCGCGAAAATATTGACTGCCGTCGAGGGGGAACTGAATCATGGTAGGAGTGCAGGAACCAAGTAGGACGTCCTGGCCTTCGGGTGGGGGGGGGGGTAGTTTGCCTCAGTGTTTGATTGAGAAGGGCGAAGCAGTAGATATGGCACGTGTGTGTCTGTCTACAAGACGTAACATCTACTTCCGGTGTGTGAGGTCAGCACGTTGTGGTGAGGGACGTGCATGCACGTGTTGTAAGGCTCTTATACACAAATGGTGGACTGAGTCAGACTACTATACTACATCTCCCACTAGGTGCATGGTGCTAGAGTAAGCCAGACTGCTATAGAATTCAGTATGGAGGCAGACGACGCAGCAAGCAGTACGCCCTCTGTAGGGGGAGTGGGACAGGATCGCGGTAAACACGGCGCCCATGCGGTAACAGACACTTTAGAGTTTGCAACTGTTAAGCCTATAACAGACAAGTAAAGGATAATCCAAAGAATAGATTACTGTAGGCATGTTGGACACCATTGTCTGTGTATATCTGATATGTGTTTTATACCTGTCAGTATGAAGATAGTTCAATATAGATGAGGATGTCAGTTGACAGTTGGCTGCCCAAAATTTGATAATTAGCCAAATCAAAATTGATTTTACACATTAATGTGAGAGTCACTTTTGAAATTATTTCTACATATCAATAGTGCAAGACATTATGCATTCAATTCACTAAGAGTGCTCAAAAGTGCTCCAGGTTTAATAGTAGAAATAGAACTGGGAAAAGGGGGTGACCTCCATAGACTCATCATTAGACAACACTGGCCATCTTGACCTATTTGGGTGATGTGACCCCTGTAACTGACACACACAGCCAGGTGCAGTCGCTCTGTAACTGACACACACAGCCAGGTGCAGTCGCATATATGGCGTGATATATAGAGGGTGCGCAAGTGCTTGTTACGCCGTCTGGTATGGAGGTCTAGTGGAACCGCCATTTTGAATTTCGCTGGTTGATGTAAAACCCACTGATAAGACATACCATGATGGGTACCTTGTCCCTGGTTAACATCCACTTCCAGGGACATGATGGTCCCATCTTATCAGTTCTTATCAGTGTGTGTCGCCAGAACCAGCTCCAGACCAGCAAGTGAATACTACATCGGCCACTAGCTGTATGGTGCTAGAGTAGGTCAGAGTGAGTCAGGCTACTATAGTACATTTGCCACTAGCTGTATGATGCTAGAGTAGGTCAGAGTGAGTCAGGCTACTATGGTACATCTGCCACTAGCTGTATGGTGCTAGAGTAGGTCAGAGTGAGTCAGGCTACTATAGTACATCTGCCACTAGCTGTATGGTGCTAGAGTAGGTCAGGGTGAATCAGACTGCTATAGTACATCGGCCACTAGCTGTATGGTACTAGAGTAGGTCAGAGTGAATCAGACTGCTATAGTTTTTCGGCCACTAGCTGTATGATGCTAGAGTAGGTCAGAGTGAATCAGACTGCTATAGTACATCTGCTACTAGCTGTATGATGCTAGAGTAGGTCAGAGTGAGTCAGGCTACTATAGTACATCTGCCACTAGCTGTATGATGCTAGAGTAGGTCAGAGTGAATCAGACTGCTATAGTACATCGGCCACTAGCTGTATGGTGCTAGAGTAGGTCAGAGTGAATCAGACTGCTATAGTGTATCGGCCACTAGCTGTATGATGCTAGAGTAGGTCAGAGTGAATCAAACTGCTATAGTACATCGGCCACTAGCTGTATGGTGCTAGAGTAGGTCAGAGTGAATCAGACTGCTATAGTACATCGGCCACTAGCTGTATGGTGCTAGAGTAGGTCAGGGTGAATCAGACTGCTATAGTACATCGGCCACTAGCTGTATGGTACTAGAGTAGGTCAGAGTGAATCAGACTGCTATA
The DNA here is from genome assembly GCA_949317995.1 of Acholoe squamosa. NCBI lineage: Eukaryota > Metazoa > Annelida > Polychaeta > Phyllodocida > Polynoidae > Acholoe > Acholoe squamosa. Next base: position 57,379,824 of record OX439044.1, read on the forward strand.
GTTTTTCGGCCACTAGCTGTATGATGCTAGAGTAGGTCAGAGTGAATCAGACTGCTATAGTACATCTGCCACTAGCTGTATGATGCTAGAGTAGGTCAGAGTGAGTCAGGCTACTATAGTACATCTGCCACTAGCTGTATGGTGCTAGAGTAGGTCAGAGTGAATCAGACTGCTATAGTACATCGGCCACTAGCTGTATGGTGCTAGAGTAGGTCAGAGTGAATCAGACTGCTATAGTGTATCGGCCACTAGCTGTATGATGCTAGAGTAGGTCAGAGTGAATCAGACTGCTATAGTACATCGGCCACTAGCTGTATGGTGCTAGAGTAGGTCAGAGTGAATCAGACTGCTATAGTGTATCGGCCACTAGCTGTATGATGCTAGAGTAGGTCAGAGTGAATCAGACTGCTATAGTACATCTGCCACTAGCTGTATGATGCTAGAGTAGGTCAGAGTGAATCAGACTGCTATAGTGTATCGGCCACTAGCTGTATGGTGCTAGAGTAGGTCAGAGTGAGTCAGGCTACTATAGTACATCTGCCACTAGCTGTATGGTACTAGAGTAGGTCAGGGTGAATCAGACTGCTATAGTGTATCGGCCACTAGCTGTATGGTACTAGAGTAGGTCAGAGTGAATCAGACTGCTATAGTACATCGGCCACTAGCTGTATGGTGCTAGAGCAGTTCAGGGTGAGTCAGGCTACTATAGTACATCTGCTACTAGCTCTCCTAGGTCAGGGTGAGTCAGTTTACTTCACTAGTAGTACCATGACGATTCCTCTGACATAAGTAATGCCTGTCCATAAGGATAGCGTTTTCTGTCAGATAGTAGGGGACGCAGTTTTGTGGTTTTGCTTGTTTTACCTCAGTTTGTGTAATGCACAGTAAGAGCCAGGCCCCGGGGGTCGGGTGCAGGAGGAGAGGAGGGGGTTGGAACATAACGATAAGGCTGATCTCAGTGCCCAGCAACATTGGTTACAGCAGGGAGTCTTTTTTTTATGTGAAGTCACTTTGCTTGGTTATAATGGAGCCTTAACTGAAACACATAATGTGGCTCATGTGTTGCGGTATAAATATATAATGTATGACTCCCCCTTTTAGTAGCAAGCACTGTATTATTTTTGATACATTAAGTCAGTATATATCTAAGTATTTGATAGACATCAGAATATATATATGCCTACCTGAGTATTTGGTGTTGTGCCTACGGGCGTGGAGCTGTGTGACAATGATGTAGAGGAGTGCTAGAAGTGTAACAACAGCTAGAGCACCAATCAGTCCATAACACAACTCCCTCCACTGTTCTACACTCCGCTGTACTGTAGGACCTGAAACAACACAGGAAATATGGTCATATCAATCAAACGGAATAGCTTGAAAACTTTATAAAACCTCCTTAAACCTGAAGTAAGAATGCATTGATTTTCAGGTTGTGTTTTTATTAACACAGTTGTCATTTCTTGTAAATGTCGCCTGAAATATAATCAATCCAAAACTGATTCGCAAAAAGTCAAACGTAGTAACATATTTCATATTATATGCAATTTATGCAATTAGTATTCAATCATGAGACTACACAGGGGAGCTCACTCCTTAAGACAGCAAATGCAAAGAAAAGGCCTGTATTCAAACCCCTGAAACACCCTTTTTAGGGGGGGGTGTAGTGTAATATACATAGCTTGTGATTAACATCATGATCTGTTGCAGTAGCACAAGTTCCCTTCATTGTCCATTTCATTGTCTATTTCTCAGAACGTAATGTCAACGACACACCCCTGACCCCCTGTCCTGGCCTCCCCTACCAGACGATAAGCACTAATTTAACCCTCTTAATGCCCTACAAGGGCAGCAACGTGAATCTAATAGGCTGTACCTATTTTGTATCCAGTACACATGAATGTAGCCCTTACAGTTATGTGCCTACATGTGAATGCATCAGTCTGATCTTTAATATAGTGGGTTGATATACATGTAATCCTGTAGAGTAGTTAAGATGCATAGGTGGACCTCTGGTGAGTACTACACTCTCTTGGGCTACATGGACATGAGTATCATTGATGTATCAATACACCAAGTAACCCTGAAAAGGGTTAAGGGCATCTTTATTGAGGCTCCCTTTCATTAGTCCTTCAATGTACCTAAAACGACATTTCTGTGCATTCACCTGCACATAAACCCACATTTCTGTACCTGCAGCAACCTGCAGTTTACCCGCATCACCCAGCGTCTGCCCATTACTTCCGGCCAATTTCACCACAAGTCGGTGTCATGAAGCGTCTACTTATTTGTTACCTTTTTGTGTGTGAATTGGGCACGGGTGGTGATCCCCTGCCCCCCCCCCCTCCGCTCACCCCCTAATGGTACTCTGGGTGGATATGGCTGGTTTAGAGGGTTGGAGGGCGACATTCTCCAGACACCACGTTTATTTTTTCACTCTATCTCTGCGGTTAATCCCTTTCTTCCTACACAGCATATCTTGATATAAACATAATATCGTTTGCAATGAAATGAATCCTTATGGTATTTTCAAGATATTATCAAAGTAATCAACAAATCTTATGTGAGATACAGATGCCCCAAACAAGATTAGCTGGAAAGTAGCATTGACTGGAATAACAAATTGACCAATGCCCACAGAATTATTTTAGAAACTAATAAAGTGTCTGAATTTTGCATTGTAAGGAAGTAAAGTAGTATCACCCCCTTCCATGTTTGGCAGAAGATGGACTTTCAGGTTTAAGCAGAGACCTTTTGTCCGGCCTTTTGTTCGGAGAATGGACAGGTGAGGGGTCAGGGTTAGGGTGAGTGTGGCGGTGCTGATCACAGGAGCTGATTTGAGGCCTACATCCAGCCCTCCTCACCTCTACCCTATGGTCAGTTATCAAACGTTTGGCTATTAAGATTCACACCACTGTACACAAGTTCTGTTATTACAACATTATAACACATCAGCCAGGGGGCATCATTCAATGGAGAATATTCTAAACCTAAATTATAGTTATATTTTCCAACGTTGCCCAGTAGTTGTTAAAATGGTGATTACACAACATTCAAACATATTTCAAAATGTTGGCCACACTCGTGAATATTGGCCACCACATAAAGAACATTTTACAGCCGGTGGCGGCAGCTGTAATTGCTACCAGCAGACACAGAAAGCAGACGACAATTGGCGGATATGACACCTAGCTGGGTATGGATGTATCACAGGTACACAAGGGAATCATCTTCTGTATCGGCGTCCAGGTCTATCACAGGGCATCTACATCCACACTGACTCTCGATGGCACACTATAGTGGTAGTTATTTAGTGACAGCATTATGTCTCTAACCATCTAGTTCCAAGTTCATTTGTCGCAATGGTACCCTGGCGTACACTGACCGAGTTCCATGGTGGCATCATGCTATCTTTGAAGTCTATCAAGCCTGGGGGCTGGTCATGATGCATTAACATTTTTGTGCAGAAATTGTGTTTATGCATCATGGCTAAAGATGGATATGTTGCATCAATTTAAAGTACAATGCGGCCGTAAAGAGTTAAATAGATGGATGGAAAAGACCTCAGTGCCTTTTGGCCTCTATAGCTAACCCCCCCCCCATTCCCCCTATCTCTCTGATCAAAAGAAGAGAGAGGACAACATACTATCGAATGCTTATCAAGGCCCCCTAATGTAAACCTTTATAATATCATTTGTATCATGGGAGAAAACATCCCTTTCCCTTACATAACCCACTCTACCTATATATTAAAGTGTGCACCGTCCTAGCTGGGGTCTCAAATATGTGCCGGTATTGTCTACGGGCAGAAGGTTTTGTAGGGGGTGGAAATTATACTTAGCACGGAAGGTGTACATGTATATATAATGTATCAAATTTGCTCCGCTATAGCTGGGGGATTTTACCATTTACAAGGGCCACTTTGTACGTCTGTGACTGGGGCTTTAGGTGCCGTTGGGTGGTCGGTCATACCCCCCTCAATCCCCCCAAAAAAAAAACAACAACAAAAAAACAACAACAAAAGCTCTGACCCTCTATTTAGGAGTTGACTGTGGTTATGAAAGGATACAGAGATCTCGAGGTTGGAGGGCAAATGGGATTTTTACAACCTGGGACTATGGCTGACCGACGTCCTGCACGATACAAGACCACTGGGGGTAATATAGATTGATGCCCCCCCTCAATATAACAGTCTACCTAACCCTTCCGTGTGCATTGATGCATCATGTCCCTGTCATCATGATGCATGGGTGAATGTTTTAACCCTGGCCAGTAACTCGCCAGGTGTACACTTTAATATGTATCATGTGCCGACCACACAGGGTCAATACAACTTGGAACTAAGAATCGGAATGAGCAGTGTTGGCGAGTTTGGGGCATCAATCATAAAGACAAATGAGAATGGATATGGAGGCACAGCGCAGCACCTGAATGGTTAATCCTGCTGCTGCCTTTGTATATAGGGAGATCAACTCTAACGTCCAAATCCGAATTTAATGAGTTTGCCCCTTCTCAGTCAGCCCTTAACATGCATACACACATGTGTGTCCCTTTAAATCGATGAATCGTCTATTCAAAAATGCAACCTTTTCCTGAAATGTATCAGTGAACACTTAGTGTTCATGCTTTCTTCGACATACTCATTTTCTTTTGGCCGAAAAAACTGCCCGAAATTGAGATCCTTTGTCAGATCAAACACAGTTCACACCTGGATCAAAATCCAAGGGGCCAAAAGACTGAGACGCGGCATAAAAGACGCAAGTTCGTTGCTAAAAGTTAATTAATGTGTTTAGCCCAAATAATACACCCCCTCCCAATGAAAAATCTAGATCATCAGTCAGTTCCTTATCATTATAACCAGATATATATTGTGCATGTCTGTATATATAATTATGTGATATATGGGGTGTCGAGGTAGGAGTAGTCAGAGCCCCCTGCTGCCCGATGGTGAGTGGCGTGTGGGAGGTAGGCTATACTGTAGAGGTGGTCCTCTAATGACAGAGCAGGCCACGGGGTGGCAGCACCTGCAGCAGGTGTCGGGGGCAGATAGAATAGGACCTTTTCACAAAATACCACAGTGGTTACAGGGCAATGGGGATGTGCATGAGAGACCCCTTTGAACAAGGGTGATGGGGGTGCTGTCCTCGAGAACTACTGTCATTACAAATGTTGTTGGGATCAGAAAGAAGGGGGGACTCTGGTGATTTGAAATGTAACATAAAGACAATGTATAATCTTATCAATGCTGTATGATGCAGTAAAGCCCAAGATTAAAACATTCGCATCAACTGTAATTATTGTATATGAATGCAGCCCGGCTGAGCCCTTCCTAAAGGGTCAGTAGATGCACTAATGCAGCACAATGCAGGGCCAGAGAGAATGCACAGCAGAGTTGCATTCAAGCAGCATTTATAGCACTGCAGTAAAAGTATGAAAATATCTTGGCATGCACAATATAAATTTAATTGAGGCTGAGGGGTCTTGGTTGCTAGTTGGTACTAGGTACACTGTTATTATCGGAATGTGGGCATGGCTACAGAGAAGCAATAGCTTCTCGAAAATGTTTTATCTTTTCTCTCTCTCTGCTGAAGATGTAGTAAGTAAAATTTAAAGTGTAGATGTCATAAAGGCTACATCTGATAGGTATACCATGATGACATTGCCCCGGTCCCCGCAGTCTGGACCAAGTGTGACACCATCAGAGTTACAAAAAACACGGAGATTGGGGTGTTTTTTGCTCTTTAGAAATGTCCTTGAATTTCAAGAAAAAGGGGGTTATTTGTTAGGCAAACTCCGTGAAAATTGGCCAAAAGGGGATAGTTTTGCCCTTACATATAGACAAAGAATCAGATGATTAAAAATATCTCTATTTCCCCTTAAGGGTCACTCTCACCAGATTGGTGCAGGTCTGATATGAGATAGTGAAAAATGATATTTAGGAGTTCAGTGTAATCCTTTGGCACATGGAAAATATATGTATAGATGGATCTTGTTACACATTCCTTTTTCCTTAAATATATGATTAAATATTATTAACAATGGAGTCTTTTTGCCATGTGTGGTTTATAGGTGGCTCTTTGGCCACCTAGGAGGCCTACTGATTATATTTTTTTTGCCAATTTTCCTTCAACAAAGGGTTTACTATTTTACACCATAGAAAAGGTTATGGTAAGTTCTATAATATTATTTAAAAAGATTTGTATTTTATTGACTTATAAAAAATTGATGGGTCTCCAAATTATTTTTTCTGCCCTTTTTCTAGGACTTTGCCTTTTATAAACTCTGCAGTTTTTGTGTATGTACCTGGGGTCACTTATGTGGGTTTAAGCACTTTTCACATTTTGCTTAAAGCCTATTGTTTGCAAAGATGTACAATACCCTGGGTAAATTTCCAAATATTGTTATAGTTATATTGGTTTACATTCATGCCACAGGTGGTGGTCAAAGAGCCACCCTAAGTGGTCAAAGAGCCACCCAAATGGCCAAAAAAGGCCCCCAATAGTCTTGAAATTGTTTCAAAATATTTTCAAACGGTCAGGGTATAGTTCATAGGCTATATACATCATTATGCATCTAATTTGTATTTGTAATTATTCACGATTATAGTAAAGTCATGGCATTATCTCAGGTGGTCAAAGAGCCGCCCCAAGTGGTCAAAGAGCCACCTATTGGTTAAATAGCCACCAAAATACCCTCAAAAATGTTCAAAAGATATTGTTTTAGATGTCAGAATAGAGGGCATGGGATCTGTACATCATTATACATTCAATTTGCATTTGTAATTACTCATAATTATGGTGAAGTCATGCCATTATCATAGCTGGCCTCAGGTGGTCAAAGAGCCACCTAAATGGTCAAATAGGCTCCCAGTAGTCTAAAAGAAAGTCTCAAAATAAATTTTTAAAATCAAAATAGAGTGCAAAGGCTGTACATTTCCGTACACATCTAATTTGCATTCTCAATCATTTATGATTATTGTAAATTCATGGATTTATATGAGCTGGTCAAATAGCCACCCCAGGTGGTCAAAGAGCCACCCCAGCTGGTCAAAGATCCATCCAAATGGCCAAATAGGCCCCATTAATCTTTAAAAACTCTCAAAATGTATTTTTCAAAAGTCAGAATGGTCTGTGTAAGCTGTACACATCATTGAATATCAAACTGGTGTTCTTAATAATTCATGATTATAGTAATTTCATGCATTTATATCAGGTGGTCAAAGAGCCACCCAAGTGGTCAAAGAGCCACCCAAGTGGTCAAAGAGCCACCCAAGTGGTCAAAAAACCACCTCTTCTTTGGACCTTGTTAATTTCCATAATATTTCTCAGTTTCGTATGATTGACCAACAGACAGGACCTATCATCGTTATCATAATGAACATAAAGGTTATAGTTAAATACCAAGTGTATCAGAAATATAGAGCAAACTGTCCAAGTGGTCAAAGAGCCACCCATCTAAATGAAGAAGGTAAAACTAGACTTTGGAAGGCCATGGAAAAAAAATATCACCTTCAACACTAATTAAAAAGATGAGCTTAACTAGCTGAGTGTCCCCTTTGTTTGGGAAAAATATAGGATAATATGAGAATATTCAAAATCAAGATATTAAAAATGTGAAAAGAAATCAAACAGAGTAAGTGGTCAAAGAGCCACCCAAGGGCGGCTCTTTGACCATTTGCTATTTGTAGCAAGATATAAAAAAGAGAAGACTTAAGAGGTGATAAAAATGTTCAGGGGGTGGGGAAGAGAGGTATTTGTACACATGTACACATTATTAATACATGATATTACAATAAAAAATAATATTGTGAGATTTCAGTGGCTTGGAGAAGGCTTATTGTGAAAAAAGGGCATTTTAGGCCTTTCTGACCTTAGGTAACAAAAAGATATGACCTGTTTTACAATGAAATTATTTTTGCCATGTAGGTGTAAGCCTATCTGACATGGGAAAAATAACAAATGTACAAATATGATACAAAATAATTTTACACAAGTCTTCAAAATGAATAACCCCCTATTTTCAGACCTGCACCAATCTGGTGAGAGTGACCCTTAAAAAGGACCAGTTTTGAGAGTTGAGACATCCATGCCTTTTGAAGAAAGGGGGGGTCTGGTCAAAATGTCTGCATTTTCTGAAATTAAGGGGTATTTTTGGGGCCCAAAAATCCATGTTTTAGCATAAAAAAGGGGGTATTTTCAGCCTCAAATCCACGGAAATGGGGGTCAGTCTGGAAATCCATAACACTGATGGTGTCTAGTATGGTGTTTGAGTGTGGGGACCGGGGACATTGCAGAGGCTTAGGAAGCAATTCTTCATTGGGGGGGGCCCGGCGAGGGCACCATCGTGACCACCTTGAATTGTTGGCTGATGCGTGATGGCGTCTATATAATGCATATATACAATTCATATAGAAAAGTAATTTTTGGTAAATTTTGGATCTGACTTTAGGCTCAGACCCCCATTTTCCCTATGACATCACCATAATAATCTAATTTGAGATGTAAAGTTTTAGCTTCTTTTCCATTGTGTTTATGAGTTCTTGGAAAATATTGGGGGTGCCCAGACATACTCAGGCCCCACCTCCTTCATGATTGGGGGGCCCCCCTGGCCCCCCCTTTTCCTACGCCACTGCATTGAAACTATGACTGGCATTATATATACTGCCAAAGAACATTCATGATTGATCATAACACAGAATGTTGACCAACAGAATATGGTATAGGCTACAAGGAAGGAATTATATATATTCTGACTTATCTTTAACCACATGCCTCTATAATTGATACTCTATAGTACCATTATAGTGATTTCAGATTCACCCCTGTACTTTCACTTGACCCATGAAAAAGCTAGCTGGAAATTACTACCTCCATTTATCAAACCCTTTGAAGTTCCTGCTCCTTGGATATCATGATGCCAAATTATGTGATGGTAAATTAAGGACCTCAACAGCACAGGAGATCCGGGGGGATTGAGCCCAACTATTATGTGAATACAGCACTGCTGCTTGGTATTTGCCAGGACTGCATTTATGAATCATTCTAACCAATGGGTATAGTGTATTACTATTAGAACAGTGTATATGTACCTATGCAATCGTAAAAGGGGGTTGAATGGTGACAGAAAGAGGCCACATGCCCATGGATACACAGAGGGGAGAGGTAGTCTGCAGAACCAAGTGTCCGTGTAATTACAGGTGCAAGTGGTGGTCAGATGGTACATACAGGTATAAAGGACTGGATGATAACAGACTACCCCTTCTACCGCCCCCATGATGGGCCCATCCCAACAGATACACACTCACAACAATGGATGGGCACATGGCGCTAGACTTTAAGGAGAAAAGGGGCAATGGCTCTTGGAACAGACAATAAATGCATTAGAGAAAGGGTCACTAGTTGTACCATGTCAGCTTACTCATCTTAGATGGACATGAAAAGGGCAACTCTCTTTGAACTCACTGGTCATGGCCCAAACAATGCAGCCAACAAATTGATGTATATCATGCATTGGTATAGAACATCCTCACTAAGTGGATGTATGGATGATTCATAAAGCACAGTCAGGCAATGGGCCAGAAGCAGCACTGGTGATATCAGTTTTGACACCAACAGAGAAATGATAGTACTATAAGTCACAGAACCAATGGTAATACCAATTGCGAATTATGCATTCTATAGCAGCAGCAACAACAATATGAAGCTGCAGCAACAAGAACAACAGGAATAGCAACAGCAACAGGGGCAGCAGCTTAAACAATTGACACAGCAGGACCAATAGCAGTCACAGGAGGTGCAACAAGAATATTTAACAGGATAGAACAGGAGCAGCAAGATGCACAATACCAAGAACAGCAGTGACACCAATGGCAGTAGCAGCAAGAGCAGCATCAATAATAATTTTTATCATCATCATTATCAGCAGCAGTTGTCAGGTGTCGTGCCTGTGCTGCGCCAGGATGGCCGTGTAAGATGGTCAGATGGTCAGTTGCTGGTTCCGGCAGGTGTTATTATCACGTTAGACACATGCTGGGTACCAGCCCCCTGCCATATGGCCTGCTGACCAGTAGGAGTTGGCAGCAGCCAAATGGTCAGCCTAGGGTCATGTTATGGGGTCAGGCGACCCTCCTACTACCTAAGGCTAGAAGTTATTTTTCAGTGTCCAGTTTTTGGAAACCTTTTTGCAAAGATTTCATCCTGATCTTTGACTGATATACCCTTCCTTCTGCGGTCTGAAGCATTTAACAAACTTTGGTGAGGGTCAGGAGGCACTGTAAGAGTTAACTGACCACGCCCCCACCATATATTATGATAAGAAGTGACCAACCAGTCTAAGGTCATCTGATACTGATAAAGGTTAAATGATGAGTTGGACATCTGGGTGACACATAAACTAGCCCAACCACACTCCAAACTTACATATTGTGTCAATTCTTGGCAGAGCCTGTAATGACCGATATATGTAGAATTTGTATGGGTACTTCTGGAGAGGTAGATGTGCACTTTCACCAAATGTAGCTGTGCATGGGAAATGCCACACAGTTATAGAAGCAGTAGCAAAGTTTAACCCCACCACTCATCCTGCAATTTTCTCTATACCCTTAAACCTTAAAGGCCTTTATGGACTATGTTGTTACTCATCAGGCCTGCATGAATGCTCTTCTCACAAATAGTCCACTTGCCCTGTTGCCAGAGCTGCATTCATGCATCCTGGTGAGCAATGAGCAAAAACACACTAAAGCACTTTGTGGTACTTGATGGGTTAAATGGGAAAAGAGGACAGCACCAAGCTCCATCGAGAGCTGTATTTTATTGCAACTCTTATCTGCTACACATAAATCCACAGCACTCCCTATTTTTTTCATTTCTAACCATTACCTCAAAAACACATGCATGTTCTGCACACTTTGGCCCCTAACCTCCTCCCCATCAATCAGGCCTTCACCCCCCCACGACACACACACCAACTCCTCCAGTCCTCTTACCTCAGTACCAGGCACCTTAAGACAGGCATTGCAGACTATAGTACTACATTAGCTGAAATTGATAGGCATGTACTATCGCCACAGTGCATGTTTCTAGTTTAATATGCTGGGGTGAGTGAGTGAGTAATAGATGTTTAACGCTATTTTGACAACTGGGGTCATATTCATGATGAGGACTACATTACACAATTTCACTGAGGAATGTGTCAGTGCCCGTGCATATGTGCACCACACACATCTGAGGGGATAGGAAAGAGGAGATATAGACCCTTTTAAGTGGGCTAGGGAAGCCCGAATACGCTGGAGAGGCAAAAGAGGCATTACAATTTATTACTAGCAATAGCACCAAGTTGATACAACCTCTGGAATTGAGAGAGAGAAAGAGGCCATTACTTGGGATACAGAGGTTATTCACCGACTTTACTTAGACTATACAATTTACAAAGCCCCCCTCCCACCCCCTCCCCCACCTCCCGTAGACTGTAGATATGTTCCCAGCCTCCTCACGTCTCCTCCAGGGTCCTCTCTGCCACAGACACCTGGGTTACATGACGCATACGCAGTAACCATTCCAACCTGCTTCCAGGGGTGCCGGGGGGGGGGCAGGGATTTCATCTGTCGTAAAACGCCAGATCTGCCACTAGGTTTAAAATGATGTTGATAAGCTATTTCTAAATTGATCCCGATAGCACACTACCAAATCATTAAATTATTAATCAACCAATGATTCAATTCCCCCTATTCACGGCAGAATTCTTAGAGGGACAACTCCCATCAGTGAAAACTTGCTGCTTGCTAGTAGTAAACCAGCTCCAGCAATGGCTGCGCCCACAGGGCATCCCATAACCTCTGCATCAGTGTATGTTGGTGTCCACATGTCACTAGTCCAAGTCCTCCAGTGCTAGATCTGCCGTGGATAATAAAAGCATCCAGTGAAGAGGCAGTTAGGTGAAGACAGAGGGGTATACTGACTGCAGGTCCTGTCTCCAGGAGGGACAGCACCTCCTCCAGGGGTGCAATATGGAGCTGAGTCCTGACTCATGTCACCAGGGGTGCCGCCTGTCACGTCACATGACCTGTGTCACGTCACATGACGTACAGAGGTAAAGGGCGCTAGGTGTGTGGGAACGGATGGTTGATGAAAAGACAGCGAGTGGTTTTCAAGACCCAATGGGAAACAATAAGATGGCATGAATGATCCAATCGGAACCAAATCCTAGTCTGGGAATCGAATATGTCCAAAATGCAAATGAAATCGATGGTATCCAAAACCTAATGATGTAAGGATGTCTATCATCCAAATAATGGAGCAAACGGAAATGCTAGGTGCACCTGTGGAGATGCGTCTTCAAATATACGAATGCGTGCCTAAATTCGAATGTACACTGCAAAAAAAGTGTTTAGATTTTAAACATGTTTAGGTCTAAACACATTTAAAACCTAAACATATAGGTTAGTTAGGTGTCTCATTGACTACACATTTAGGAAATGAACACTTTTATTCTAACTACATAAACATTTTTGCTAAACATGTTTAGATGTTCAGAGTTTAAACAGTTGAATAATAGATGTTTAGATTTAGACATCATTATGTTTAGATACTTGGATGTTGAATTCACACCAGGTAGCAGCACTACCTTTGAATGGACTATCTTTACACAATTATAATCAATTTTTGTGACAAATGTACCCAAACCGCATGTTTATTATAGTTTCTATTCATTAAATGTCATGAGAATAGAAAGGGCAATAGAAAGTTGACTAGATTCACCTTACACCACCATCATTAGCATGAAATAATCAATAAGCTCAATGACTGACACCTATTTCATGTTATTCTGGAATAGACAAAGCAATTTCCTTCCTGCCAAGCTGTTGTACTTTCTCAAGTCTCTTATTCTGATGCAGTGTGTACATACATGCACATGTAGATATGTGTGGCTGAAATCTTTGGAGACTCTGACATGTAAATTCCCCCCCCCCCCAGTAAATGAGAAAACAAACAAAAGACATCTTTTTTTAATGTATACATGTCTGCACACCCTCTCCATCAAAGCATTTAGACATCTAAACACAAAAATTCATAAACATCTAAACACAAAAATTCATAGATATCTAAACACAAAGTTTAAACCTAAACACCTAGATTTCTAAACACTTGGGCTAAGCACATTGTTTGGCTAAACATGTGTAGGAAATTAATGTGATTACAAAAACGTTGCAAGAATATGTTTAGAATTGTGTTTAGGATCTAAACACCATTTTTGCAGTGTATGAGTAATTCGACCCCCCCCCCTTAATTCAATCTGTACTCTTAACATAACGAGGTTTCTTACATGCTGGGTCAGTTTTATGGTTCAGTAGAAAAATCTCTCCATCATCATAAGCTCTCGGTGTTGGGGCATCCCTCACACTGTGGGTGTCAGTGGGTACATGTACATGGAGGAGTGACTCCTCCTGCTCCTGCACATGTAGCATGCTCAACATAAGACATCCTAATGCAGGCTGACAGGTCACATTTTGGGTGTGACCTCCAGTGTCCCCCAGTCATGATCCCACCCTACTCCTCATTGGGTGCAGCTTCCTCCATGAGTTGGGTCTTGTCTCCAGGGGCTTCCCTAGCCCACTTAAAAGGGTCTATATCTTCTCTTTACTATCCCCTCGGATGTGTGTGGTACACATATGCTTGGGCACTGACACATTCCCCTGTGAAATTGTGTAATATAGTTCTCGCCATGTATATGACCTATAATAAGTTGTCGAAATGGCGTTAAACATCTATTACTCACTCACTTGTCTCCAGGGTGTTGGAGTACCTTTACACCCATATATTGCAAGGTTCAGTGCCCTCCTCCAGGGTATGATACATGATCACACCACCAGGGGGCCTTATGCATGTCTGTAACCTAGCTACTGAGCTGCTCGTACATCTATCAATGAGACACAACTTTAATGTTAACAGACAAGCAAAAAGGAGAGCCCATTGAAGGGCCCACGGTCAATCCTAATTGATTGCCTACTCAAGATATCAGCCATCAGTTTCGACCAAAGGTTCACATTACACATGGTTCAAGTTACATCAGTGATTAAATAGTAATAAAAAATGCACTATGCGGTATTCCTTTTCCAAATGTGGTAAAGCTATAAGCAAACCCATCGAAATAACCAAGGAGGATAAAGTGTAACACTGAACAAAGTTTGGAAGTGTGTGATTATTTTCTTTTTTGGGTGTCACTAAACATGGTCACTGCCCGGGGCAGAAAGTCTCGCCCATCCACTGTAAAGGTTGCTGAGGTCACTTGACTCCAGTGTGGGCCACTGCAAGGTTGGACCTCTTGGAATCCTAGGAACTTCCATACATTAAAAGTTACCCCCTGCCCTGCTCCTTGACCCCAAATTTTAACCCCCATCGAGGAAGGGTAGATATACTATACAGGGACCGAATTAGCTTCAATATCATTCAATGTCACTTATCAAATATTGTGAAACAATTTGATATAGAAACAGGGGCTTTTGTGGTAGAAATACTTACCAACGATGATTTCGCTTTTTTCAGTCTTTTCTTAGAATGTGGTACAAATGATAAGTGTTCGGTATCCCAAAATCTGATATTGTCATATTGGGCATACTACCTGGTAAGACTAAGCATAATGGGGCCAGCAATGCCCTGATAGGTGTTAAAATGATAGATATGTTGTTGTAGGTGGTGGAGGTAGCCCCACTGACCTGCTAGGTGGAACAAGTGACCTTGTAAGGTGTTGGGGCGTTGTGGTCAGTGACTGAAGTGGGCACATCAGTCCACTACAAGGCTTTCATCTGATGGACACATCCATCAACCAGTACGCCTCATTGGAGACTTAACACACCCAGTCCATTCTATCTCTGGGAAAAGCACTGAATTAACACATCCAGCCCACTTTATCTGTGGGAAAAGCACTGAATTAACACATCCAGCCCACTTTATCTGTGGGAAAAGCACTGCATTGACACATCCAGTCATGATAGCATATTTCTATGTCAACCTTTTGGTGGGAATTTACCTATCAGGCATAGCGCAGGAGTGTGTTTGTGTGTGTGTGTGGGGGGGGGGGCAGAGTGTCATAGGGTCTGGAACCCTTTTCTATAAACGTGGGGTTCTTTCTACTTTAGGTTGCTGAAGCCCCTGCATTTTTCGGCATTTCCCTTTTCAAATGCCTGGGTCTAGCATCTCACCCCAACCTATACCTCACATCTTCATCTGCTCCCCCAGGTAGAGACTGCTAAAACAGCTGTGTACATAGGTGTATAACCCCGGGTGTATAACCCTGCTGAATTAGCATTGTTTTCCACTCCTATAGGAAACAATGGGTGAAGGTTGGTCCACTCCCCTCGAAGGAAGAGAAATATGCGTCCATTTCACAAAAACTAAAGGATGTCAGTTTTTCTCTTGTCTAATTCTTTGATATTTTCCAGTGGACAGTATGTCGTTTTCATTATTTATTGATTTATCATAATTAAGGCAAACAAAAAGAGGTTTGTTCCTAGTAAGCTACATGGTCTATAGATCGACACTGTCTTGTGTTTCTAGGGCTGGTCAGTTCACTGAGAAAAATACTTTATCCAAGAACAATATAAGACCCATTTGCGAATAGTGATACTACAGTGTAAGCATCCCGGTTATGTCACCAAAAGGCTCCTCTTTTCTTCTTAAAACTTACATATATCATTTTTGTGTGTTGTACTGTCAGAGGTGAAAAATCTATATCGAGATCCATCACGTCTTGTGGTGAGTCCTTCCGGTTGGTATAATTGTCGTGTCTGTGTGCAGCTCTGACTCTGTGGTCGGCACACTGAGGTGGGGTGATGTTGAGGGACGGGGACAGCCTTGTGGTGGGTCACAATTTACAATATTCACAGATTTAGTGAGAAGTGTGACCACGACCAGACATGGACACTACAGACAGTATGACATCAGCTTCCTCACACACTGAAAACCTGGAAGATCCGAAACTAGTCAGCGGTGACCACTTTAGGTCCTCAAGTTGACGATACCTAAAACTACAGCTTTAGGTAGTCAAAATGATGACTTTAGGTCGTCATCCTGACGACCTGAGTCGTCAGTATGACAATACTGACAGTACAGAGTCGTCATACTGATGACTTAGGTCGTCAGGATGATGACCTAAAGTCGTCATTTTGACTACCTAAAGCTGTAGTTTTAGGTATCGTCAACTTGAGGACCTAAAGTGGTCACCGCTGACTAGTTTCGGATCTTCCAGGTTTTCAGTGCAGTACACTTACGCCAGCACTGTTAACCCTCTAAGGACTGCACACACTGCGTCAAGGCATACTGTAGACTTAACATTGTGCATTCACATGGCGAGTAATTTGCTGCATTTATGCATCGCTATGGCACTATAGGTGATAAATACAGACCCCTATAGGCGAGGTAATTGGAGGATATGATCAGGAAAATTGGGGCAAATCATGCTGTACTTAAATGGTTATTGCAGGCGGCAACATTTATAGACTAGAAGTTATACAGTACAGTCTGTACTGATTGAAAAAAGAACAGTCAGTCTCGCCGTGTTGATTCGATATGACATTTTTTGTGGTCATTTTTCATTGGTTGATTGCTCATATTCATAATTGTATATATGAAAAAAATGCCTAAATAACAGTGACATAATTGTTGAACGTTCCCTATCTTACCTGATGGTACTAGTACCAATCCACCACCTCCATCAGATCTAAGTATACATTCTAATTGATTTACTAATAATGGTACTAAAAGCCAATTCCATAGGCCAGTCATTATTTATGATCAGCTAGAAATGCCTGAAAGGAGTCGGCAGTATCAGCATTAAGTGTCATTTTGAGGAGCTGCATCATGAACACTTAGAGTTATGGTGAAGGCTAGATGCAGATAGAAAGTATTAGGACAGGCAGAAGGAGAATAAACGTAGAGAGTCATTTTGCTATACACAAGTAGTTAGTATAGCAATGCTGACATTTCAAACCTGCCAGTACGCCAGTGGAGGGTATATAAAAAGTAGGTCTTGGCCAGGTATATAAGGATGCACTAGGCATTATAAATAAACTGCCTGGTCCAGAAATAGAGAGGACTTAAGTTATTGGCTGCCAGGAATAGTTCATCCACTGGCAAGAAAATGTAAGACACTTTCATGTGAGACCTCAGGTAGGCCGCCATTTTGTACCCCTGACTGTGAAAAATCAGTTCATGTTGGTGAAGGAGCAAGTGAGGAATGAGCAAAAGTCACGATAGAATCATGACTGAAGGAATGGGCAAGGAGGTGGAATTTTCCCTTAAACAGGCTAGCTAGCATGCAGGGGGCAAAGAGTACAAAGAGAAAAGGAAAGACAGAGATAGGGAGGGTCTCCCTCAGGGAGAAAGAGGAGAGGGGCAGGGGGGGGGCAGACTGACAGAGCCTGAGAGGCAGAGACTTACAGATCGGCAGAAAAAGACCTAGAAACTGTAAAAGAAAATTTCCGACGTCCTTTACTCGATCCGTTTTAAGACTCACTTGTTTTGTTTTTTAATTAGGGAAACTTGATGGCATATCGTATGTCCCCAGCTAGTTCACAGAAGGAACTCCAGCATGACTGCGCATGTCTGAAGCTGTGATACATTCGCAGGAACCAGTGAGCACTTTATAGCTCCAAATACTATAGACCCCTATACAATGTTGAACAGCTCGGAACAAATTCTGCTCACAACAAAAACTCTGATATAGAGCAGCTCCACCTCAAAGGTTATCCTGACATGGAGGTAATACGTTACACTCTATACATGATGTGAGGAATAGCCGCTTACAGCATGGCCTTACAGACTGGGGGAACACTAGACCGACATTCCTCACATCGTGATAAAATTCCTACCCAGGGAAAACACAATTGTTTTCTTTCTTTCTGTGTGAAACTTCCGAGGGTGGGACTTTAGGGAATGCAGTGTGGAATCTGTGCTTGTGGCGTGCAGGTGTAGAGAGAAGTTGAGCTGCTCATATGGTAAACCAGTAAGGGCTAAAAAGTGTTTTAATGCACCATGCCTCATTGCCTTCATTATATATGAATGTATTCTGGCGAGTTAATCACCAGGGCTATATTCATGCATCAGTCATGCTGACCCCCCAGGAGTCCACAGTTTTTGCTTGACGAACCAATAAATATGCCTATATATATATAGCGAGTTACTCGCCAGCGCTGCATCGCGCGTGGCGAGATCGAGTAAACCTGTAGGTACCATCCAGCCTTTAAAGGGTTAACCCATAGCTGCTCAAAGAGCGGAACAGGGCCCTGGGCAGGGTGCTATGGGACCTGATGATAATATCATATACCATTTTATTATTCCATAAATTCTAACATATTTTGTATTAATCAAAGAATATCTATGAAATTAATACATAGGTTGGTTCTAAGAGCTATAAGAGCGCTCAAACTTTGTATAAGAGCGTTCATGCCCCACTGCACACCAGCCAGAGTCAGTTAGACAGAGTTTGTGACATCAAAGGGTCCGACCTAATGGTCCACTGCACAATATAATAAAAATGAGGGTCTCAGTGTGCGACCTCATGGTTCAGTGCACAAACTAATAACTTGTAAGTGAATGCAAACGGCCGTTAGGGGTGCCTGGGCACCACAGACGCCGTCATGAGTGTCTGAGCACTCTAAGGACTGAACAATGGGTTACATAAGCACGACGCCATAACAGTCCGGTCGCTCTAGCGTCGCTCCTGAGCGAGCTAGGTCAAATATCAAAGCATTTCTGGAAAGCCCATAATTAGACGGTCAAAATGAGCCCAAGATCAAGGCGGAACTCCCATTATTAAGGAAGTTATGCCATGGAGACTGAAAGGAGCTCCGAGTGCACTACAGACGAACCGGCGCGAGTTACGCGCCTATCCAGCGAGCATTATAAACTTGGCATATTCAACTCCGCGCATGCCCAAAATGGCGGTTATAAACGCATAAACGACTGAGATATGAGGGTCTGAAGATGCAGAACCGACCAAGACAATGGGGGGCATAGCGGCGTCCATGGGGGTCCTTTGTCCCCCTGTGACACTTGAAAGAGTCCCCTCAAACAATTGTAGAGTTAGGCAGATGCTGCTGGCTCCAGTCAGTCTGGAGGTGCTTTTCCAAGATTTGCTACAAATAGCCTGTCTGCACCTCCAGGAGGACAGAACACCAAGAACCACTCCAGAGGTAACATCTCCAGTCATCTCCTGCTACCTGCTATACCACTACACTATGGTGAAACTATGCTAGACAGGCATTGGTTTCCATCATTAGTGGCCAGAGGCTATCTTCCTCAAGACATCCACCAGAGGGTAAAGTTATTCATTATTACATTATTCCTCTAAGCAGCAGGCCAGGAGCTAGGTGTGGGAACCCACCTAGAACTATGCTGGACATTGTATTATTATTACCTCACAGGTGGAGTGGAACTGAACATTGTACTTTATAAATTACTGTATGTTTACTGTATGTACAAATTACCTACATACTAACTACTGTATGATTGATATTTCTTACATGTTGCCTAAAGCTGAATAAACCAGTGACAACTGGAAATAACACTATTTTATATGAGCCTGATGTATTTACTCCATACACCACTAGTCATATGATATTTCTCATATGACAACTTGATCATGCCAATTACTAGTATGACAATAAATTGGTATTGACATTGGTATGTGTGTGGGACGCTTGTCTTGTGCAATTTTTGGCAAAAGTCAATATAGATTCAACATAACCTTGTTCAAGCAATTAACATTGAGCCTTCATGTATACATGCCCCCAGTGGCATTCAATATATGATACATGTGTTTTTCAACTTTTAACCCATCCCCCTCCCCTCTCATGGACAAAGAATTTCTAAAAAAAGAAAAAAGAAAAAAAAAGACAACTGATATAGCCCGATGTAGTCTAATTTACATTGACGCACATGTTGGCCCTTCATGAGGGGATGAACCTCTAGAGTCGGTATGATACATAAATTCAGCCCCGGTGAGTTACTCACAAGCATACCATGTATGCATCATGCTGACAAATCGGTATGCAGTCCTTAAGTGTTATAGGTTGAATCACCTATTGAGGTATAGGTGCACCTGGAGTGGTGCCCAGGTACATAAAGTCTCCTCCTCCAGTACCTGACATACCATAGATACCAGGCTAACTCTCACCAAGCCTGCCTCACCTCTCACCTCACACAGTTATCGCCATCATCATGATGCTGCTGCTGCTGCCGCCACTGCACTCTCCTACCACAGAGACTCATACATCGACTCTGCCTTAACCTTGGAATCTTTTGTGGAAGGAGGTGGAAAAAGGGTATTTCTTTTCTGGATTCCTATCCAGACCACACACTGCCAGTCTCCATATTATTACACTACAGTCATGTCTCAATATATCGGTCTTCAGGAAGTCGGCTGATTCACTTACCAGCCACTAATCCCTCTGAACATATTGGATTTTACCATGTATAGTAATGTACATTGGGACTATGTTTAATTCATACCATTAAATTTGGACTAACAAGTCTTAGGCGCAAATGATTTATTGTTTACAATGTCTATTGAGGCATTGTATGGTTAAATCCATAAGAAAACATAGGCATTTCTCGCAAAATGCATAGTGGAAATATTTGGCCCAGTTAAGAATAGCGTCTTCTTTACTATTCTTGGCCCAGTGTTGAATGAAAATGAAGGTTTGCGCAGAGAAAGCGGAGTGAAATATCTGCCGATCGGAGATTGCTGCCACTCAGCTTGCCCTCACTGCCCGCTGTAATCCACTCGTAGCCAGGAGCAGCTCAACAAGTTGCTCCTCACCTGACCCATAATCTCAACCCTGCTGCTGCTCTTCCCAGGTTGAGGCTGACTGAAAGCATGGGTGGACTATGACAGAATTCTCACCCGAGGATTCTTTGGTTTTCAGACAGAAAGTCGCTTGCCCAGTCGCTCATGAGGTTGTTTTTAGGTTAGAACTGATAATGGTCAAATACATCGCCGATAGGGGCCTTGAAGAAACCACTCTACTGCGTCTCTGTCCAGGTGTTGTGATGAAAACCTAGGGCCGATCCATCAGCTGTCCATAACTTATTTCATGACGGAGGGGGGGGGGTGGCGTCCTTAGCTTTTATACATGTCTATAGTAAAAGGCTTAGGGTGACATAAATTATGGATCAGCCCCTATATCAGAAAGACAATACCAGTATGACGACCTTGATGGACTTTCAATATGCTGGTTACCAAACAGGTTGTAGAATTATAGACTTTTTTTTTTCTGAGAAGCTGGGCAGTAGAATGCCAACTTACTTGTAATCTAACGTGAATTACTATTCTATTTTTTTTTCTCTGTCGGAAGCCGATAGTGTCGATGACGTGGAACACCGTTCCATCAGATTACCTCAGGCAAGGCATCTCAGCTCCTAAATTACTGTCCCTCCGGGTTATTCTCAGTATGAACTCAAACTTAGGTTTTGCAGGTGTTGTTTTTTCATTGCCCCTTGCAGAATCCAAAGTATTCGCCATATACCTAAGGAGTCTGAAGTTGCCGCCACATTCCATTGGCCCTGCAGCTGTTAGTATCTCAAATGTATCTGTGTGCTTAGGTCTGCAAGGTCCGCATGATGATGCCTCCAGATTCATGTTCCTTTGTATCCATGATGCATCGATGCAGGAATCGCCAGTCCACTGCATTGGTGCATCATGCTGACCCTACATGGTTAGGTACGATAGTGATGCGAGTTACTTGTCAGTAGCAGGGAGAAAACTAGGAGGGAAAAAGGGATGAGCAAAAATCCCTCAAATAGAAAAAACCCTGAAATGTAGGTTTTGTTGATATTTGGAACTTGAAAATCCCTATGATCAGGGAAAATCCCGAAAACGTCCATCCCTGCTGACTACCACGACTGTGGACAAATGGGCATTATACATTAAAAACAATATGCCTTTAAAGGGTTAAAGAAGGTTAAATGATACATCAGTCTACATGTCTCAGACACTGTTGACCTTACCTCAGGGGGATTCCTTAGGCATAGCCTCTCAATGCTTAAATAAACCTTATTTTTATACATGTGATAGACATGCCTTAGAGGTATGTCCTCGGAATATTGACAGTGAAATGTATAGCTGAGGAGGCCATTTCTCCTAGACTGAACGTGATACAGGTAAGGAAAACAGCAGAGAGTCCACTCCCGGGTGGGCTAATTGTAAAAGAAAATGAAAATCAGTTCCTGGTCAAGGACTATAAGAAATCGGAATAGATGTAAAATGTTATAGAAAAATCCGAGGGCAAAAGGAGAAATTCCTATAGAATTCATTTAGAAACGCTCCCTAAAACAAGAGTGAATAACAAAGCCGGGGAGAGAGGGGAGGGGGCGCAGTGAAAGCAGTCAGAGACAGGGGGTAGCCTAGACTTGCTCAAGTCCATAGATCTTGCTATGAGAGATTTGAAATAAGGTGGGAAAATGAAAATGAAAAACATTTCTAGTGAATCAAATTTTAGTGAATCTAGCAGAGAGAGAAGTAGGATGGCTCAGGGACTGCCGCCAGGGGTAGCGAGGCCCATGGAGGCAAACATAAAGAGGTGGATGGGAGAGGAGGAAGGGAGAAGTGTTGCAAATTGAGGGGATATAGGGTATGCAAGACATATTAAAAAGGGGGGGGGAAAGGCTATAGGTGCCTCCACATTGACCCAAACGGGTGGGCGTCCTCCACGGTAACATGCAAACGGCGTTTCATCTGTATTTCCCGTAAATGCGGGGAAAGGAAGGGAAGGTGGGACAGTTTCAACACTTTCAGTTGTTTCTTTTATTTATTTATTTTTTTTACATATATATATCGCAATATTATAGAGTGAATTCCAAGCCCCCCCCCCCCCACTCGCCCCGCTGCTGTTAACAGAACGATCCCTCCCTGGGGTATAATCCTAGGAAGTAATAGGGGACAGGGTGCAGTTCAGGAGTACAAAGTGGTAGACTGAACCAGCCCTACAGGGGTCAGGGTGGGTGGGCTAGGGGCGACTGTTCTCTAAACAAACCATGGAACTGTTACTAGTAAAAAATATGCAGCCAGGGGCGTTTTTTGTGGGTTTTGATGCACTTTATGAGAGTATTCCCGAGGTGGAGGTGGCGCTGGGGTCGTCCTGTGGTGGGTGGGCAGGAAAAGATAGTTCGGGGGGGGGGGGGGGACTTGGCCCCTGCACTCGGAAGACTAAGGTGACACACACCTCCGTTCACCAATATCAAACTCATCGCGTATCTAACTGAACACTATAGTGATGTTGAGAAATATGTCAATGTTGAGCAGACTTATCATTTAAAAAAAAATCTTTGTTATGAGATCCTCAAAAGTTACTGGGGAAACATCCCTCATCATTAGATTTCAGGGGTATGTTCATAAAGAAATACCCTGAAGTTGCTCTTTTCCCTTTTTATCTTAAATTTCATGCAGGTTTGTGTCTGTTTAGTGCATAGAGTGTCGGCTGGAGGGAAAGTCGGGCTCTCCAGGCTTCTCAAGTGTAAACTGTGCGACTGTAGAGGCCACACCCCTCTCAGTACTCCTCTCTAACTATGGCACATAGATAACAACTTCTCTTCTAATACTGTGTCTACCACCCACTTTCATTCTGCTCAGTTCCTTTCAAATGCCACTTAAAAATGATGGAAGGCTCATACATGTAGGGAGACTGAAGAAGGCATAAAGAGAAAGTTTACATGTGTATCAAATATGATTGACTTCAGCACTCACCTTCACACACAAGCACACACCATATTGTGCGACCTTTTCCCCTCTAATAAATCACACATAATATGACCGATCATGTTTAAACAAGACTAAAAAAAAGTTTTTTTAAGTGAGAGAGAATAATCCATACACCAAACTGCAGTTACGCCCTCGCCCCCTGGAATGAGCTGTCTAAGATGGTAAGAAGAGTATTGTAAGTATATGACCACATGAATGGTGGGTGTGACAAGGTAGTCCTGCATCAGCAGGTTTACACACATCCCAGTCTTTGAAAACTCTTTGGATACAATATGATGACTGAAGATGCATTCCTACCCTATTACCATCTAGTAAATTAACTGAAACTACTACAATGCTTGCTTATACATGCTACTGGTGACCCGTCAAGTGTTCATCGATTTTATACATGTATATTGTATAAAGTATGTAATTCAGAGTTTCTCATACAGTGTATGCATTAGATTTATGTGATACACACGTACTGTATTTACCCATTATGCAGGCATTAAACGTTAGAGTTTACCTTGACATTAAATCAGAATCTGAGTATCATTTACAATGACGTGCGTCTGCTATTACCTGATGTCAACTATGTTAATACCTTGCCTTAAGTGAGCCTCCTAGCATTTGTGGCCAGACTAATCCCACCGTAAGCCTGTGGTCTCGATGTCATAATTATTTTTGACTTTCTCTGGACCGTGGGAAACACAATGTCCCTCACACCCCCTGAAAAATCTACAATAGGTTGCCTTGTGATTAACCCCAGGTATCTCATTATTAGACCTTTTTAGAGGTAACGGGTAATGTGATATATGTCGGGAGCTGCTGCCAGGAATACATCTTGTTATCTTCATTCAGCGATGCTGGGCTCCCTGGTTACTGGCGAGTAACTTGCCAGCTCTGCATGAATACATCATAGCGGCCCTGCTGGGGTGTATCAGCCGTATAACAGAGAGGGTGCTTTCACAAATGCAGCCTTGGCGAGTTACTCGCCAGCCCTGCATTCATTCACCCAATGTCAATGCCATCATAACTACCAGAGACAATAGTATTAAAGTGTTATGCAGCCCATAAAGGGTTAAGTTAATCTCAGGAAGCTGCAGAAGGCAAAAGACTGATGTCAGCAGCATCTAAGGACCTCCTCCCCATGCATACTTACTTACAGTCCTGATATGTGACACATGTGTCTTAGATAAGATACCCTGGGGGACTGCCGTTATGTGGTAGGGCCCCAGGCTGACATCATCATTGTTGTTATCTCCTTTATCATGATAACATTCTCAGTGCTACTCACATCAACAGCCATTCAACCTGGTTATGATGAGTAAAACCTTATGGTGCAAACCTGTGTCAGAACCTTCTACCTTTCTATTTTATCTTGCCAAAATGCCCAGACAGCAAAATTGATAATGAAGATAAAGTATTAAGAATTAGATATAGAATCCAAAATGGTTAAATGTGGAATAAAAATTAAAGATGTGAAGTTGTGGAGGATTGAAGTAGGAGGCCCTGCATGTGTTTGCCTATTGGCAAAGATGGAAGATAGTGGCAATGTGTTAGTCACATTGAAATGATAGGAGGTCCCAGGTGTAAGGTGATTAGCCTTTTATTACTAACAACCTAGTAATATATTGATTGGTGAATGCAGGTACTGGGGTCATGTCTAAGTTAGGGCTACTAATCATTGTGTAGTATACTATAGGCCTTTAATAGATGTGTCTATCAATACACGAACAATGAGGCCCACAATGAAATAGGAAGTATGTGTTCCTCTTACTAAATAGCGAGAAGCGTCGTTATCTTCTTGCCAACAAGGATCAACAATATTTTGTTTATGGGATAATTTTATCCCGTAGTCTAGGTCATATCATATCTCCCGTCCTCAGTCAAAGCTCGGTCCGAATAGTGAATGCATTTTCAGGTGGAAAATGTGAGTGAGCATGCTGATCCTTGATCACACACTGCACACCCCCCCCCCCCTTCATACACCCCTAGCATGGGATGAGGGGGTAGGAGGTGCATCAAAGCCTCATAGTTATGTTCAGAATGTCAGTAATTCCGCTAGGTACCGCCAGGTGGCCTCCACTTCCGGGGGTTTGGTTACCATGGAGACTGGTGTACACATCTCTACTAACCTGAGACTAATGCCGCAACCTTTCCGTTTTAAACCATGCAGCTCAAAAATAGAGCCTCTAATCGTATGAAGCTCACCACATCACATCTAACCAACTATGCCAGATATGTCACAGTCAAGCAGAACGTTGTTGTGCAATTCCATCCATCTTTTTGCCTATTTCTCCTGGTCACTATTTAGGGGCCTATAACTCCCGTCATCGACTGGCTTTTCACATGGACTCAAAGAAAACACGTGCATTTATTTTGCTTATAATCATACCGTAATCTCCCGCGTATAAGGCGCATCCCGCGTATAAGGCGCACCCAGAGTTTCAGAATATGGTCAAAAAAATAAAAAATTCATAACTTTTGTTCTAATGAATGGATTTTCAAAATTCAAAAAACTATGTGCTGTTTGGACCCCCGTGACCCTCCTGGACCCCAAATACAGCAGATGAGCTTATATGGTAGTGTAACATATCAAAAGAAAGGTCTTGGTGCCCCCCTTGTGGATGCAATTAGAACTAAAACCCCCCGTATAAGACGCGCCTTATACGCGGGAGATTTCGGTAGTAAAGAATAAGAACCCCTCTTTACCCCTATTAGACGTTGTGTTACGCTCGAGGCCGATATCACCATGGTAATTAACGTCAATTTCAGTAATCATCCTCTAATTTACAAAATCAATTAAGAGCTAATTACAGAAATCAAAATAAACAAATCACTATCTTAATCAGTTTTTGGTGCAGGATCCTCGGGGAGGGCATCCCATTGAGCAGACCCTGCAGGCTGCATGACTGAGTTAGGAGATTCATACTCATGAGTTGTGGTATCACAATCCTTATCAGTGTGTGAGTGGAGGGTGGGTCTGACATCAGCCTACAGGGGCTATCTATAGTACTTTCCATCGCTCACTCTCCAGTGTTATTTCATCACTCAATGAATTATCATAATGGGGAAAATGTACATTAAGTTTTCAAAAGTATGTCAAGATGTTTATGACAATGCACTTACATTACTCACACCATACAAGCATAAGGCCAAGAAAAATTAATTGTTCGTTTCAGGTCACCCGACCCTACCTATAACTCATCCAAAAAAAAAAATCCGACGTACCCTACCTAATTTTTTTCAGCATGTTACCTGAAACAAATAATTTCTGTTTGGTAATCGGCATACTCAAAAACCATTTTTGAATATTTCTTTTTCTTTTCTCTTAAATTTGATTTTGGGCCAGAGTGGTGATAATAGATGGCGGAGAGGGTAACACAGAGACAGGTCTAGGCAGGCCCCACAGCGAGCACTACTCAGCACTGTTTACCTGCCGGATAACCTGTATAGTGTATACCGTGGTTGGGGTGGGGGTAGGGGTGAGGGTCTATGATGGGTGGGAGGGGGTGTGGGCGGGGGGGGGGCTCAGGATGAGATCAGCGCTGAATGTGTTCTGGTGGGGAGAATGTTACTTGTTATCAGTTAGTCCGCATGTCTTAACTAAAGCAGTGGAAAGATACATTATGTCTGGACTCTACGTCTGAACAAAAAATCCTGACGCAGTTTACTCTTTTATTTTGCTGTTTAAAATAGTTTAAAGGCGCCCCCTCCCCCAACGTTTAGGCCTAGTCCCAACGTTTCGGCCTAGTCATCACGACTTGGCCCTTTTCATTTTGACCGTTCTATTTTAGCAGCCCTGTATTCAGGGGTTATTGAATAGAGTTTGTTTTTGCTATATTTAGAGACATGACATTGGTAAATGATTCTTTAAGTTCCACAGGGTGCATTAATGTATTAAAGTATATTGCAGTCCCTTCAAGAGTCTCTTGGGCCTAGGCATGATGCCAGGGTTAAAGGGTTAAGGATTGTAAGATTATCAATGTGGTTATGATGCAGCAGTAGCCTCCATAACCTGCGCCACCCGTTACTGCACGTTACACTTTAAGATAAGTCCAAGTGTCCTTCAGATAACACATGCTCCACCTTAAAAATGCGAGCATGAGCTGCACCATGCCTCTATGCCTTTATTTGTAGTCATGACAAGAAGGAACCTATAACATACTTGATGCAGCAATGCAATGTCTGAGAGTTAAATCCATGCACTAACACTGCATCGGCGCACCAATAGACTGGCTACAGTCCCTATAAGCAGCAGTTACTTAGCTTTGGCCCCTCCCCTCCAGTACCCCCACCCGAGGCCGCTAGAGCCCTAATTAGACTTGAAGAAGTCTAGTGCATTAACCCTATATATTCCAAGTTTCCTTTTTAATTGCATGATGATGTGTACATACAGTACGCCAAATGGGCAAAATGCATTAGAAAAAGATCTCTGCAACCAACCATTAAGGGGTTAATTATTAATATATCACCGATAATCTCAGAGATCTCCAAACATGTAGTGACCACTTCTATATACAATAACTAACTTGTCACAACCCATAACCATATACTGGTTTTAATGTTGACTGTACTGACAGTATCTTGGCAACACGTGAATAAGCATGTGTAATAATTACACAATTAGGAGCACGTATACTGCTGACATGTAGGGGCTATCATGTATGTAACTCTTCAAAGGGAACATAGGATGTAAATGTTACCTTGGGGAGTAACTCTCCAGTACTTACAAGTATCTACTGAAGCATCATGCTTAATATTACCCCGGTACATCCCATGTCATTACTACCTCATTGAAGTGGGAAAAATGGGAAAGATCGCCTGCAGCGCGGCATTGGTGAATAAACACAAAATCTGAAGCATCATGCCGTCCTTAAAGGGATATTTCATGATTTATCCACCTGTTTTGGCACCACCAACTCTACCATGTCTTATTGAATAAACCACATAAATCTAAGGATATATGGTAGACATAATACATGTATTATAACTGCCCTATGCCATATGCCAGGAAGTGATCACAAAAGGTGTTTTGGCAGTTCTCTGAGTCATGCCTATCTCCTTTATATCTGATTGTCAATAGTTGCCATTTGTATTTCCTTAAGATCGTGTTACATAATGCATGGCCAGTGCAAATTATGGGCAAAGGACTGCCTATTGATAACATCTAATAGAAGCCTGTTTTTATATCATTATCTTTAAGAGATTTATCATCATACTTGATTCTAATGTTAAAATTGATATCAGCATCGTAATGAAATGATAATTGATCTGTTATGAATCATCAAGGCTTCAATAGGTTGGAATAACCCAGTGTGTGTATATGTTGAAGTACACGTATACCTAGAAGTGAGCTCCAATATTTCTTCAAAATCAATGTTATCAAAATGATAATCGTCATCCTGTAATAATAGTATCTATAAATAGAGACAGAATCTAGCGGGGTAACTCCATTCTTATCCTCCATGTAATACCTAAGTAAACTCCCCACAAGGTTCTTGTATCTGAATTGGAGAATTGAGAGCATGTCTGTCAGGCTGGATACTTTGTGACCATGTTACTATTTGTTTCTGTGGTTAACCCATCGAGGGCTAGCATCGACTATAGTGGACACCATGGTAGGCCTAGTGTCGACTATAGTGGACACCATGGCAGGCCTAGCGTCGACTATAGTCGATGCTCGTTATATAGGATTAGTATAGGAATTGAAAATAGGCTCGTCCTCTAGGAACTATACTTTTTTCAGAGGCTGTCCCCATGGCCAGGGCAACAATTTTTGCTCTGCCCTAAAAGGGTTAACGAGAATTTCCTAAAGTCATAAATCTCCTTAATCATAGGCCAGAGCCAGGTCGTTCAAACAGCATGCATTATCTATAAAATAGATAATGCATGCTGTTTCAAGGGGGGCGGACGCGCCGTACGCCCCCCCTTTTGAGGCGCCAAGAGAAGTTTTAAATTCAATGAATTCTCAGCTACATGTCAGTTTTTACGGTTTTTAAATCGGACTATTCTTAAGGATTCTACAGCTTAAAACATAAAAGAAAGTAGATTGCAATGCATAGGGTATGGTACATACTACTTACTTGGGGCACTGACAGGGTGTAGAATGATATACTGAACGTGTGGATGTTATTCATAGTGTTTATGAAATATGGTTTAACTAACAATAATGTTAAGGTGTGTAGGTACTAATTTACTTTTACAAGGGTTGTGAAGCTGGGGGCTGAGAGAGCTTATGGTACATGATACTGGGGGCATGGCCAGGGTATGGTATATGATACAGGGAGCGTGCACAGGGTATGTGAGCTTGGAGGCTGAGGCAGGGTATGGTACATGAAACTGGGGGCATGCACAGTGCATGGTACATGATATTGGAGACATGCACGATTCTGGGGGTGTGCGCAGGGTATGGTGCATGATACAGGGGGTGTGTGCACAGGGTATGTACGCCTGGGGGCTGAGACAATGTATGATATATGATACTGGTGGGGTATAGATTGGGTAAATGAGCCTGGGGGATGAGACAGTTTATGGTACATGATACTGAGGCCTGTGGCAGGGTATGTTATGCTGGAGGGTTATTCATGTTTGTCTTTGTGGAGCCCTAGGAATACACTAGAATGCACTATTTCCCCTCTAGTTATCAAAATTTTCAGGGGCATGCCCCCATGGGAAATATCTGAAATCAAGAAACGCGAAAAACCTTTCTTATGACTGTGGATAACTTAGTCAGGAGAGCCCTCAGAATTCACCTTTTCCCCTCTAAGAATTCAAAATTTCTGGGGGCATGCTCCCACAGGTTATTTTTTTGAAAGCCTTACTTATAGCTGTAGGTAACTTAGTCAGGAGAACCCTCAGTATCCACCAGAATGCAACTTTTCCCTCTAGATTGCAAAATTTTCTGGTGGCATGCCCCCACAGGATATTTTGGAAATTTAGAGGGGAAAAAGCTTTTCTTATAGCTGGAGAAAGCTAGGTCAAGAAAGCCCTCAAAATCCACCAGAATACACCTCTTCCCTCTAGATTTCAAATTTTTCTGAGGGAATGCCATCAAAGGATATAATTAAAGTCCAGAGGGGGGAAGCCTTACTCATCGCTAGAGATAACTTATAGTCGGGAGAGCCCTCAGAATCCACTTTTTCCCCTTTAGGTTTCAAAATTTTCTGGGGGCATGCCTCCACAGGATATTTTTGAATTAAGACAAGAAAAGCTTTACTCTTAGCTGTAGATAACTTAGTCAGGAGAGTCCTCAGCATTTCAGAATTTTCTCAAGGAATGCCCCCAGAGGGTATTTCCTAAGTCTAGTGGGGGAAAGCCTTATTTATTGCTGGAGATACCTTAGTCAGGAGTGCCCTCATAATCCTCCAGAACGCACAATTTCCCCTAAAGATTTCAAAATTTTCTGGGGGGGGGGTATGCCCCAGACTCCTAATACAGTCACTACAATGTACTTGCGACATCACAGGGCTGCACTTTTGTACCCCCCCCCCATGTTCAGGGCCCAAATCATGCCCCCCCTTTCTGAGAATCCTGGATCCGCCCCTGATAAACTACTTCCGGGTTCATCACTTAAACAGCTGTCCTCTTCACTTTATTCGCATACGGCCAGGTAACTTCGATACCAGAGATGCAAACTGGCAAGTCTCCTGGGAATAGTCGTCACTATGTGGCTATGTAAAGTGCATCCAAAAGAAATGAAGTCCCCGGGGGGTCACTTGGCCTCAGTTTGGGTACCAACTGTGGTCCCGACCCCGCAGAGTGGTGGCTGTCGATACGCGGCGAGAGGTAAAAAGGGGGCTGTTGATTGAATTGCATTCAATATTAGGGGGCTGTTAATAACTGTTATAACTTGCATGGATAGGAAATAACCTGAATATACCATGCATTCACTCAAAGGCTGTTAGATTCCCAAGTATTATTGTCAACGAGCCTTAATTTGCATGGTTGAGGGTCCAAAGAAAAGGGGGGACTGTTATCAGACTTCTTCAAAAAAGGGGGGCTGTAAAAATTTAGCTGTATTTTAAAGGGCTGTAAAATGGCAAAAAAGGGGGCTGTAGT
Source organism: Acholoe squamosa (assembly GCA_949317995.1). NCBI lineage: Eukaryota > Metazoa > Annelida > Polychaeta > Phyllodocida > Polynoidae > Acholoe > Acholoe squamosa. The sequence continues at coordinate 57,411,615 of OX439044.1, forward strand.
TTCGCAGTTGGTACTACTAATCAAAGACTCAGTGCCCCCCCCCCTCGGGAATGAAGTGTTCTGTGAGAGATTGGGGGTGAGGGAAGGACCATACCAATTTTCCTACATCTAAAGGAATCATAAGGATCCTTTCTCCCCTTTCTTTTTTTTTCTTTTTTTTTCTGGGGGGGGGGGGGGTCGGGGAGACATGCATGATGCCAACCCCAGGGCCAGCCTCTGGATCCGCTAGGGGCAAGCAGCAGCAGTGACCTATCATCATCGCGCCTATTTTTAAGTACCTGTGACACGTGTGTCTGTGCTTATGGATTGGAGGGAGTATGTTATCTCTGATGTGGGAACCTGTGGATACTGGCGATCCTGGCCCTACCAGGTGTGACAACAGCTGGTAGTAGTACTACTAGCCCTGACTACTAGATCTCTAATAGCATCCAGGTGACTTATTCCCACGGTATAAACCTCTAACCCTTTAAATACTGCATTACCACTCATCAGAAGCTTAAAGTTGGTCTGTTATAATAATATGTTGTCAGTCCAGTGATGTTCTGTACCAAGCTGACACATCTTCAGTTATTACCAGTGGTAATGTCTGGGGGTATAATACAGGACCCCAGAAGATCAGTGTATTTGCAGTTACCAGTCTAACATTAACGAATGAGTCAGTGTAATTTTGTGCATTAATTTATAAATGATTTATAATATTATGTCAAATACATGACCACAGGAGACCAGTGTGATTCTGCGTAGTCACTAGTGGTAGTATTATGACTACAGGAGACCAGTATACTTCTGTAGTCGGCGTACCTGCTGTGGTCAGTGAGATGTGTCTACTGTCAGCAATTTACCATGACAACACACCTATCAACCGTGACCCCCAAGACTGAGTAGATTGAGGGGTGAGAAGGGGTATAGAAAGGGGTGGTGAATAACAGTGTGATGTGAAGCAATTTAAGTCCGACCAGGTCCAGTTAGAGAGGTCAGGGGGTGGGTTGGGAGTACTAGATGCCCTGGGGGTGTCTACATTTGTATAGAGATGTCTGACTATCAGGGTATTAACCCCATCAGCCCGATGTACTACCTGTACTCCCAACATGCTAGTATGTTCTTCCTTTTTCACATCCAAATGAAACACTAATTTATGTATTACCCATATATACATTCATCCTCTAAATCTACTAATTCCATGAAAACAAAAGCTATACCCCCTCCATTAATCTCATAGCAGTGTGTATTCATCTCTAAATGAATTATTAAATTCTTATTCTCAAATCCTGAACGTATTAAAGTCAGGTCTCTAGGGTATATTGAGTCCACACCTGCGCCAAACAGGCCCTCATAATCCATAACGACAGATTACCGGCATGTGATGTCAGCGGGATCAGAGCAGCTGAATAGTGTGGGGATAACCTGTGTAAATCCTGGTAAATTTTACCATAATCCTATTTTTCTAACCTGAAACGCTACCAATGCACTAGCTCTGAACTACCCCTGGGTTCGTCAAGAGTTATTCTAAGCTAGTCATGAGCCCGGGTCAGGAGTTACTCTTGGTTAGTCATGGAATGAGTTACTCACCTGTGGTATCTCCATCAGGAACCTGCTGGGTGTTGATGGCGTCCTTGTCACCATGGTAACCATGACGCTGAGAGTCGGCCATATTGTCTTCTGTCTGACTGGAGTTTGACGTAGCGTCTCCGTCTGCGTCGTAGTGCCCTGGTCTGTTTGACAATGCCTTATTGGGAGCACCTCCATTGTTTGGGTCATCCTGTTGGTAATGGCTACTGCCCCCTTTGTTTTGCTGCTGCTGGCCGGGCCTGAACTCATAAAAGGGCCCACATACTGTGTCCCTGTGCGCCCCACAAGGCCTCCTGATGATCTCATTCACAGGGCAGGAGGCACACAGCATACACTCCCCTGTGGTCCTGTTCCTGAAACTGCCTCCAGGGCAGTGGAACCTGGACCTGGAGGTCTCCTTACCTGTGGCTGACCCATGGATGGTTCCACTTCTCAGTCTGTGGTCGGTATGTTGTCTTCTGTGGGCCCTGTCTCTCCTGTGGTGATTGAGCCTACCGAGGTTACTGTATGGCCCCTGTGTCTCATGGTCCCTATTGTCTCTGTGTTCTTGACTGTCTCTGTGCCTTCCCTCCCCCTCTCCATGCCTATGCTCCTCACTACTACTCCTCCTCCTGCCAGACTCCCTCTGTGCTGGTACAAATTCTACCAATAGGACCAGCGTAATAAATACAGATACGAGCATCAGTCTCAAATTGGCCATTTTCACTGGTCAAAAAATACAAGGTCACAGTTATAAGGTAAATGAGGGGTCAGGTCCTGGCACTTCCGGTGTGCCAAGAATTGTGATGGTGACAGGTGAGAGTGTTATGGTGGTAGTTGTACCACAAGATTAATACTCAGGGATCCTATAAACTGGCACTGGTAGGTAGCTGTAGTATGGCAATCTGTAAGTATAAGAGGATTGAAATTATAACGAGACTACAATAGTGAGTCATAAAAGTACTAATAAAACAGTGACTCATTTCCTGCTATGGGGAGGGAGCACTCCACAGTAACGGTATCAAACAAGGGAAAACATAATTATCTGCAAGCCTCAGTGCAGCCATCGGATTGTACCGCTTGAAATATAAAATGGCTGAAGATTCAAGGATACTTATGGTACTCGGACCATTGCACAAATCTCTCAGCTGACACATCTACTCTTTTCTATATACAACTTTATCTGTAGTAGACGATGAGTATAGATTCATAATTCTATTAAGAATATAGCTACATAAAATTCACTTTTCCACTCAGAATGAATGCAGATCTATAGTCATATAGAATAAGCATTAAAGGGGGCCTACACTAAAAATTAATTCCGAATTATATCAGAATTATATTGCAGAACTATACCCAAGATCTTTTATATATAAATGGCGGTGCCATGGCATAGAAGCGCCGTGGCGAGGGATGTACCAGTAGTATTTAGGGAGCTTCCACCAGAGATAAAAACTATCATGACAGAGCTCCCTTGTCTGGGCACAATCCAAGTTTTACATCACGACAAATGGCCTTTAATTGTCCAATTCATGTGTCTAGTTCAGGATCTTTACCGCAGGTTTATGTAAGGATGTTCTGAATAGGTTTGATATAGGCTGATATCAGATTACAAGAATTCATTCTGTTCTTTGTTAACCCTTAAAGTACAATGTGGTGTATTGTGTGCCCTTTATCTTCATAATGTATGAATGAAGAGCTATCTCTTTAGTATCCATGCATCATGCCGGTCCTACATGCCTGATGCAACTTTGCATCATGATGCCCTAATTGCAGATCAGCACTGTGTTGATGCATCATGCCCACAAAAGAACCCTTGGACCCCGGGCACTTGGGGCATTGTGCTTTCCTAAGAGTTAAAGGGTTAGGGGGGTTAAGTTCTACACAATAAAATACGGATTGTGTGAAGGACAACGATAGAACTTATGGCACGACTAACACAGCCTGAGGTGAAGACAGGAAAGGTCTCAGTTAAAAAGTAAGACTCATATTGTCCTTTCTCTAATGCCTACAGTGCTTTTTGAATTGCAAACGGAACCAGAGAGGACCTTTTCTTTACAACACTCTGGTTGTCATATCAAATGGGCTGGATGTTCATTGTCAATGTGTGGAGGGTGATCATATGATATCAAATCCTCCTAGAAAGGGCATTATTTCCTCTCTTTTTTTCTTTTAAATATTCTTCTTTTGTATAGGCAGATATGCATGTATTGTACACTGCCACATAGATTAAATTGGTGCCACAATTTCATTCATCACTGGTGTGATAATTTCAATTGGTCAGATGTGTAAAATGACACTTCCGCCACCATTCAACTATTTCAATAATTTTCCATTATCTACTGTAGAAAATACCACACCTGACGATGCCCCGACACAGGACACCCCCCCCCACACACACACACACAGACTACCCCAGTATTATTGTCTCCAGCCTAAACAAACCCCCATACAAAAAACAAACCACCTACCTGCCTGCTGTGTATATTGGCTATATGATAGACCTGACTGGTGCTGCTCCAGTGGGTGGGAGGTGTCCCTCTGTAGTCCTATCCTATGTACAGGAGTCAGTGAGTGCACAAATCCTCCTGTGTAAGCCTGGAGTGGATTGGAGGGTGCAGGTCCAAGGTGTCCAAGATGAAGCCTCCTACCTCCTTGCCGTCCTGTCGTAGACTGCTGTCCGTGGGCTCTCACACCCACACTTCTTCTGTTTAGACTTCCAGGCAAGTCCCGACCCGTCCTCGGGGAACTGGGTCAGTGATATCAGCCTCCAGCCAATCAGAGCCCAGCGAAATAGGTCAGCAAGTCGGGTCATGAGGTCAGATGTAAGAAAAGTCGTCTGCACTGAGTTGGTGCTTAGGTAGGATTGGGAAATTCAAGGACCCCCCCCCCCATATCAAATAGTAATAACATTGGATTTGTGGGTACGAATACACAGAAGCCCTTTGAAAGTCCTTCTAAATTCACTTCATGACATATAAAAATGGAGAGCAGTAGAAATTATGTTAGTGTCTGTAAATTTATTGTGAAAGGTGATACAGCGTCTGTGTTACAACTATTGTAAAACCAATATTATAATACATGGGGATATTACAATAGACTTCCTAGCTCTCTAAAATCTATTTATTCAACGTATGACAATGGAAATAACCAAATACAATCTTCACTTCAGCTGCATGGATCTTTTCGATTGCAAAGACAAGATGCCATGAATGTTGAATAGCATATGTATCTCTCTATACTGAGCACATAAAGAAGGATTTAAATGAATAGAGGTTAAAAGCATTAAAGTAGCGCTTCATATTTCATAATTAGACCTTTCTATAGATGGAAAAATAATCAAATAATATGTAATGGAATGAACTGAACTGAAGGAGTGTTGCTTCAGCTGAACGGTTATTCTTGATGAAAAAAGTGTTAATCTATTAAAGTATTGGTTTTGTAAAAGCATCATGAAACTATTTATATCGGTATAAATTTATCTATATATATATATTATCTATACACATCTCAACTCACATGATGACTTAGAGTAATAACATGGAAGCCTGGGTCCTGCCAAGGTGGGCATGTTGGGACATGTCAGGTAGGGCTAGGTAAGGGCCTTCATAGGCACACTATAGTACAATATGATGAGATAACAGGGAGATAAGCCGGGGACCTGTCTGAACATGTCCAGGTGAATACCAGGTGAGAGAAGCTACAAAGAGGAGGCTGTATCAAGGTATATCTGTATCACTATCTCTCCCAGGTGCCTGTATATATACCCATCAATAAGGCCTAATCTCTACTATCGCTTTTAACTCTTAAAGAACATCATAATAAGTGGTTTAATGCATAATGTCATTTTTGATGATGTGATGCATAATGTGGCTTGGGTGAGTAACGCGCCATGAATAGAATGATTTTGGTCCTATGGGGCAATGGACACACAGCTGAAGGGATCGGCATGATGCACAAATACAGCGGCAGTGAGTTACTCGCTGGGACTGCATTGCTGCATCATTGGAGGGCATTTAATGGGTAAATAACTGCCACGTGTAACTGCCCATGAACTGTTTACAATACAATTACTACATTTTAACTACCGTAAACTCCCGCGTATAAGACGCGTCCTCTATGCCAAACAAATGCCTGGGGGGTCTTATAGGATTTTTTCAAGTTTGGGGTGCGTCTTATACGAGGGGTAATTTTACTATAGAAATGTACTAATCTTACAAATTTCAGCCTTAAAATGTGCGTCTTATACGCGAAAATGCATGTGCTGAGTTTGGGGTGCGTCTTATACGCGCAACGCGTCTTCTACGCGGGAGTTTACGGTATCATCGGTAAGGTCAATAACATGAATGACTTATCTTTTGTTTTTCAACATGCCTATTTTGTTGATATTGTTAAAGGACATTTAAAATTTGATTATCCTAAATTGCCTTTCCTATACGTCCTATACCTAAATTTGTCCCAGTAACAATGATGCCTGGGAGAATCGGTGTTTTTCGAATGCTATCCATTGGCATAAAGGGCTCAGATTAGTTGTATAATGATAACCGTCTCGTGTCCAACATGATTCACAAAGTGTAGATCTAGGGAAGGATTGTCATTGATAATCATAATATCAGAACCACATTTTATGAAAATCTATTTATGAATCCCTCTTAGACAATACCAATACTTACATAATATATGCCGTGCTCCTGCTGCTTATTGTAGAAGTGAAATATCTATATTGATTGGAAATGATGCTTAATGTGTACTGTTACATGTATTATGGTTTTAGTATCCATATCTTTATTTAGTATCCCTTTTATTCTTGTTTTCGGTTGCTTAAGTTTAATAGTGACAATTCATTCTTCTCTAATTGAGGAGCATTAAGACATCTATATTTATGTCCCGTGACTGACAGTCTGAATTTAGCCACATATGTTTATGTTATGGGATTTGTGTGGCCCTCCCGTACCTGGGGGATGAGCATGACTGAGCCTGTGTAGCGGGTGTGTTCAGTTAGAACTTATATAAAAAGTGTTAATACTTATTTAAAGTGTTTGACTAGAAAGTGATAAAGTGACAGCTATACTAACATCAACTTTATACACTAGCGGCGGGCCTGGGAGGTGGGGCCCACCATAGAGGAAAGAGGGAGAGAGAGAGGAGGAAGGGAAAACGTGGCGGAGCCTATAACATCTGATCTGGCATGGCATAGAACACAATTTGACAGCAACCAGATGGAGATTGAATTTTTATTGTTCATTGACTTTGTGTTGGTCCATATGAATTGGCAGTTGACATCTGGCAGCAACTAGATTTTCATTCTTCTTATTTTTGAATTTTGGGTTTTCATTCTTTATTGTTAGGGTGGCCGAAGGGTTTCTAGAAAATGCATTCACATGGGACTGAGACATAATAGATTAGAGCTGTAAATTGAACATTTGATAATCTGATCACATTATGCCAATCATCCATTTAGGAGATGACTTGTGGCTGAATGAACCTGTCTCGCCCATCATTGTTTTCTGACAACCACTATGCAGGCTAATGTCAGAATCCCCAATGGTATCCCGGCCAGCACATGCATGCTGACTCCAAATGAGTTTGCCCTGTACCATTCAGACCCATATGACAGTCTAATAGAAACCCACATCCATTGCTGAAGGTCTCATACTTGTTAATGGCTCCAACAGCGAGACGAGGCTCTCAGGAATATATCAGTACTAGTCCAAATTGTAAAGATACTAATAAACTTACATAGATGATAAGTCCAGGCTTCTTCACTCTGAATGTCAACTGACACCATCCTCATTACTGGAAATGAAAAATACCCCCTTTTCACAGATTTTGGAGTTAAAAAGGTACCCTATTTAGAGTAAAATCGCTGACTTTTGGTGCCTAAAAATACCCCTATTTTCAGGAAAACGCTGACATAAAAATTACTCTACCCCATTTATCAAGGAAAACACTGACAATTTCAGTAATGTAAAATGTCATTTAATATAACAAATGAAGGTAATACATGTAGAATCATATGGCACAACCACTGTGCCATTTTTCTGTGTCTAGGAACATGATGCCATTTAACTTTAATTCCTATGCAAATGCTGTATAGTCCCTCTGGAAAACACCCCCTATTTTAAATTTTAAGGACTTTTCTTAGAAAAAATGACCCTATATATTTCATAAAACACAGATATGCGAACCTTGAAAAATATTACCCCTATATCAGTGGTTTTGGTAACGAGGATATGGTATCTAAAAGACATGGAAGTGCGGGGGTCGGGCAATTAGTAGTGAAATGAGATATCTAAATTACCCAGTACTCTCTTTCCCTGCCTAAAATCTCACAACAGACTGTATTCAGTATTCACGTAAGCACATCAGAATTGACCACTTAGATCCCCGTACAGGCCCTAGAAGGTTGCCTGGCGATTTCTGTGGTTAGGTCTTATTCATTTGGCGCCAAAATTATCCTTCTGAGGTGATGTATGTGGCAGAATATTTGTATTGGTTATAAAGTCTACCAAATTAAACCACCATGAAAATGGGTTGGTCTTTTTCCTGAAGGTTTTCTTATACTGTTAAGTGCAAAAGGTGCTACATAATTATAAGGGGTGGGTCATGTATTGTAATCCTGCAGAAAATAGCTCAGTGCTGACATCTGGTGTCTTCGGACAGAATTAGGTGAAGAATCCCCTCCCCACCCCAGCACACACAGAAACGCACCAATCTTAAGTTGGGGAGGTAAAGGGAGGGAGGGGTCAAATGGCATATATGTACCTTTAAAATATCGACCATTCACCTTTATTAGTGGTTAATTAATAGCGGCGGGCCGGTTTTATTAATAATCCATGTGTTATATTTTTGTATACATTATACAAGGTCTTCCTTTAGTATTTATGATGCAAATTGATAAGCACACAGAAAAAAAATAAGTCCCAAATGTTAGTCATATACGAGTCGAATCGTCTAACTTTCTAGCAATACTTAGTCAAAATGCCTTCTTTAAACGTCCCTTTTTTTCTTGGTCGAATATGACTAACCATTAGACAAAGTGGCCAAATTGCCTTGACTTGCCTGATTTTGACTAGGATTACTTGGTTGTTTTGACTAAGTACACTACTTGATATTTTTACTTCATTTCAACTGGTGATTGTGTTAAGCTCTATGTAGGATTCACACCTGACAGATCAGTCTCCTCATTGAGGAAGTATTTGAAATGCCTCACACCATATTCATTTAGAACCCCTGAGCCAAAGTACTCTTGGTTTCCAACAAAGAAGCAAATTCAAATGTGGATATTGTATTTATCTAGATTACCACAGAACAGGTGTTCCTCTCTGACTACCTATCTCATTTGACAAGGCATCAACCTATTTGGTACATTTGGCCAAGTGTAATGTTAGATTGAATTTTGAAAGCCTCAAATACATGTCGTTTCTGAAAATCATCATAATTTTGATATCCATGGAACTATTTATTGTACCCACCCACCAGAAAAATCCTGTTTAAAACCATGCTGCCATCTGGTGGGTAAAGGTAACACCATGTGTCTATCCCTTAGTCAAATTTACTAAGGGACCTTGGTCAAAATTACTAAGATCTCTTAGTGATAGTGACTAAGATATGTTAGCTTGCCTGAAACTCCCAGCAGATACCCTCTTCAAGATGGTGCTCGGAGAGTGAAGCTGATTTGGGTAGTCAATATGACTAAGAAAACTAAGACCTCCATGGTCATTTGTTAGTCATAAGTACTAAGTAAGAATAATAAGTCACTTTGACTAAGTTTTCTTGGGTACATTTTTTGTGTGCATCTGTAACTTAGAGTGTAAGTTATTACCTTAAAGATATTAGCGTGGGGTTCTAACATGCCACGTGGTCGAATCAGTGGCTTCTTCTCATCAGCTGAATTTCAGTGAAACCAGCAATATGTTTCCTTGAGGAACATAACGTGATAACCGGCAATATAATCTTTGGGATATCCGCGGGTAATTATTATGGAATTCTCCCTATACCTTTAGGTACTACAAGTAGGTTCCAGAAGGGCTATTCTTTTTTAGTTTGCGATGGGAAAATGTAATTACCGGTATGTCAAAGTACCATTAATACAAAATCAAAAAGCTTCTGAATGATTTGTATATGGACTGTGAAATAATCAGTGTTTCGTCAAAATTTTAGAGCTTGGGTGGCCATGTTATCAACCAGTAGTGACACCTATAGAGGTAAAGGGGGAACTGACTACATTAGAGTTACATGTATACATGATCAATTGCACATAATGCAAACTAGACATAATATCGTCACACTACCACGTCCTTCAAAACATCCAAAGTGATTTGGGTTCTCTAGGAATGTAGCAAACTCGACACGTAACACTTGGGTAACCTAAGAGGTAGCTAAGTACCGTACTACTTGTAGGCTTGTAGCAAGTAGCATTTCATTTTTCACTGACGACAAAAGCTACTAAATCTGTATCTATCCCCCAGTCCTTGCACTCAGCACCTATTGGGGACGTCACCTGCGTTCTGCATTTTCAAAAGCACCCCTCGTCGTCTAGAAAAAAAAAAATCATGAGACAATCATTTTCTGGATTTTACATTTTCGGGGCGGGGAGGGCAGAGGGGAACACCCCTCAGTGGCGGATTTAGATGTGAGGCGCGCGCCCCCTCCCTTTTCCCTGGAGTTTAGAGTTTATTTCACTTAATCCTGTCATGCCGGGCCTGACCCCCCCCCCATATTCCATTTAAGTCTTTAATTTAGCCAAATATATGGGGGCACGCCCCTTCCCTTTCAAGAACCTGGATCCGCCAATGCTCGTCTGGAAGTCCACCCTGAGAAACAATTAAATGTAGTACTTAGCTGGGGAGCCAGACAGCCGAAATGTCAATATTTCAAAATCTGCTGGTGTTGAAAGCACAGCACAAGGTATCAAAGCTGGATCTGGGAAATTTGATAGTGCTGATTCCGAATCTGGGGTGTGTATCTTCATATCTAGGTTGGAACAAGGTCAAATATAAGGTCAAAGGTCCCAATGCAATTGCAATGGGTCCTAATCAACTTGGGATACATATGAATGGGGAAAACACTGTAGACTAAGGACCTCTAGTGTTAATGAGTGGAACAAAGCCCTCTCTCTGCTCTATATTAAATACCAGATCGTGCCCTTTGACCTAAATTTTGACCATGTTCCGACCTAGATATGAAGATACGCACCTCAGATTTGTAATCAGCACTATCAGATTACCCAGATCCAGCTGTGATACCTTGTGCTGCTTTCAACACCAGCACTTGTCCACATCGAGGAGCTGGCTCCCCAACTAACTTGCCTCAGGTGCTTTGAGCACAGCTCGCTTATCACTCAGTGCTGCCTCCTGTCGACAAAACCGTGGACATTCAGACTCACACAGTGAGTTTAGCAGGAACCAGCATTGAGAATGATACTTGGGGTAGATATTATTATAACGGGTTTATTCCACAGCCAACAAATAAGATACAAAATATAAATACAAAAGTTGGTATTCTTTATGCTTAATCTTCCATCTTTTGTTGTCAGGAGTGCAACTTATCATGAGTAGGTAACAGTTTTTCGCGATTATCATTCTCAATAAAAGATGGACAAAATAAAAGATCATGATTATCTCCTCAGTTCGCTAACCACATCTGTATAAGCGATACAGCTAGATTGATGATCTATATACAAACAGTTACGTCCTACTGCTATTCCATTACTTGGTCATGATACATTTCTATCATTTTAGGTCACTAGTAGACTGTCGCTCTAACTAGGATTTTTTTCTCCCTTTTTATTTCTCTTAAAGTGGGCACGTCCGCATGGCTAAAACACTTTTATACATGAATCTATTGTCTATTGTGTGCACTACATTTACCAACAGCTGGTCTATAGTATTCAACTTGATAGCTCCAAATACCACAAAAGAGGGTTTATGGCAGGAAAAAGGACATTGCTTGACCAAAGTTGGAGTTTGCATGTTATTTCCACCAGGTGGCAGCACTGCTTAGGAGGGAGACCAGGAAAGGTCTCTGGTCAGTGACCCAGTGGCATTCCACTTGTACCAAGTGCCATATTATAGCACAAGTGAGCACCAACATGACTTTGAGCTTGTCACTCTGCAAGCATATATGTTTCAGCCTACATAGCTGCAACCTATGCTTGAAGAGTGAGCAGCATTTGCAGTTCCATTTCGTGTTCTTGTGACTGCGCTAGGGGCATGGTGGGAGTTAACCATAGTCTAGGACCACTATGCCTTGCTCTTTCCTGCACAGTTGTACGCTGAGGGTTTATACCTCAGGGCACCAGAGTACAGGGGCGTTTGGACCTACCTTCCCTCCCTGTGCTAGTCACACTAACTTCAATCCTAACCACACTAGTACTTAGCATCATATAAAATGAGACAGGTAAACACCAGCATAATCCTGAACTTGACATTTTCTGCAAGCAGATATTTCAGACTGTTAAAATACAACCTATGCTTGAAGAGTGAGCAGTATTTCCGGTTCCATTCAATGTTCCTGTGAATGGAAGCAAGGCATGGTGGTAGTTATATATAGTCTACTTCCACTGTACCTTGTTACTTCCTCTATGGTGGTAGCCTGAGTCTTTATACCTCGGGGCACCAGAGTACCTCCTACCCACCTTGTGTTAGTCAAACCAATCACCCATAACCTAGGTGTACATTCACGGGAAAGTCATTTAATGAGGAATGGGTGAGGGGGAGGTCAAGGGATTAACACTTAGCAACATGATGTTACTGCCTTCTGTTTTAAAAATCTATCATGGGAGGGTACATCTGGGTTCAAAGGTTAAAAATACCCCTTACTAGCAGTGCTATTGTAATCAATGAGTTGACAGAGATAAGGTGATATTCTGGAATACTTGCTAGTAAAGCAGTGCTGAGGTCCTAATTTTCAGGCTGTGACACCCTGATGCATTGGGGCTAGTGAGAAAGTATCATTTATAATAACAAGAGGATGGATTGGTCATAGAAATTCACACCCATCATGCCCATCCCAAACAACTTAAGAAAGACAGATATAGAAAGACGAATATAGATGTAAGGGCCAGGAGATAGGCCATTACCCTTGGTTAGAGGGGGTAGAACTGACACTCTTCATACAAAAGAGGGGAGAGAAAAAATACCAGATCTGATCCAAATCTGAAGACTTTGTCCCCAATTTTGACAAATGACCACTCCCTGGGGTACCAACAACTGCCCTTACCTGTCCTTTGTCCCCTGAACAACAGCCAGGTTTGCTGTACCAAATGTTTCAACTGGACTATATCCAATCTGTCTGATTTGTTACGGTGAAAATATCAAACAGGTGATATTCCTTTTGCACCACCGGTTTTATCATAGTGCATATTATATGTCCCCAAACAGCATATTTCCTTTTCTGATGATAAGGGGGGGTACATCTACTTTTGTTCAGATACCAGCTCGAACTATGCATATGGATCCAAAAACATAGGAAATGACAAAAAAATATGGGTGGTACATGATGCAACTTTAAGCCAGAATCCAGTATGCTAGAGATGAAGTGAATTGATTTGACATAAGGGCACAAACCTTGGGACTAGAAACCTAGAGCACACAGGTTCAAACCCCTGGTGTGGTTTTATTTTTATTCTCAGTTGGCCACTGTCATTTTTGCAACAAATTCTAAAAACAATGTATTATAAAGAATTCCCCTTGAATGCCAACGAGATAAAAGGGGCTTCAGGGAGGCCCTTTACAGAGACCCCTTTTACATTATATGTGTATGTTAAAAACATTTTCCCCATGCAGTCTTGAACCCACATTCTCTGATTCAAAGTCAACAATGCTAACCATTATACTATTCAGACTGCTGGTGGTTGTAGCCCGGAACACCATAATATATTATATTTATCCTAGCTTTATATCACAGCCAGTGTAGTAGATTCAAGTCCTCTTCTATGCCTCTACTGTTTATGTCAAAATATGCTTATATTTATGGTTTTACTGTTACATAAGCTTCAGTGGATGGAGTATAAGTCAGAAAACCTCCTTAGAGTTGGAGGTTTTGCCATAAAACCTCCAGCTCTAAGGAGGTTTTCTATCACAAAAACTAGGATAGGAATAAATCAACCTATAAGTTTTCAGGTAGTTTTCCATAGAAAAACTTCAAATTAAGTCTTGATATTCTAACAGCTTGTTCTGGGCACTAGATACATCACATCCATCAGCAAAATAGAAAATCCTTCACACAATACCGAACGTGTCCACTTTAAGATGTAAGTATCATTATGATAAGACCAGAAAACATCAGGTATATTCTTATAGCTTTATTGACTGAAACATAAACAGTGCAGTAGCCCTTCAGTAAGTTTATTGTGTAAGTTCAAAAAGGTGTATTATTAGAGATGCACATACCCCACAAGACGAGCTGAGCATTTATTCTTACACACTACACAGTAACAAACAACATATAATTGAACCTATTAATAACTAGAGATGTCCAGTTGCAACACTATGCTATAGCACGTCTTTTGTGAGTAGGCTATAGGCAACCAACACTGCATTAAGTATGATAGACTGGTATGATAGGTATTAAAAGCCAGCTTTAAGGAACTTTATATACTCGAAGCCAAGATCTAATAAAGTTGTCATATCTTACAGCCTATATTGCCTACTGTACACAGGTGTATAGGCTAACAAGTCGACCAATTCACCAGCCTTAAAGATTGGTATGGACATTACCGATGGTAACCCTTTAAGGAACAAAGAGTTTCCCATAGTGTTTGCCTTGCATTTATACAGTGCACAACCCTGAAAGGTCCGATACCAATGGTGGCCTGTACTAGAAAAGGGGACCTTAATGCAACCTGCAATAAGGTCCCTTTTCACATATCCTGTCTCAATTATCATTTGCAATATTTGGCTTCAGCTTTAGCATGTCTATTCAACACGTCTATTCAAACATAGCAGAAATCATTTTAAAAGTCCAGAAGAACGTTTTAGTAATGAAACTACAGATTATGACACATCTACTACCACACAATAATGACACCAACAGTGACTACATATACACCACTATTAACAATTGTAATAGATACAACGCATCTCATTCTATACACAGTCCGATGCTCTACATGTAGAGCCTGATACAAAGTATACACATCTGAATCTACTGTAATAATTATACACACTGCAGCAGAGCATGGGTATGGAAAAGGCAAGAGTGATATAATTAGGAAGTGGTCATCATTTACAGAAAGGAGGTGGTGGAAATTAAGACATTTATACCCACCCCCTCCTCCTAGGGTGGTCCAAATATTTGGTAGTCCTTGCATGGAAGCTCAAATCTTTTTTCTTTTCTTTTGGTACCGCCTGCCATTTGAACTAGAGTAAAACACTAACTATTTTTCCCTGTTAAAATATCTTTTCTTTCAGCAATTTTTGCAGCTTACAAACCCACCACCTCCCTATTTTTTCTTTAATAAATGACCACTCCCTTATGATAGGTGAACAGAAAGGTAAGAAAGGTGGCAAGTTTTGAAGCAGGTTAATAATTCATTTGTAACAAGGCACTTCCAATGAGACAGCCAAGCCGACTTTATGAAGCATTTCATAACATATAGACAATGTTAACAAGGGCTTACAAGGGCTGCATGGGGCCTAATACACCATGCCCTCTTATCTCCATGGTGCATGAATGCATCCCTGGTGGTATAATTTCCAGGAATGCATTCATGTATAATGCCGATCCTACAGGGTTGATCCAGTCCTGCAGGGTCAGAGGATGCAGGATCTAAAGATTTGAATCATCTGTGCAAGGGAAATGTTACTTAGATACTAGGCAACAAATACCATCCTATAGGACTATAATAATATTATAGAAAAGTTCATACTTTAAATCCTCTCAAGAAGATTTGTACTAAAAATGTGTAGTTAAATCATAGCTCAACCTCACTGTTTTCTGGTATTTTTTAGCCATTTCGTCTACTAAATTTGCCCTTTCAGCAGGCTTCCAGAGGACTGTTACAAAATTACTCCTCCACAGCCTAATGCATGGGAGAGTAACTGAAGGGCATTTCTCAACAATGCTAAATAGCACGTTTGAGAAATGCGCTCCTGGTTTCATTACAATGGGCCTAAACAATGCCATTTTCACCAATCAGATGAAAAGGAAAAATAAACTACAGAGATCCTCAAAACCTGTTCAAGGCGGTGGACTTGCATCGCCGATGGGTTCAGCGGGTTTAGGTGATAAGGTTCATCATTTATCATCATGACTCAGCAGATTTATCCAGAAGTTGGGGTGGTGTGATGTGAATGTGTGGTTGTTTAGCGTATATAAGTGGTTTGGACTGGTTCAAACTTTCCTCTTGCTATTTTGCCGCGTACTTGTGGTGCATTTCCGTGTGCCAATACTGCATTCCTGTATGGATAAGGAATTATATGGTTGGATAAAAAATGACTTACTTTTATATCTTTCTATGCTTTATTCTTGGTAGGGTTCCATACAATTTACTTCATTTTGAAATAGCCTCACATCAACACTTTGCTGTTCCATAAATTGCTATTTCAATTTGAAATAGCATGAACTAGCTGAAATAAGGCCACATTTCTGCTTTGGGAGCCTCACCCAACGTAAGTTATTTCATCATGAAGTAATCTATGATACCCAACCAAATTGGTAGTTGTGAACCCTTTTCTATGAGAAAGTGAAATTCTACTTCTTATTTCATCCCTATTTCTTAGTTCACTCAATTCTTTATGGACCACCCTGGTCAGGTTTAGAGTTAGCTTTTATTCAATTTTTAAAGTTCCAAAAAACTATTTTTTTTTTAAGTGAAGCAATCAGCGAAAAGGGCCTTTTGTGCAGGGTGCGGTGAGGTCCCTATTCCCAGTACATGTCACAATTGTTGAATCACACGGTTCTTTCAATGAATAATCCTCCCAATGCTAATACATATTATTTTCACCAATCTTACTCATGTATGCATGAATTTTCTATCGATAAATGATCTATAAAAACCTACTTTTCTATGGTGAGTTGTAGAACCTGTCCACTATGACGTATCATATCGCTGGCCTGTTGGTGCGTCATCTGTGACGTATCATACCCACTTATAGCAAGAATTCCGTCACCAGCGTTCAACGAGCCCTCTGCCGGCGAACCCGGCGTCACCTGCAACAAAAGAGATAAATTTGAGTTTCTATTTCTGGTCCAAAACAAAGAAAACCCATGTCCTGTTTTTATTCCTATCCTAGTAATAAGTCAGGTGTGTCTGATCTCCTATAGAGGGAGCCTGTGTGCTGTGGATGGATGAATAGCCAGTCCTAATTCTCAAGGTGTACTACCGTAATACCTTACGTATAAGGCGCGTCTTGTACACGAGGATGGACCCCTGGTGCGTCTTATAGGAGCAGAATTTTTAGGGGAAGTTTTTCTCAAAAATGTTCCCAATATTCCCATGTATTTGAACAGCGTTAGGAAGGGATAGGGGAAGCCCTGAGATGGCTATAGATCTTTGAATTTCGAAAATCCTTTGATTAGAACAAGTTATGATAATTTTTTTCCCTTCATGTATTAAGTATGGGTGCGCATTATAAGCAGGGTGCGCCTTATACGGGGGTATAAACACTACTCAGATCTTGTCAGACGATCCAACAGGTGGCACTGTGGTGGACAGGGATGCTGAGGGCCATCCAGGTTACGTGGAACTAATTCCATTTCCTCTATGTTTCTATATAGCATAACACACAAAAACAGCCCCCCGTAATGTTCGTTGGTAATATTTTTGACCGTAGCAAGATTAAACCATCTCTCACATACAATGTGTTAGAATATAGGATAGGCTTAACTCTGAAAATCTTAACTAAGGGAGCGATACGTACAGCAAGTGCTATTCTACCCTATTTTGGGCCTCAAAACCTCCATTGGCCAGATGAACATTTGCAGACCTGATAAAATCACCAAACCTTGGCATAATATAAAAACTCATCTACTGTTCCATTTAGGAACTATTTGGGGTCACTTGTGATTTTTTTCATAATTTTACCAATATTTCTTGCATATGATTTCTAAACCAATCAGCACCCAGATCACCTTCAGTGCAGGCCTGAATACCATATGACTCACGAGAGGGCAGCATTTAAGTCCATGTAACCTCCAATGAAGTGTATTGTGTTGTAATTAGACACATCATCTTGAGGCACGTTTGGCAAGCAGTCATTAGAACAATAATTATATGCATGCCCAAGAGATGAGCATCTACAAACTATTTAGACAAATTTCAATCAAATTTCAAATCTGTTTTTAGAGGATATGACAACTTTAAATTAAAACCCTTTTAATCGGTACTAACTTTAATAGAATCATCCAAAATATTTGATTTGCCATCATATGCCATGTCATTGGAATTATATATCGGTATAGTAATAATTCTCATTAACATGTTTTCTCTGGGATCAAAGGATAGGTGAAGTTATGTTTTCCCAATCGTTTTCTGGAGGTATATAGTACTCTCTACCTGTTATTGATATAATAGAGTAATGCAGATGATCTACTTTTAGAGGGACAATATCCATAGGTGTTTTAACATGTTATCAAAATACTAACACCATAATGCCATATATATATATATATATATATATATATATATATATATATATATATATATATATATAGACCTCTATGATAATGCTAAACATTATAGATCTAATCACGTTGGATGTAAATACATGGACAAATCTATAGATGCGTGGACTGATATACATGTTAGAAACCTAGGCATACCACACCTGCTGGACACATGGAATTCCAACCCAACAACTAATAATTATGTACATGTACATCCTCAGGGTTATAAAGTGCGTACTAGAAAATTTAGGCTCTATAGTTACAAAAGGGGGTAGACACTAACTTTTTCAGTCATGGGCCACCGGGCCCGTAGCTACAGAAACCTATGGGCCCACAAAAATGCCCTGATTTCCAGTCCTTTTTTTCATGTAGCTATAACTTGTCCCTTTTGTTGCTCACAAATGGTCATTCAAGTACAGTGCTAAAAAAGCCTCTTTTGAGTAGGTACCTAGTTGGGAGAAGTCAGTCAGTATAACATACTATAGGGTGTGTGACATGAGTAGGTACCTGATAGTGCAGCTCTCTCTGTTCTAAACAAGGCAGGCGACTTCCGAGACTGATGTGGTGAGTGCAAGTACTTTGGTGAAGCAGTGTACGACTTGTTTAGAAAAGAGGGCACATACTGACAGCTCTTTTTACAATAGGAGCAACACCCTCCAGTTGTAGTGTGTTAAGAAATGGCCTGCAGAAGTACAATCACACTCAACATTTCAGGTTACCAGCATTAGCGTATACTAAGAGTCATACACATAAGTATAGATAACATGTGACTCAACCCAAGCAGCAGCCGTTCCCATGCTGACTAACTCTATAGCTCTTTGGTTTGTGAGGTTTACATAAAACACAACTGATGATATGTACCTGGAGGAAAGGGGCAGACTTCTGCGCAACTACTTCAGGTAACGATGTACTAAATGTTCAAAGTAAGGGGGTGTAGACTTTTCCAGGCGGTACCTCTGTGAGGTATGACACTGATAAAACTGTATCACCGAAGGATATGGGTTCAGAGAACTCATTCAATACACAAATTATAGTCCATGGAACTAAGAAAGGGACTATACGAAACATAATTTCACCCTGTTTGTTTTACAATACATTGATTATTTCGCAGCCGTTCCACATACAGCAATGATCTAAATATCACCTTGAAGCAAAGCCAAAGGGATTTCTCACTGTTTAGTTTATGTGGCCATGTTTTGGGAATTATGTGACTGGTTGCAATAGAAACCATGCCCAAAGTTTGCCAGAATGTTTGATTTCCCCCTACCTGTCAACACTATGACAGCCATCGCAGAAAAGCTTCTGTCACCTTTGGCAAGGCAAGTGCACAGAACTAAATTTCACTTCTTTAAGCCAAATATGATAGCTACAGCATCTCTACTTTTGAAGATATGGCCCCCTGAAGTGGCTGCCAAAATGTGGGAAATCGGTACCTTTTCACATTTGTGGGGAAGTGAGTGAGCTGTAGGTGAGCAGGATAGGTTTTGGAAGTATCATAAAAGAGTTCCCATGTAAAACCAGGGGCGGATCAAGATAGGGCCTAGGGGCCACGTGCCCCCCCCCCCTTATAACCTTACACAGAATTGATGGATATGGGTCAGGTCGCCAGAAAGCAGTAGATTTTGTGTTTTTGGGGTCATTTTGGACTCTAATGGCTCTGGAGAAAGAAGTTGTGAACCAATCTTGTCTTACATAGACTCATTTGATAGAGGACACTTAGGGCTATCAGAAAAATGTTAATTTGTGATCATGCATCAAAATATCTCAGACTTGTAGCCTGCCAAAGTGAAAATAATGGCCAAATTTGTTCTTTTTTGACTTTTTGTATTTTTTACAAGTGTCCTGTATTGAATAAAGAACATCTGGAGTATCCCAAAGTTATTTTTTACATTGTATATGATCATAGGTATCATTTCCATGAGGTTTGGACATGTTACTGAATGGGAATTTTTCATCATGTGTCTTTGAAAATGGAAATCTGTAATTTGTAACGTCCGGTACCTAAATCTAAATCAGTTATATTACATGGAAAAAATAAAGCTTCAGCATTTTTGTTATTACCTATATAAAGGGACCTATTATCCCCTACTTTGGTGAACAAATATGTCTATCAGCATTTGTCTCCCTGTGAGAGCAGCTTATGTCAACGTTACGTAACGTCCGGTACTTTTATCATCATGTAAGAGGCAGTCTACTGTGCATGCATAACTCAAATTTTGTTCTATTTCATAATTGAAGTCAATAATAGACATATTGGCCTTGCTATTGCATGTGTTTGCTATGCAAAATGGGATATTCTATATTACTGACAGCAACTTTAATTACCTGCATATTTCATCATTTTGGTACCGGACGTTACATGACACAAAACAAGCAATAAAAATGGAACCGGATGTCCTAAGTCGGTATTTTTTGGTTTCCTGAGCTGAGGGGATGTCCCTTCACAAATTTGTTAGGTTTATATAAAGTAATTAGAAAATTAATTTTTAAGGGCCTTCAAGGGCAAAATCTTACACTTTCTGACGACCTGACCCATATATATATATATATATATATGGGTCAGGTGTTTATCTCACTTATGCCACACATGTGACCCACTCAAAACCATTCACAAGCTGGGGAATGGGGGAGGGTGTGTGTGCTCAGTGGACCGCATCAACTTACAGCAGCTATACGCAATATATTACCTGTGCTTTTCCATTGTCTTTCCACCAAAGTGTGGTATAAATAAATATATATATATATATATATATATATATATATATATATATATATATATATATATATATATATATCATACATCAATTTGATCATCAATATTTATTGCCTCTATTAAATTTGCTACATTTTATGAAGATTTGGTTGCCATAGAGAGAAAAATGGAAAAGAAACTTTCTTTTTTGGCTCTTTTTTTCTTTTGTGGATATTCCAATTATCAAGGTCTTCAGAGCTCTTCAACGTTGCGTAGTTCATAATAAATGCTTATTTTCCCCTATTTTCGCCCATTTTCCCTCAGAAATTACAATTTTGTAAGAACTATGCAACTTTGAAAAGGTCCCCAGATAATATTCATTTCAATTCATCAGATTCAGAAATTGTGTTTTATTTCCATACCGTAGTACTGTTCAAATGAAAAGGAACTAAAATAGAATGTTTTTGTTCCATTTTCTCTCCATGGCAACCAAATCCTCATAAAATGAATCAAATTCGATAGAGGCAATAAATATGGTCAAATTGATGTATGATACATGTATATCCATCCATCCTGTGTCAGATTATACACAAAAACGTATTAACCACTTGGCCCATGTAAATACTGATTTCACCATCAGATGTGCTTCGAAATGGGCCTTCCTCAGCTTTTGAAAACATCAGAAGGGAGTACTATTAAGGCAGATTGAGGCATAAAAAAATCATTAAGTTTTTTTTCTTCTACTGGCTTTATCTCCAAAACTATTCAGAAATTCTCTATGAAATCTGGTATGCATATAGGGCATACTTTTAGCTTTATTTTGATGCCTGACCCTTGAAGTTGGATTGAAAACTCCATGCTGCAGCATTATTCCTGTATTTTTCTTTTATTATGTGGTGACGTTTTTTTTATGTTAATGGCCCAAAAAGACAATTGGTAAGGAATCTAACAGCTTAGAAAGTTAGTTATCTGAGCTGAAAGCCAGGGAAATTCTGCATGTAATGGACCCCTCACATTTGCAAATCAGATGAAAACTTATATTTTTGGAGCAATATAGTAAAAGTAAAAGTCTGCTTTACAAACCTCGGACAGCGGCAAAAATTGGCCTGATTTCATCAAATACCTCATTTCTGAGCAGTCTTAAGGGTCAAATCAGGCACAAAATCTAAACTTTTACCCATATTGATTGCTTTAGGTTAGAAAAGAGGTTGAGGCATCCTAGTATACAGTATGGACAAAGTAGAAAAAAGTGGGGTTGACACACCCAAACTTGTTGTTTCTGCTGAACACGCATAGTTGGTGAAGTCCCTGTCTTGCTGGCAAGGACTATAGAATTATTTCTCTCCCTTTCTCCTCTCTTCCTTATACTCCCTTTGCATTCCTTTGTGTTTGCTAATAATCGATCCCCTCTTTCTTTCTTTTTTTTTCTCTTTCCTTCAGTTTTTCTTTCTTTCTTTCTTTCTTTCTCTCCTTACACCTTTCTTTCCATCTTTCTTTCTTTCTTTCTCCCACTCCTTCATTCAATGAATCATCAATCCATTCAATACCCATTCATAACCCCAAGGTTACACATTTATTTGCCTCTCCATCTTATTTCTCATCTTTTGGTTATTATGCATATAATTCGCTCCTTCTCGTTCTTTCTCTCCATCTTGTGTAGGTGACCATTTCATGACCTGGTGTTTATTAAATTCTATTCATTCAGCACGGGGGGGGGCATTTTCCAAAAATGTTGATAAAGATTATTGTGAATCACATCCTACTCATTCTTTCTCCATTCATGCCCCTCACGTTTCAGGGCAGTTTCACCCTGAGACGTCCACCCAAACAGGCTACCTTATAACTCACAAATTCAATTTAGAAGGTTCCCGTTTCTTTTTAAAATAGAGAGTGTAAGACTTAGAAACACACAAAAAAACGTATCTGAGATTTAACTTAGTCAAAGTGAGTTATTTTTCCTAGTTAGTACTTATGACTAACAAAATGACCAAAGAGGTCTAAGTTTTCTTAGTCACATTGACTACCCAAATGAGTTTCACTCTCCGGCACAATCTTGAACAAGGTATCTGCTGGGAGTTTCAGGCAAGCTAACTTATCTTGGTCACTTTCAGTAAGAGATCTTAGTCACTTTGACCAAGATCCATTAGTAAATTTGACTAAGGCATAGACACATGGTGTTGCCTTTACACACCCAATGACAGTGTGGTTTGAAACAGGATTTTTCTGGTGGGTGTGTACCATAAAATGTTCCATGGATGTCAAAATTATGATGATTTTCAAGAACAACATAATATTTGAGGCTTTCAAAATGCAATCTAACATTACACCTGGCAATGTACCAAATAGGTTGATGCCTTGTCCAGTGAAATAGGTAGTCAGATAGGAACACCTATTCAGTGGTAATCTAGATAAATATGATATTCACATTTGAATTTGCTTCTTTGTGGCAAACCCAGAGTAACTTGGCTCAGGGTTCTAAATGAATATGATGTGAGGCATTTCAAGTGCTTCATTAATGAGGAAACTCTGATCCTACATAGGGCTAATCACCATTTGAATTGATTTAAAAATATTAGGCGGTGTACTTAGTCAAAACAACCAAGGAATCCTAGTCAAAATCAGGCAAGCCAAGGCACGTTGGCCTCTTTGTCTAATGGTTAGTCATAATTGACTAAGAAGAAGAGGGATGTTTATGGACGGCGTTTTGACTAAATATTGCTAGAAAGTTAGACAATTTGACTCGTATTTGACTAACATTTGGAACTTGTTTTTTTTTGTGAACTTGTACCTCTACGGGTATTGCAAAGGCTAGAAGAGCAGCTTCCACTACTAGTGCATGTAGACCTAATGTGGTTAAGATATTTTGGAGGGTCTTGCACATAAGGGAATAGGTAGTTTTGTCTAAGAAGTACCTCACCTACAGGAATAACTTTCTTTTCAGTCCTGACTTTTTTTCTCCTTTGCAGAGAAGTGGTCAAGAAGTGAGGTGCCAGGAAAGTGTCAGGGGAGTAGGTACCTTTCCAGGAGAAGTCACTTTGTCCAGTACCCCGTGTGGATAGGTATGCATTTTGCAAGTGTAGACTGTGCCTTTTGTCTATAATTGTCTAGATAGTTAATTATTGTTTCCTTCACCAGCAGTAGCAGCAGTAGGCCTGTAACCTATATCCTATACTCTTATAACCTAGAACCCTACTTGCAATGAGAGCCAGTCTAGAAAAGTGGCTGACACAGTAAGCCACTTCGATGCAGACTTGCAGTAGGCAATACCTACTTTTTAAGACAGGTGGCATATCTCTCTAATGGGATGAGTGCAAGTTGAATGGTGAAGGAGAGCTTGACCTTTTAAAATGAACTTTTTACTCCTTTGTGCTCTTTTTAGCATTATGATTTGCAAGACCCTTCAGCCCTATGTGGGACCTTTATGTGCTGAAGAATGTGGGTAGCCCTTGGTGCCGAAAACAATACATTATGTAAGTTATATTAACTCTAGCACCGGTTGAATTTTGCTTTTTAGGGGTACTTTGGCTTCCTCCAAGTAATGTCACCCCTGACAACCCTGGTTTAGTGTAGAGTGGTTGTTAGTGTTGGCTGTGTTTTCTCAGGGTAATGTTTGCTGTTTGCTGACACGCCTAATGGTGAGCATAAGGGCAGCTACAATTTCATTGCCTGTCCTAATCCTTTGATGGCCACATAGTGCTTTAAGGTGAAAAGGTCCTTTTCTTTTCGTGTTTGTTTTTCATATTCTAATTAAATGTGTTCTACACACTTTTATATAATGCCATATTCATGTGGTATTGGAACATTAAGAATTACCGGTATCATACAAGCTTAAAAATGGGATGCCATTTGACCCATGGCAACCACAAATCTTTTCCAGTGTATTTCCACTAAGTACACTCTAAAAATGTGTTTAAACTTAAACACATTTCATCTAAACACTTAAAATCCTAAGCACATTTGAGTCATATAAACACTTTTTTTTCAAAACACTTTCACACTTTTCCTGCAAAGGTGTTCAGGGTTAGAAAAGTGTTTTAATTCTGGTTCCAATTCTAATCACTAGGCGGCAGGGGTAGCGTATAATGATACTAAAAGTATGAATAATGGTGATACACGAGTTCATGAAAGAAGTTTATAGAGACTTCATTCACATTATGTTAATTGCAATATAACCCATGATAAACACCCATTTTATAGCATTGGGGATTAATACATATAACCTGGTCCTAATAACTCAGTCCAGTAAAATGCTTAAGGTGGGTCGCTACTATTGAATCAAAGATCCTAGATTTTTCTTCATTTTTCTCCTAGAGGTACAAAAAATCATCTAGAATAAGAATATGAAAAGAAAAGTAGGGGGTCCCGAGCTATTTTTCTTTCTACAGATTTTTGAAAAATAAAAGTATTTTAATCTTCACCTAGAAATTAGAGAAAATGTGTCTCAGGTTTGAGGATTTTCTTCTGTCATAAATATTAAATACAGAGATACGAAACCTCACATGGTAAACGGTCTGATATGCTTATTTATTAAGAATCTTTTATTTTAACTCCACATCATGGCATTCTGTGTAAATCAATAAGAATAACTTTGATATGGGGTCCCATGCATTATTTTATAGTTTTGGCCATTTGAATTAAAAATGTATTGAAAAAATAGCATTGTCTTGGTATTGTAAGTGCTATAAGTCTAAGGTTCAAAAGAATGTTAGAGAATCATGAGAAAAATCTAGATTTTTGAGCTCCAACTATCAAACTATGCCTCTTTAATGACCCCATGGGGTTGGACACTCCTGAAATTAAAATGTTGCGAAAAGATGAGACATGGTCATAGTCCACTTATGTGCTATGCTGTTAAGATAAATGTATGTATGATACAGTCCATTTAATGTGGTTTTGCTGAAAACAGTTTTCTTTTATTCGGTCCTCTAGTTTTAGTAATGACTTTTATGTAAGCCTATGATAATTAGGAAACAAATCAGTTATAATGACCCTGAATATAACAAAGTATGTGAGATGTGAGAAGGGAGGAGATGGTTGAAATTATCTGCAAACAGACCTTAGGCATCATACTGCTTGCATACAACAGACAGAAGTGGACTGATAGAAAAAGGGGTACTCTGCTCCATTATATACTTACTCTAACCTGCCCCTTTTATCAAGATAAGAGGGGGACTGTTTATAAATGCTAAACATGCTAAACATATTAATAATGGCAACGTATACGTCTTTAACATGTATGAATAAAGAACCTCTTCGACTCCTCTATTCTTATACTATTCTAACTGACTTCATTCAAGGTGTATCATGCAGGCCGGGAAATTATTGTCCGAAAAGTCAAGGTAACAATATTCATTTATACCAGTAACAGCATCTGGCCAAAGCCTAGAACAATACTCATTGAGTGCTCCTTTCTCCACAGTGTGATTTAATAAAACAGTGGAACAATATCAATTATATCATGTTGAACTGTGGCCAAACTTGCGATAACCGACCACAGGTTTGGCAGCCTGTTCACTATGTCTACTGCCGACCTGGAGAAGACCTATTTAAAAAAACCCGACTCGTTCAGCTTATCAATGAGCTAATGACGTCAGAGGTAAGAGCAGGTCACTGGTCTCCATGGTAACCAGACTACCTGCTCACCCAAACTACACTGCAGAGAGGCTCAGTAGAACTTCCAGCTCAAAGAAATGTCGGAAATCAGTTCTCTCAACTCTACTGAGTGATTATTGATAGGTTTTAGAAGGGGGCCTCGGGCACGTGTTTTGAGATACCCAGGTAGAAAGAAAAACCTTGGCCAGTCAACACCATCACAATCGTTATACCAGCCGCAGCCTGTCAAAGTAGATATGTGTACCGCCTAAAAACATAATGTTGACGTAAACGTTGCAACTATTGATTCCAACTCTTATCAGAAATGGAAAGGGCCAACACTGAAATCTTGATATTTCGCCCACTCTGTTCAGACTGCCTCAACCAGGTATAATCTAAACCTTCAATGCATATTTGGCAATACTTACTAGTAGTTAACTATGATGGACCAAACTTATTCTGCAACAGAAGCCCATGCGTTGATCATACAATAGACAATCAAACACAGGGGCAATTAAACCCATCCATTGCAATTAATTTCAATAATTCATTTAGATGCATGGACTAATGCTGAAACATTGAAATCGATGTTGGTCCAACATGAGCCCAATGTCAGTCTCTATGAAAGGTTTTTTCCTCTCGCAGGCCTTCCAGTCCTGCAGATTTCATTATTCTGCATGCCCGGATTATAATTGTCAGAAAAGAAATACCCGTAATGAAAAAAAAAAATTAAAAAAAAAATTAACTCACTGTTTTAATTATTGAACTCTTTAAAACCTGACCAGACAGTAATGTCTTTTATTTTAGGCTGTAAAAACCTTAATCATGGTCCAATTTGCAAGCCGTAAAAAACTAAATGTAGCTCAATGTCATAAGATTACAGCCTGGCGTTAAGGCCATTTCCGCCTGCCCAACAGCAACTTTGCCAGCAAAAGCCGATGTCCGACGAGTTTGCATATGCAATATTGACTGTCAATGTCACTACTTGTAGACCAGCAGGGTCTACTTAAAGAAAATTGTTCCTTGGTTGTTTTTGTTTTTTTTACCAGGGAATGGTCAATAGGAATGTCAGAAAAGAGATCATTCTACCGGTACAGCTAGCCATTTCTCAAACGCTACGATCCTACCCCTCTCCCTCCAATTTCAACCACCCCTACGATCCAGTCCAACCATAGTGATTGACCCTGGGTGATCATGTATTACCTACGATTGCATATTCAAATACATGCCCTTTACCTCTATATCTGCACCAGTCATAGTGATTGACCCTGCCCAATCTAGAATTCCCTTCCGATCCAGGCCAGGTCAGTACGATTTGGGGGTGCTCAAAACTTAGCTTCTGAGAAAAGACTTCCTGATACTGATCGTGCTGACAATTGATAACATTGTCCGATTCACATGGGTGGCTTGCTTAGGTAGGTATGTACATTTATATGAACTCGATTGTGTTACAATATGAGATACACCTAGACACTCTAGTAAACTGAAGAAATACCCTTCTGATGTTTATTATCTGGCACATTTATGGTATGATTCATCACTCTAGCCTTCATTTTTTATAATATATATTTTCACTACAATGGCCGATCCTGCAGGTGATCCTGACATGAATTTTCCCAAATCTATATAATCGGCCAGTTTTATGTTGGGTTTACACCATAAACTTCTGGTACCTGGGACCTCCCAACCCCATGGTATAGCCCGATCGGCCACTGACCCTTCCATATCATAACAGTCTGGTTGATATACATAGGTAGTACACTAAGACAAGTGGAGTGCCGTACTAGCCTATATTAATGCATGTGTTTGTTTGTATAGCGGTATGCAGCAGGAGTGAGTGTAGCTGGGGATGAGTCTGTAAATAGAGTTCTCACTATGCTGCAGTGTGTATAGTGAGGAGCAGCTCTATGAGCTCATCTATAAACTCACCATTCACCAATGGCAAAGGCCTATACCACTGCTGGCAGGTAAGGGCTATCGGCTACCAGAGCCATCTTGTTGTCTATAAACTCACCATTCACCAGCAGTATAGGGCTATAGCAATGCTGACATGTAAGACCTAGGGGCTACCAAAGCCATCCTTTTGTCTATAGCGAGGAATATGGGTGACCTGTGCATGCAGACATGGACCAGCCATCTCATATTTTCTCGCGAGAAATTGACCAACCTCACATTGCATAGCTATTTGTACATTTCGGGAACTAGCAGCACATACAACACTTTGGCACGCTGTGGCTGGTAACAGAGATTGGCATGTACATTTCAGTGTCAAACAGGCATCAACAAGGGCCCGAACTGGATCTCTAGAAGTGGGGTAGGGGTCGAGGCTAAATATAGCACAGGGTAGGACACTGTTGGAGCCGCCATACTGGTACAGAGTGCTTGACAGTAGGCTCAAAGCAGACATGGAACATTGCAGTCACAGTGCAAACGCTATGGGCTCAAAGCAGACATGGAACTACAGTGACTGACACTGTCCTAACCTTCTCTCCACAACGTCTGTATGGAGAATGACTCAAGTTGGTGCGCGTGGGCACCAACTTTTGCGGTTCATGACCCAATTGGTCGCTATAAACTCAACATAGACCACAGTATAGACCTATAGCAATGCTGGCATGTTACAAGTGCCAGGAGCTATCAGTAGGTAGAATAACGTAATTGTAAAGAATTCACTAAATGCATCATGGGAATAGCCTGGAATAATTCAAATCTAGTACAATCCATATCTGCAATCCATTCATCCCTAAAAGGTTTGGTTGATTTATCATCATTTTTCAAAGAATATTTCTGGACTTACAATACCTGTCAAAAATCCCCATGTCAAATATAGGCAACTACCTGTGTTCTTTTAAACAGGAGTAAGGAGGTGCTGACCCCTACTGAATATATGTACCACTAATACCTCATATCACTTACCAATGCTATAGTTCTTTGTCACCACCAATGTCTCATGAACATAAATATTTTGCAAATACAACTACAAATACACCCCTCTCCCAAAAATCTGGCAATACATATTGCTATGTAGCAGGTCATATGGTGATGATGAGTGGTTGGCCTATCTATTGATGGGGGTTCAGTGGGGGTGGTCTATAATAATTAGCTAGTTACACCTTAATCCTACCAGAAAGAGTGTCTGAGGTCAGAGAGAAATGCGGGTGTTAGCAATCTTTTCACTATCGAAATAAGCAATTTGAATAAGTGAAACAAATTCAATTTTACACTTTTTATAAAGATTTAGACCCCTCCTGTACTACTGATATATTATTATGTACCATACATCGATTTGAGACAGTCTATGGTATGTATTATGTTGGGGATTTTAGCACTGTAACAGATAGAGTGGCAAGAGTCGAGTGTCCTGGTTGCCATCCTACTATCAGGAAGCCCATTCATAAAGTTTGGCCAGTATTCTTCATTTTTATGTGAAGTCAGTGAATTTTCAGGCAGGTTTCCTGATTTTAGAAATAGTGTCTAAAAAAATACTTTCCAGACCTGAATTTCGGCAAACCTTCTGTTTGGCAAATCATCTACAACATATAGTTGATTTGACATTAAACTTTTCAGATACCTCAAGGAGGTGTCCTAAAATGTGTTTTATGAATTACACTAAAATAACCAAAAGAGAGAATTTCAAAAGAGTATTCCGAGGCATGCACATCATGCCTCATGGTAAGTGATAAATGTTGGTGAGAATTGCAATTTTCACACTCTTCATGAATTTTCACTCTCTTCAACTTTCTGAATCATCTTCCAGAGCCATCTAGCCATCTTGTTGTCGTCAAACTCACCATTCACCAACAGTATAGGGCCATAGCAATGCTGCATACATGTATTATATGATTAAAGACCTAGGGGCTTGTTGTCTCACACTAACTGCCATTTAGGCATTTCCTGTCGATTGTTTATTTATGGATGTTTATCATGATATAAGTTAAGTATTCAAATACTTATTCAACATCATAAAGTGGTTACCTGGTAATTCGTACATGATACACAATCCTCTGTGTTGGTATAGGTTGATCAATATTATTGCTACAGTCATGCATAGCTCCAGTGCTAACCCATTATATCACAGAGCCTAGGTTATGCACAACTATCTCAAAAGCACGACAAATATTCTTGACATCCATTCAGAGGTATGTTGATGTACGTGGGTACTGATGTTAAACAATTAATGGCAATTTGGCCAATTGAGGGCCAGCAGTCAAGCCTTCCAGTAGCCAATATATAAACATGTCAACATTGGGCCATTCTACTGGCTTATATTGGTCCAAGCATGTCCCAATGCTCCATTGCTTGTTGGGCCCTCTTAAAGGTTTCAGGGACATTCCAATTCAAAGAAGGAGTATGATGTGACTATATGCACTGCATAATAAACAGACGACATGGACGTTGAGAGATATCAGACACCAATACACACCGTCTACCCCTGAACATAACATCAGTTTTAAGCCTCACTCTATGAGTGGGTATCTCAATGATAGCGGGTGAGGAGAAACAAGACCTGGGGAAAGGAAGCTGTTCAATGGCCGAAGGCACCAATGAACTTCTCACACTAGAGCCTGAGGTGTAGGAAATCAAATACTATACTGTCAACTAGTCCAAATACCAATATTGATTTTGTTTATGGGTGGCACTTATTAAATTCAGAGCAAAACCTTATTGCTTCAATGACTATGTACAAAAATACTATATTCCTATTTGTACGTCGTCGGGAGATCTGATGGTTCCCAAAATGATCTCTAATTGCCGATTGTGATTGAATAACTCACACAGCAGGCACTCGGCCAATAGCAGAAATGGAATTAATCACTTTTTGGTAAAAGATAAGCTCTGTACATCTGATTTCCCCTTTTTTCCCCTAAAAGTCTGAACTAAAAAATATAGGCTTCTGTGAAGGTAATCACTATTGATGACTTAGGGTCATCTTTCCCTATTGCTCACCTAAGTAATCATGATCAATTTGGTAACGTTTTTTTTTTACCACCAGCGGGGCCCTAGTACATAACGATGGGACATACAATGCACACTATGTGAGCTTTATTGACAATCCTCTTGACCATCCGTCTTTATAAGATGGAAGATGTGAAAGATATCGCCACACTGGAATCTTAATCGATCAAAAAAAATATTTTTGGTCAAAATTATCAAAGGTAAAAGCATCTTCAATTTTTGACACCTCATTTGTCACTTATACCACATATTCCTTATACAAACATTTGTAGGTATGCCTCATTAGGGGCACAAGGCAGTTATAATTGCCCTAAATAAATGCTTGGTTGTGGGGAGGGAAGGAGGGATAATTATGAAATTGTTTGAAAATGATAATTTAAAAAAGAAAATCATAATTACTTCAGAGTACGTTTTAAAGCCTAATATTTTCAGTGTAGATTTGAATCAGTGATTCCCTTTAAGCCTAAAGGAGTTTGATCATCATGAATTTCCCATATATCCTAAAAGTAAATGACCAGTTGCCCAGTTTTGTGCCCATACATGGATTCTCATATTATTCATGTTGTTACATCTTACATGTTAAGATTGAGTGTCACTCCGTAACTTTTTATGCATGTAAAAACTATTAGAGCTGTCTCTGCCCATCGATTTATAAAACCTGTGTCGCGAGTGTCGATTTGAAAAAAAACACCTATCTAGCACACTCCATCGATTCTTATACATGTATTGTGCACAGGGATACCATTGGATCACTGAAATGCAGTTTTCTTCCCATTGATGGAGCAAACTGAGCCAAAGACAGGTGTTTGGAGATTGCGAAATGCCAAAATGGTATTGCTGTGAGTCCCCCCCCCCACACACACACACACAACTCATGAGAAACGTTTGTTGACAAGTCATTGTGATGATTTCTGGTTTTTGTGACGATGGGGATATAGAGGGAACAGGAATTGTGGTGACCACGTCACGATTTCCAATGCCATTTAGGTTATCCCCCTATTCCATCAACATCACCACATGCCTTATTTTCCCTGGAATGCTACTTGAGTCATATCAGGCCAATGGGATTTCAGTCAAATGGTTGTATGTATTTACTTTCTGCCTTGTATAGAAGCTGGGGCCTTTTCACCGCGCCTATTCAAGGGTAGTGATAGTGATCGAATCTATGAAGTAAACTGAATGGAGCACCTTAATAGCAGCCCCCCCCCCAAAGAAAAATAGAAAAAAAAAAGTAGGGATGCTGATTTGACAGAGATTGAAAAAAAACATAGGGGCTTAATTTCATTAATGGATAGCTGTACTCAGAGGGGGGTTTGGGATTTGTGATAATACTTGTTTATTGGCGTATTCCATTGCATTATGGGTCAATAATTTTCTAAAGGTTGGTAGGGATCATACATGCCATGGTTCCCTTGATTTAAAATTGGAGTAGCATGCAATTACGATTGGTGACAATGAAACATAATCCATGGGCAGTTCCATCTCAGTTGGTGGCTGACATGGACTTGTCAAACTACAGCATAAAACGCTGTATTAAAACAGGTTGGACAAACATATGATGATTTTAGTGAATACCTTGATTAGGATTTTGGTCTTAACTGAATTTGATTGGATACACTGCAATTAGAATTATTTAAATCTACCATTAAAACATGTGTCCTTGTATGACCCTTCCTCTCACTGTTAGAGCATCCCACTCGTAGGGCCTACTACGCAAGACAGGAGGGTGTTGCTCCTATAGTAAAAGGAGGAGCTGCCTAAAAATGCCCTTGTTTCCAGTCCTTTCTTTTCATGTAGCTATAACTTGTCCCTTTTGTTGCTCACAAGTGGTCATTCAAGTACGGTGCTAAAAAAGGGGGATTTGAGTAGGTACCTAGTTGGGAGAAGTCAGTCAGTATAATAAACTATAGAGCATGTGACATGAGTAGGTACCTGATAGTGCAGCTCTCTCTATTTTAAACAAGACAGGTGACTTTTCAGACTAATGTGGTGAGTGCGAGTACTTAGGTGAAGCAGTGCACAACTTGTTTAGAAAAGAGGGTACATACTCACAGCTCTTTTTACTATAGGAGCAACAACCTCCTGGAATCTGCTATGGGAGAGTGGGCAATGTGTGGAATGTGTGGAAGCGCAGCATGCCTGGTATGTGTATATCCCAAAATATGGCTGCTTTGATGATTTATAAGCATCGAGGAAAGTCAGACACCTTAAGCTTTTTCAGTTGTGCCAGTACATAATACCTTGGTAATAACATGAGTTTTAATGTTTAACAATTTATTGTTATGTATGTACAGGGATTCAAACGAATGAAATGTGATGCATATCTTGTTTTATTATCGGGCCAGTTCATATTCAGATAAATATATATGCTGGGAGGGGGTGGGAATTTATGCAGATCCATAGGTGGCCACCCCGTGAGGGTTGGCAGACGTGTATAAGGTTGACAAGGTGATATTTCACACACACAAAAAAAGAAATAGGATTCATGCAGCTCCCCCAACCAAATGAAGGTCCAATCATATATATATATATATATATATATATATATATATATATATATATATATATATATATATATATATAATGGTAACACTGGGAAAAGTAAAAATTTACAGAAAAAAAAACAACATGTGGTAGGTTTTATTTCGACAGCCTATACATGTTACATGTTTAAAGCTGGTACTAACTTTCTGCATACCTGTCATCACCCTACTTGATACAGTCTCTTGCTAACCAGAATAAATAGCATATGTGACAAAACGTGGGAAAACCTAACATTACGGGGATTTAGTGCTATTCTGAGCCTCTAGGTGACACAACAAAAAAGAACAGTAAGATATATTTACTGTAACCTATCAGAATACTTTCTATAGGTCTTCCCACATATTTGGACAGTTACAGACCCACGTTTTGTTACGTATGATAACAGGTGAAGAGGTATGCGTATACAATTCCACAGAATACATATATATATATTGTTAAAAATATTATTAGGAAAACTTTTCCCATGCACTTGTAGTTGGAAACATGTAACTCGATCGCCGATGCTGCACTGATGCCTTAATTGGTGACCGCATACCTCTCATTAAAGTGATTTTAAGTAAGAGCATCTGACTAGGCGCGCTCTATCCCTATATATCAAACCTTATTTATATCCAATGTATCTAAATATATGTTCACCTATTTCACAGTAGTACCACACACATAGTATAACGTAAGCAGCACCAGTGTGCTCACTCACCTTTACCTGTAACATGGTAAACACGAAGTGTGGGAGGAGGTGGGTCTGATGACGTCACAACGTCTGAAATGTCGTCTGCTGTGTAGTAAAAGCGCGGGAATGTCAGCAGTAAATAGTGCACTGTGTGTTACTGCTGCATGTGTGTGAGGATGATGCTAATAGCAGAAAGCCAGTAACACTATAATATTATCTTTCTGCTAATAGTAGTAATAGTACTGTATGCTTCAGATTCCAAGACTATTATCCCATACATACCTAAGAGCCACCAACTATGCCTTATGATCTTTGTCTCCGTGCTACCTTGTACTCATTGTCGCCACCATACACTAAAGTTGTATTGGTGTATAAGTGGATTCACGGGCCCTTGTGGGTTCTACACCCTTGTATCATACTGACACGTATACTTTCAGTGAGGTACTAACCGAGTGGAGCATAACAAAGCCAACTTGGCATTTTGTGGTAGTACAGAAAAGAGTGCAGTACTTACATCCGCTTTTCTTAAAATAAGCTACCTCCATAACTATCTGTTCAATTACAAATTATCTTGATATACCATGAAACAATTGCAAGTCTATCAAGAAGATGATAATGGTAATCATCTGAAATCTGTAACCACATCGATATCTCCGCAACAGACTGGATACATGGGGGAGGGCGCTGCCCCCTCGCCTATAAACACTGCACGACTTTGTATGTAATGTTGCTTGTAACATGGTCAGCCCATGGATAACATGCAAGGTACCATGTATTTAATAGACAACCAGTCTAATTTCACATGTACATAGCTGACCAGACTCTGACACCGTACACCTAGAGTTACAATGATGCCAACGACCATATGTTCTAGGCCATTTTACCTGATGTAGGCCTATATTATGTTACCTTCTTCGTTCACCATAAGTTTGTCTGGATTTAATCAAATAGGTATGCTTAGAGATTCTATCCTAATACATGTATTTTGTCGCATCAATTTCCTCACTAAGACTTGCTAATGAATGTAGATAAAAAAAGACAACCATATAGCCCCTTTGTACTTTTAGTATATTTTACCTTTAAATTATACCTCTGAGAACAGGTCTTGAATACCAATATGACACCTAAAACTACGTAGTACGAAATATAGCAAGATTAGAACATAGATTTAGATAACCAACATAGTTATTTAAGATTTCATGAGTAGTCTGATCATGCTAACTGCTCATACCACTCACCCCCACAATACAGTAGCTATAGAGCTCAGAGTTGCTCACTATACAGGTATACACATATACACAGGCTCACCTTTTTGACAGACAGCGGTCCTCTGAAGTCCTTGCCACCCTGTAACCGGAAACCCCAGGGTGTGTTCATATCATAACGCTGGATCTGCACGCCCATCGGTGCAGACTGCATCTTGACTGCTGTATATTTCACCAATCACAAAATAATACCACAGAGAGTGCTATTGTAGACAGGGGTAGATCCAAGATGGTGGCTGACAGGTAAAAGATCCAGACCAGGTATTAGGGGTAGGAGTAGGAGGTGGTGTATAGATGGTCTACACACGACGATAGGAGGAGCTGGACGTCAGAACCTGGCTCAGCACTCACCTACACTGATAGGATAAACCTCACACCGACCAAAATAGTACCCCCCCACCTTTCCTACTCACCCCCACCCCCATCCCACAGCCTGAGCTGCTCCTCCTCCCTAGGCCCTGTCAGGGTGAGCTGCTCGGAGCGGCTCAGACATCATCCTGCTGCTGGGGTGCCCAGGGTTGTTCAGCTATTTAGGATTTACATGCAGTATTGAGCATGGGAATTGGCTTCCCTATCAGTATTTTACAGTTTGATGGAGCAGGGGAGAGGGGGTTCAGTAAATACTAATAATATTGAAGAGAATGGCTTGGCATTGGACCAGGGGTGGGATAAATATCATGGGAAATATGTAGAATCAGCACCTATGGAGGAATGAGTATCTATAGAGCGAGTTGTCCATCAAAACCGATTCGTCCCTGATCTGGCCTCAGGACCCATCAATGTTCATGGGGCCTTCCAATTTTGAACAAGTTCTAGCACACTATCTACAAATACTTTAGAAGCAGAAAGTTAAAAGAATAATCAAGAAAACACATTTTATGTGGAGGAATGAGTATCCATGGAATCACCAACTGTTGGGGTGGAATCAGCATGTTAAGACAAAGTCAGAATCTCATAGGTCATGAATGGAAGGCATGTGTCTATATTTCGATTTTGTCAGTTAACTCATCTTCCTGCACCCCATACCATCTCTACTCCGCCCAGTCAAAGCGTTTCTGGTATATGGGCCACATAGAGGTACGCCGTGCTCAAGGCCTTCTTCCCAGAAGCAGATTCTTACCCACTGCAGGAGCCTACAAAAGTGCCCACCTCCACTCTGCCTGAACCTGGCAATCTCGTATGGAACAAGGTGGGGAAAGAATGTTACTTCCTTCTCTTGTACATGTACACCACACGCTATGTCCACGTCTGTCCCTCGGGAAGGACCTGTGCTTCCCTCGGGACAGACGTGGACACGTCTGTCACACTAGTCAGTTTCCTTCTTATTCCATGTTTAAATCAATATCAATCATTAAATCATCCCTAAAATGATTTAAACCCTCCCTACATCACAGAGAAGCCGTGTCTGTTCTTGTTTGGTTACACTGGTCCCCCTGTACAGTTAAGTAAGTTACGTAACCAGCAGCGGGTCATGTGACCCCCTGCGAAGTGTGACGAACGTGGGAACTTACTTCACACTAATTTGTACCGCGGCTGCCCGAATGTTGCAGGATTAAGCATTAAATGCCATATGTGTCGTAGACAAAGATGCAAATTGTGATATAAAAAGGCAGGATTGTACAGAGATGAAGTGAGTTCTCAGATCAAAATAACAACTGAATGGAGATTGGGGAGATAGGAGGGATGGGTGAGGAGGCGTAGATAGAGTGGCTTCCCCCGATACCTTGTCATTATAGCTGGGGAGCCAGAATCCTGAAATGTGAATATTTAAAAATGACCTGGTGTTGAAAGCTAGAGATGGTATGACATATGGATCTGGTTAATTTGATAATGCAGATTTCAAATCTAAACTGCTTGAGACCATATCTAGGTCGGAACAAAGTCAAATTCAAGATCAAAGGTCATGATTTGGCTTCAAACTCAATCTTAAAAAGAAAAACATATCTTCACACAAACACATAGATATCATACCTGATGATTATTCCTATTACAGAGAGTTAGTTACATATATGGGTATATATCAGTTGGTTGGGTTTGGTAGACCTTGATTGGGTACAAGGGTGATTTTCCAGCAGGGGGTAACATCATAACCAACTTGAATTGACTACTTAGGCATGGTACAGCTCATAATGAGAATGTGTATAGAAGAGTCATCTAGATGCTGCTTTGATGATTTTGAACAGATATTATGCTCAGGTCCCCATCTTGTCGCTGTCGCTATATAACAATGTGAGTCAATTAAGGGTTTAATCCATGTTCTATATGTAGCACATATAGCAAGACGTGGGAAAACCTAACATTACGGGGATTCGGTGATATTCAGAGCTTCTAGATGGTGCAGCCAAAAAAAACTAGAAGGTATATTTACTGTAACCTATCAGAATACTTTCTATGGGTCTTTCCACATATTTGGACAATCATAGACCCTAAATAATGGGCAAAGTCCTTTTTTACAACACAGATAAGCATGGTATCATGCCTAACATGGATAATAACTGTGCTGGCTGACAGAAATTGTGATATTCTGAGTTCAGGTATATCTATCTGGTTTGAGTATGCAGTTTGCCAAGATATATCAATTGAACCAATTAAACCATACTTGCTTTCGTTGGGATGAGAAGGTCTCAATGATCATTTTGATATATGGATCATCAAAATCTGACAAGGGAAAGTGGGAGAACATTCCATGTTCAGCACTGGTTGTGCCCCTGGTGGCAATAAATAACACTAAATCCCCGTAATCTTAGGGTTTCCCAAGTTTTGTCACACATCATGATCAGTGACAGTGACGGCTTAGACAGATGCTCTTAGACAAAGCACTGTGAGAGTTATAGAGATGTATCTGACATCCTTTCTGCAGTCACTGTTATCATGCACTGGGTCTCAAAAACTATTACACACATCCATATCATTTGACATAGCTGCCCTTAGTTGGGTCACATTTGGTATTGATTATCAAACTAGGTTAATTGATTTTCATTTATTAATGTATCACAATGATCTTTTTACCTCCTGTATGTTATTGTGGTCTTTTAGCTATTAAATATAGGGTACTGTATCTTTTTTTGTCCACACATGACCTTGACCTTTCTCAAGGTCACAAACTAACATGAAATTTTGAGCATTATATCATAAATGATATCTGAACTCAAAAGCAAGTGACCGCATAAAGAAATCAAGAGGCCAAAGCTCAAGGAATAATCTTAAGAATTTTCCTCTGTAATGTCAATTTCAGTCTCAAGTTAAATAATCATGTAAATTCCATGTCTAAATCGCCTATAATAATAAGCCATCAATACATAGTATGTAGACATTGATTTAGATCACAAATCATGTCTATTGTCACATAAGTGTCTTAGCTACACAAAATGTACTAAGGCATATAACACATTTCAGGCAGTTTTCAAAGTTTGACCTTGAGAAAATCCCCCTTGTACCCAATCAGGGTCAACTAAAACCACCCAACTGATGACCCATATATGTAATTAACCCTCTGTAATAGGAATAATCATAAGGTATGATATCTGTGTGTTTGTGTGAAGATATGTTTTTCTTTTTAAGATTGAATTTGAAGCCAAATAACGACATTTGACCTTGAATTTGTCCTTGTTCTGACCTAGATATTGTCTCAAGCAGTCCAGATTCGGATTCAGCAGCCTCAATTTACTCTTATCCAACTTTCAAATCTTCCTCCACCTATCTGCATGGTGGCTCCCCAACTATTAAGTTGAATGTGCTAGAAGGCCAATGTGCGACTACTCACCAACAGCCCAGGCATTCTGTGTATTACTATAGAAGGCCAATGTGTACCTACTCTTAACATCCAAGATACTCTGTGTTGTGTTCTTCTACTGGGTGCTCTCCTATAGTGGACAACCATTTTATGCAAGTCCTATCCATGCCAACACAACAAATGAACCATTTTCCTGATCGACCAAAGGTCTTTCATGGCTTAGACGATTCGGTTCAATCAGAAAATGACATGGAATATTTGAAATATTTCATATTTTATATTATAATATGTAAGTTAAATATCCAATGGTCCTGTTGATTCTCATTTTGGAAATGTAACCCAGGGTCGAGTATCCAGGGGTCTGGAACCCCCAGAAAACATTCGAAATTCTATTACATCTTTCTTATGATATCGTGTTCTGTAAAGAGGAGAGGCAAATTAATGCGCTTCTCAGTACATAAGCAAATGTCAACGACCATTGAATATTTTTGCATCGTTTTTCCACGAAGTGAGTCTGCCGTATTCAACGAGGCCTTATAGGCCGAGTTGAATGCGGGCAGACTCACCAAGGGGAATACGATGCAAAAATATTCCATGGGAGTTGATATTTGCATTTATGTCATGGCCCTATGGGGTTAATTTGCTTTAAAATAGAGAAACACAGCTCAGATCTGTTCAGAATCCAAGATGGCGGACACCAATTGAATACGGCCACATTGTATTCCATCCCCCCATTGAATACGGCATGTCTGGTACTATTCTATAGTAACGGTCGTATCTGCCATGACATAAAGTGTGGTACTGGCACTTAGTTAAGAGGAGGGCCACCTCCCCACACTGGCTCTGGAGGGTCTTGCCAAAAAGGAAACGTGAACCCCAAAAGAAAACGTGCATGCTTTTGTATTGCTAAAAGATTGTTTGGATAATCGTTTCGATAAAACTTGCACGTTTTATCACTTCTCAAAACGATTTTTCCATGCATTCTGCTGTAATTTCTTTGTCAACACTATGAAAACGAGTTAGGCCATACAAGTTGTCCTCAGTACTCTCTGAAAAGATTTAAAGATGTTTTTCCTCGTCTTCTTTTGGCAAGACCCTCCTGACTTAGGATGTGTGGTGAATGACAATGTCCCACTGCAATGACTTCAACTGCCCCCTTTTGTTTACAGTCATGGCAGCTGTGGTCACCATAGTTACCATTGGGATCATCATCAAGGAGGGGGTTGTGAACTTGGACCTCACAACCTGATCCTCACACTCCAAGTTTTCAAACATGTCAATACTTGCATCTGCTAATTGCAGCAACTTTAGATTCCCTATGATGGCTATGGTGTCATTCAAAATAAACCGTATTTAATAAATGAATGGGACTTGGTGCCATTTAACTTCGTATCCAACATAAGAGAGAGGTATTCTTTCCTGGACCCGTGATTTATGAACAAGTGACATGCTGTTAGTAGAGACCTGCTTCAAGACCCATTACATCATAGTCTCGCTCTTAGACTCGCGCGGAATGTGGAGAAGGCGCGATATGGTTGTCATGGCTACGAGGGTGCGCTATGACTGTATGTCTTCCTAAGTCTTCAAGACAAACAAATCTACAGAAGATGCACCTAGGTGCTAGCCCCGGATGGTTCACAACTGGTTTTAAACCTAGCCTAGTGCACATGTATTACGATCAAGGAATTTAGCATATCTTGGCTATCACTTATACCTCATTCCTTTATATTCATTTCAAATACCAATATTATGGTTACTCGTGTGCATAACCCGTGAAATTAGGCAATGAGAAATATAGAAAGACAGAAAGGAAGAAAGAACGAAAATAAAGGAAGAAAGGAAGAAGGAAAGAAAGAATGAATGAAAGAAAGAAAGAAAGAAAGAAAGAAAGAAAGAAAGAAAGAAAGACAGGAGAGGAAGGAAGAAATGTATCATAAAGTCCTTCAATTAATTGTATCTATCTATCTATCATGCTTTATTGGAAAAGGAAATATACATCATGAACACACACTTTCATCTAATGTCACACACATATATTATTATTCCACTAATGGAAAGATCTGCTCTAATAGGGCAATACAACTGATCATAAAGGTATATATTCTGATTCACATATGTTAGGCCTAGACCGAATACAAACATGAGAAAATAACCCTAGAATGTACTCAAAGTCTACATTATAAATCAACCTACGTTTCTTTTCTTAAATAGCTTCCTCAAATACACTCCACTATTTCTTGCTAGTTATATTCAGGCCTATTACTGTACATAATACTATACCACTCAATTAGCCATCACACGAAATCCACAGATCTACACAATAGTGCTATTCTTTGCATCCTACAGTTACTTTAGGAATTCACATTATTTTCTCGTCTTTGTTTTAAGGTCCACGAAATATCATTTCCTCATTCAATGTCCTGTAGGCTTTGTGAAAATTACGATTTTTTAGAAATGATAAGAGTAACAACTCTCCAAATACGTACCTGCTTACTTTAAGACTACACAATATACTGAAGTCTATGTCACAATGTGTTATCTTTTCTGACAACCTCTTCTTGATGACTGGATGAGAATTCCTGCTTTTCAAAATTCTTATAGCCTGGAACATAGCACTTTGTTATGTTTTAACTGGACACAGTTGCAAGCTAGAAGATCTGTTTTATGCTTGACCCATGAAAAGACAGTCTGTCCCCTGCAAACAATTTGATGCAGGTCCGGCATGGCCCTGTCTAGTATTTTGAGAACGATATGACAATACCTGCTTGATAGAAAAACGTTTTATTTTCATGTCAAAACGTCAAGATTTTAAACAATAGTACCCCGGCAATTTATATCTTTTTGTATGTGAAAGAAGTACAACGGTTTCTGACAAGTAGATATGCATTTGGATTTTTGGCTCTCAGTCAAAACTTTGCAGCAACCTCATCAAAGTCACTATTATAGAGAGGTTGACCCAACTTTCAGATTTTGACATCCATGTTATCGCTTTACAGCAAATAATATGGCGTTTGTGTTTTTTACGCCTCATTCATCAAATATCCTCAAAACATACTGCTAATCATCATTGCAAACATTGATTGCTATAGGCCAACATCGCTTGTTGGGCCACTTCCAATGCAATTATTGATTGATGCATGGCAAGACAGTGCATAGTCAAGTGATAGTCCCCATATCTAGAATATTGATGTTCACACCCTCATCATAATACAAGGGCCTTGTTCCTCTTTCTTTGGCCGGTCAATCCTTGGTGGGGTTCTGAAGGGGAATACTGTTGTTACCCCCCTTATGGTAGACCCTAGGGGCAAGTTAACATCCACTGTTCTTGTAGATGCAGCTGGCTTGCCAACGAAAGCGACATCTGGTGTCGAGTAGAAGACAGTCAGTGGGAGCTGTTGGCCAATGGGTGATCCCATAGGACGTGCCGCGACCCGACGGTAGGAGGGTGCTGATTGGTTGTTAGGTGGTAGGGGAGAGACGGCACGCAGTGGCGGGAGCGGAGAGTGGGAACATGATTCTGGGGGCAGGGCAGAGAACTGGTAGACAGGTGAGTTGGGGCGGTGAAAGGGATCAGGTAAGGGCTTATGTTGGCTAATGGTGTTAAGTTGGGGGGTGACCTGCAGACTGGGGCGTAGGTATGGAGATGGGTGTTGTTTCTGCTGGACCCGGGTCTGTTCCACGCTCTGTGTTGGGGCCTTTACTGGTCTCCATACTGGCACCGATGACATGGTCGACATGGATGACCTGAAGGATAAAGAGTTGGATAAGAATATTGGTTCAAATGGAACCCAGCAGAAAGTTGAAACCTGACTGATACCAAAAGTTCATAGGGCTATATTGGCATTTTTTGTGTAGAATCTGCATGGCGAAAGTTGGCCAATCAGACCTGTGTTCCTGTTTGTTTTTGATTAGGTTTGACTAAATCTCTCAAAGTCTGAAAACTCTATTGGACTTCCTCTAGCACTGACCTGTTGATTGTTAGTTTAAGGTAGAGCCCAGTGTTCTTGATGAGGCCCACACCGTGGTGATGGTAGAGATGGTCAGCTCTTGTCTCGTCTATCTTGATGATTTCCTCGCCCTCCTCCAGCTGGCCATCAGCAGGACTGCCACGACGCACCTGCAGCATACCAGATTGATAACCAATTACGAATTGAGATTAACGTACCCTTTGAGATCTGTAAAATGTATTTGTTGCTGTGATGAGTAACTCACAAGTACTGCATTAGTGCATCATTCTAATCCAGTAGCAGTTGGACCAAATATGCAGTCATAGTGTTTTATTGTCAATGCTGAGTGTTCCAAGTCGAAGAATGTCAAAATTCATAGTAGTATCTACCATAAGCTTGTTTAACTTTCGGATTATATGCGATGATTTACCCTGCTGCGAAAACTGATGTGTCTTATGTCTGCAATGGCTCATCCATAAAGGCTGATCTTTTACTCCCAATTACCTGCTGAACATCCAATGAAATTTGGAAGTGTAAATATGAATAATAAATCAATTCATTCCGTAGATTTAAGCAGTGATACGGCCTATATGATGCTGCTTTTATATTGTCGCTGATAGTACTTTTGAATGCAAATGGATTTAACATTTTATCACAAAAAGGAAAGTCGGTTCTCACGACAACCTGTCAGATTTATCTAGCAATACGTTCACATAAATGAAGAACATGCAATGACAATGAAAACTAGAATAAAGACAAAACCAAATAGTGAAACATGTCATGGTCAAGACAGGTGCCAATAA
This sequence comes from Acholoe squamosa, assembly GCA_949317995.1. Taxonomy (NCBI): domain Eukaryota; kingdom Metazoa; phylum Annelida; class Polychaeta; order Phyllodocida; family Polynoidae; genus Acholoe; species Acholoe squamosa. Next base: position 57,455,976 of record OX439044.1, read on the forward strand.
CAAAATGGGGAGAAAGAGCAGGGAGAAAAAAGATCAATTGAATGAAAGAATCGAGAAACCAAGAGATCATTATCACTGAAGACATTGTGGACATTTCCATATTGTCTGGAATTTAGAAACCAGAACAACTAGCCTACATTGAACAATAACACATGAACATTCCTTACTTCAGGTATATTATCATTCACAGTGTCTGTCTTGCATCTTCATCCCTCCATCACTCCCTATGTAACGTTAATAACAAAATAAATGGATTACAGCTTTAGCAAGGATCATACAGCCATAACATATATATATCTACTCTTCTTGGCTACAGCAAGGGTAGTCTGTTGCCAATTAGGCTTAGGGCCTATTTCAAACTACAAACGTGTCAACCAGGCTTTCACATATCTAAAGCCCCACCAAAGCACTGGCAAATTGTGCCTTGCAGTTAATACTGGTTAATAATTGACATGGAAACAGTGAATTTTAATTATAAATTATAACTATTTTCGCAAAGGCTACCCTAAAGATCTTTTAATTGTTTGGGCCCAAACTATTCCTTATTACAGCAAGTGATCCCTGTTTACAAATAGTTGTATCAACAAATTCAAACAGGGTTGCATGTCTAGCCCTAGCCTGTAGACCCAACAGTAAGCCTATTGGCATCTTGGGCCTAGGCTTCTATATTGATACATCTTCTTCCCCTTGAAGAGCTAAGAACCTTGATTATGAGAGACATCTAAGCAACACATCTCCTGGCCAAGAGAGATATTGCTCCTTCCAATATAGGCCTACTTACCTTACTAACAGTGAGGGGTTTGTTTTGATCCCTGCCTCCTACAATGGAGAAGCCCCAGGGCTCCATCACATCCCGACGGTGCAGATGTACGTCACATAGTGCCAGCATGGTTACGTCAATACGTCACTATGTCCTTGGTGACGTCTGGTGCCTGTATTGCTATGGTTACGGTGAATGGAGCAGTAGTTAGAGACTGGTTCTGACCACCACCTCCAGGGGGATCCTGCAGGGTGTGGGGTCTGTATGGGGATGGTCTGTACATCTAAACACAGGGGTGTGTTTCATAACACTTTCTAAGTAATGAAATACCAATTCTTATTTTGAAAACACTACCATTGAGCTTGTAAAAGCTGGCTAGGAAATTGAAAGAAAAAGATAGCAGAAGGGTATCAAATTATGTAAAAGCTAAGGTTTCTTAGTCGTAACTAGGCCTATTCACCAGATAGCAGAAATGACCTCCTGCAAAAGGACATGTATAGGCCTAACGAAACCACCACTGATTTAATGATTTAACCATTCATTTGAATCGTAGCATAAGAATGTACTCCTATCTAACAAACATGAACATGAGTTTTTTACGCATGGAAGTAGCGTGTCCATAATATAGCACTGCTATAGTTAGCCCACTGCAGAGTTTTTACTCTAAGAATCTAAGGGAGTGGTCATTATTTATCAACAGGGGGCGGGTGGTGGGTTTCCGTGCGGCCGTGGGAAAATTTTTTACACCCCCCCTTGACGACAGTCAAAATTTTTTGCGCCCCCCCCCAAACCGGAGGCGTTGAGAATTTTTGCGCCCCTCTTTGAGCTATAGTAGCACACGGGCTTTTTTGCTCAAAAGAGGGTAAATTTTTTTAGCCCCCCCCCAAGAGGGGTCAAAATCTTTTTAGCCCCCCCTCGGGAGGGTTCTGAAATTTTTACGCCCCCCCCCTCAAACCCACCATCCCCCCCTGTTGATAAATAATGACCACTCCCTAATAAAGTGTGGCTTATGGCATAGTTATCTTTATCAATATACTTTAGAGAGTAGAAGTTTTTATGAAACACCTCCCTGCTGTCAAGGTTAGGACAGTGGGATGTGGCCAGGTATATAAGTAGTCCCACTAAATATAGGGGCAGGGCCGGGCCGCCCTCTAATACCAACAACAAACAGATACAGCGACATGGACTCAATCATACATCTATACTATAGGCTACACAATATCACTGTTGAGTATTGACTTCTGTTAGAATTCATTATCATTATCTCTCTTTCTTTTTCTTCTTTTTTTTTTGCTGTATAATCTATAGGATTGGCTTGGTTAACAAGACCTCGTGATCGTTTTGGGATTGACCAAATTGATTATTTTGTTTTGATTTTCAATTTAGAAAACAAAACCTGGCTCATTGGACATGAGCCTCTTTTACACTATCTTCTCTTATCAATAATATTGCCTGCGAACGAAATGGATTAACGGTATTGATAACGTGTTATTATCAGATGCCTTACAAGGGCCAGTAGGCTGACAAGACCTTGCAAGCTTTATTAGATATCTAAAGCATATCAAATTAGATCGCATGATGAGTTGGGTAATGCTAATATAACTCGTATATCCTTGATATTGTGATCTGGATGACAGACAAGTCCTCTATAGTGGACATGATGGAAGGAGATAAGGAGATAGGCCGGGGGCTGATAGGGCCCACCATGCACCCCCCCCCCCCCACCACATCCCAACCCGACAGGTATTTTTTCGATCCTTAGGGTCCCCTGAACAAGATTCAAGATGTTAACATTGATTATCTTGGGATGCACTACCGGTTTTGGCTCATTATCCATGTGCGGGTTCAGACGACTTTTGGGTCAATTTTGGTACCATGTTATTCAAGGGGTATGTTCAATCCCCAAGCTCTAAGACTATCTTACCTTGTCTGGATCCTGAAGCTTTTGGTCTTGTTGGAAAGAAGACATAATAAGCGTTTCATTAAGCCCTAATACATGTTTTTAAGTACAGATTTGAGTGTACCAGACAGTCGGGAAGAGGGAAGATTAAAATTACAAAGTTCCTTTTTTTTTTACTGAAAATCTTAAATGCGCTCCAGATACATGTATAAAACTTGTCCTTATCCCCATCTAAGCACAATATCTAATATGATTTATGTAGGCCAAACCTCTCTGACTAATATGAGACATTTTGCAGAATTTCTTGATGACTATGACAGACGTTATTGCCTTGGATGCAAATACACTACCTTGAGCAAATACGATGCTGTTCCATTTCAATAATCTCTCTCTTTATGTAAATGGATGTTTTTCCATGCTAAATCTTTATCAATTCTCCTGATTCTTATGCTAAAAAGAGTGCTGATTGAGAATATGCATGTTTCTACTTCATAAAATTTAATGGCGACGCTGTATATGGCTGAAATTCAAAATGGCGGACAGTAGATTCAGATGTCACTTTGAATTACATTAATGTGCAGTCTAGAAAATATCTGGTGGGTGCTACCCCCTGTAAATCAGCTTAATAGAATACAGTGCTGCATTTGTTTTGTTGCTAAGTGGTGTAGTTGCCTAGCAACAGCAGCTTTGCATAGCAACCAAGCCTGAAAATATGCTTGAATGCTCATATCTGCATGGTTTCCTTTCAGCAACATATGATGTAAACCTGTACATAACTCTTCTGTGACTTCCATCAGAGACTAGGAATATAGGTGATAAAAGGTTGCTAGGTTGTGTGGTGGCCTAGCAATAGGAGTTTTGCATAGCAACAATGTCTAGATTCATACCTGTAGGCATATACTATGGCTTGTGCATAGTCACAGATAAGTGTATGGTCTGGCCTCAGGGATGTATTGCAACATACAGTTCTTAATAGTAACGTAGGTTGGGAAAGGGAACCTTGATGGTAAAGGGCATAGTCATGTTTATGCTAGAGCATTGTTCAAATAGAATAGAGATCTGAATAGGAACTACAGGCTTACTTACCCCTTACTGGGGATGATGAGTGCTAGGATCTATGAACAGACCTCAAATGACAGATATGTTTTTAAAAGTAAACCTATAGTATTTTAATTTTGAAGTGATCAGTAAGAGTCTGGCTTGGTTAAGAGATCAGATCCATCCCAGAATATCAGTCTAGTTGTGTGAAATTGTTGGCCACAATAACACAATAGAACAAGGTCGTAAATGTGTGTTTGGATGATGTGAGGGTTGTTGTTGTTATTATTCATTTATTTATCCCATGCATTCACACTCCCAAGATGGAATGTTTTACTTCATAACAGCTCAAGTTAGAGATAGGGAGTGGGTATTTTTCCCCAGATCCTGAATAGTTCATTTGAACTCCACTAGATGGGAGTTTGAGATCTCTAATCACACTTTATATTTTAAATATCTGTATAGGAGAGACAGTAAAGCATTGGAGTGAGAGGGTGATAGGAGATGATTGACTGGTAACTTCTTGTATCATGTATCCAATATACAAGCAGGTTGCCAGCCAATTGTCTAGGATGGCTAGCTTGATCTTATTAGCTATTTGTCACCTTGTGCCTATATGTCAGATGTCATTGATAGTGCTCACACATGCAATAAACCCCCCATTAAGTATTCTGTCCATTTCCAGTTATATATCCATCACAGTCATTCAATATACAATATTTTTTTTCTCTCCCATATTAATTAAACCTTCCTGCAAAATGAATTACAGAGTTAGTGGTCAAGTCTGTGATTGCTGTTTAAAAGATGCAATAGATGACTTGGCACTGTGGTGAGCATCTCAATGTCCAAACCCTGGGTTATTTTAAAAGATGGCTACCAATTATTGTCAAAGGCAGGTAGATGATCTCCATTCATAGGATCCATGGAGAGAGAGACTGCAGATCATAGTGATGGTGACAGCATCACAACAGTAGCTTCAGGTGCTTTCTAGATATGATAGGAGTAATTTGTACAATATGGATGACACTTCCCTCTTCTATAAGCTAGACCAATCCACCACCATGTCCACTGTGAGTGATGTGGAATGGTAGAAGATATTTAAGCTCTGTGTGCCAGTGGCCTTCAGTAGTATTATCAGGGTCAACTAGTAATTCACTACACCAAATGTGTTGGGGATAATGAACAGATCAACATGCCTTCTCAGAAGTGTCCAGCAGCATAATCACCAGCTGTTGGGATCACACTGCTATGAGAGAAGTTGAACCAGAATGTAATGTAAGGATGAATAACACTAGGCCTGATGCTCCGAAGAGGTAACAGATGAGAGAATATCCTGAGAATTGTACAATTTTATTCCAATCCTTCTCTTTCATTTTTTCAATTTGTGAATGAAACCAGCACTGTCTAAGGTCAATGCAAATTCCACCTTGCACCTAATTTCAGACAAGTAGGCTGCCCAAGGCTTTTGAGATAATCAATTAGGCATGCAGTACATTATGAGGCTGACTGATGGCAGTGGACCATTATCATCATCTCATCATATGGTCTCTGTCAATTAGATGATTTTAAAAGGTAGATTCGCATCAAGCACATGACTTTGCAACGTGCTATATGTGCTTCTGTTCTGAGATGTGGACAGGGGAGCTATACATACAAGTTCTTGAGGTGAGACCATACACTTATCTGTGACTATCTGCATAGATTTGGACATGGGGTTCTATGTAAAGCTGCAACCATATGACCACATGACATAGCAACCATTTCTACCTATGTTCATACTATGTGGTGTGCACATGGGAGCTATATGTAATTTGAAATAAGTGAACTATGTCCTTGAGGGGAGACTATGCACAAGCCATAGTATATGCCTACAGGTATGAATCTAGACATTGTTGCTATGCAAAACTGCTATTGCTAGGCCACCACACAACCTAGCAACCTTTTATCACCTATATTCCTAGTCTATGATGGAAGTCACAGAAGAGTTATATACAAGTTTACATCAGGGGAGCATGTTGGTGAAAGGAAACCATGCAGATATGAGCATTCAAGCATATTTTCAGGCTTGGTTGCTATGCAAAGCTGCTGTTGCTAGGCAACCACACCACTTAGCAACAAAACAAAAGCAGCACTGTATTCTACTAAGCTGATATATAGGGGGTAGGACCCACCAGATACTTTCTAGACTGCACATTTATGTAATTCAAAGTGACATCTGAATCTATTGTCAGCCATTTTGAATTTTAGCCATATACAGCCTTACATTTTATGAAATAGAAACATGTATATTCTTAATCAGCACTCTTTTTAGCATAAGCATCAGGAGAATTGATAAAGATTTAGCATGGAAAAACATCCATTTTCATAAAGAGGGAGATTATTGAAATGGAACAGCATTGTATTGGCCCAAGGTAGTGTCTTTGCGTCCAAGGCAATATCGTGTGTCATAGTCATCAAGGAATTCTGCAAAATGTCTCATATTACTCAGAGAGGTTTGGCCTACATAAATCATATTAGATATTGTGCTTATTCGGGGATAAGGACAAGTTTTATACATGTGTAGAGGTACATAACATGTAACCATAGTGTTGGGTACCATCTGACGTGGCGGGTGAGTCGAGTCGTCGGACATTCCTCAGGTTCCGGATAGGTGGCAGCACCGATCCGGGTCTGTGGGGACATCTGACGATGAACACCTGGGTCCTTATATAAAGCCCAGGGCTCAGCCACTACGTCAGAGGCCCCTCTGGCCTCCAAGCATGTAGAACACCTTTAATAACTATTAGCTGCCCTCTTAATACTACCGGGTAGCCGTGAGTGTACATTTGTAATAAAATCTATCCGTTGGCATACACTTGAAACACCGTCTTACTCTTTCTTTCCGAATCGTAAGACCCGAACCCCCCAGGTCCGTAAGACCACAAGCCCTTACACTGGTGCCATGACCAGTTAGTTCTGGTGTATAGCCCGGACGTTATAACGTCCGAATGGCTAGTACATGGGTTAGATAACCTCGCGGAAGCTAACCCAGCAGGGCAACTAGTTGCCCAGGAGAATGGCAATGGATCATTAGTGATCCAAACCCATTCGAACTCCCAAGATGCAAAATCTGCATCTTGGAGAGATCCCGAACCCCACTATAATGATAGTGAGGAAAATCTACCGGACTCTGTACGACGTGAACAGTCCATACAGAGGCAGAGTAACTTGATAAGCCAACAATCACTTGTTGACGAATTAAGTAATTCGATGTTCGAAGTTGGTGGTAGTACTAACCCAGAACATCCGGCACCAATGCCAAAAAGGGTAACATTTGGAGAACTACCTTACAGATTACCCAGACCCGGGCTACCAATATTAGATTACAGCGCTATAGACGGCGACTTAACCTATGCGGTACCGGAAGGTGAGGAATTTAAACGACCGGATGTCCTGTTGTTAATTGAAACCTACGTAACTTTGAACGAGAATTTAAATACCTTGGTCAAAGCTAAAGATAAAGTATTCAATGAAAAACTTCAGTTGGAAGATGACCTGATCGGCATGCGAAGCGAATTCGAAGCCAGAAGGAGTGAGTACATGAAGGAATTAGAGAGTGAAGAGATAAAACTTCAAGAGATGAGAAAGTCATTCAATAAAGAGTATGACAATAGACACAGTCGTATCCAGACATACATAGATACGAATGATCAACTAAGTCTTGATAAGGCAAATTACGAATCCGAAATATGCCATTATCAAAGCGAGTTAGAGAAATTGAAACTTCAGTGTAGTAAACAAGCTGAAGACAATGAAACCATCCGGGTAGGCATTATAGCTTACAATAAGCAACTGGAGGAGGAAAGACAGAAACTCACGAATGAGCTTCAGGAATTGCAGACTACTGCAATAACCCTAGACAAGTATGTGGAAGCCGCCCAATTGACTATAGGTACTATAGATCCAACTGTGGTGTCTACAATGTTGGCGAAAACATCCAAAGATGCAACTCCAACCAGATATAACCCATTCGTTGACGATGGGGCTGATAAAAATGTGGTATCCGGAATCTATAAGAAACCGGATGATGCCGCGGCTAGTAGAAAGATTGTCCAAGATAGTAATTGCCCACAGGGAACTTCTATTAAAGGACCAATAAATAATGCACCTACACCAGCAACTCCTATGCTGGATACAGTAGGTCCGGCACCCCCTATACCAGATCTGAGTCATAAAATTAGAGCGACTCACGTTAATGCTATTGGTGCCAATAATAATACACCAGTAGCACAACCGAGAGAACCGGGACCACCGAGACATATGCTAACCCCACCTTCATTTTTCTCCCAACCCGGCCATAGTACACCAGCGGGCCCAAGATTGCCGTACCCGTCTTCTGGTCAAGGTAATGGACCGAATGATGGACGTTTTCCCAGACCGAATCCTCCACAACCTAATGTTAACGGCGGTACGTACCAACCAAGAACACCTTCCTATGGATATAGACATAATTATAATCCGACAAGGAATAGTAATTACCAAAATGGTAATACCTACAATCAGGGATGGAATCAAAATAATTCTTACCCTAGGTATGCATCTTCCGGAACAACTGGAAATGCCGGTTATGGTGGCGGATACCCTAACGGTTCATCCGGGCACTACCCTAATAACGGTCCACCAGGAGGTAATCCCCCAGGCGGCCCAGGAGGATCCGGATCCGGAGGATCAGGGTCGGGAGGAGATGGCAGGAAGCCAAATAGGAGAACTTCCATGCCTGCAGGGATGCAAACCATCTTTGATAGAAGCCAATGTATTCAAAACCTTGGCATTGACTGCTACCGAAAGGGAGCAGACGGCATGGAAGTCATGAACTGGAGCATGCGAGAAGCAGATAGACTACGCGGATGTAATAACCCGGCACGTAGACAGGCACGGATACCCCCTCCATATGATTCTAATGATCCTTGGAAGGATAGGTATCAAGCTTTTGTCGACGAAGTCAACTGTAGTGGTTGGACAAAAGAAGAAGCTCTGCCTTATTTGATCTGCTGGTTGAATAAAGGTGGAAAGGTAGCTCTCAACCAATGGAGAGCAGCATATGGAATATATGGCACCTACGATCAACTGGTCGAATGTGCCGCGTACCTATTCGGATCAATCGTTAGAGAAGACCCATGGGTAAGCTTTAAGAAAAGGACACAGAAACCTAAAGAATCTCACAAGGTCTTTGGTTTGGAGCTACAGGACTTGCTAGCGAAAGCGCGTCCAAATTGGGCTCATGACGATGACTGCTATCTACAGGAATTGTTTAGACAGTTCTACAATGGATTGCGGGATCCGGATCACAAACAAGTGGTCTGGGATTCTTGGAAGGATGACACTTCCTTCAGTGACCTATTCATATCAATCGATGGACATGATATGAAGAAGAGATTGGTAGGTCTAGGACCTAACCCGGTAAGAGCAGCTCCATTGCAATACGGAGGTTCACCTGCTCCGGTATATGAAACTTCCCAGTTAGCCCCGGTTGATTCGCAGGAGGCTGATCAGGAAGACGAATATGTCTCCGATGAAAACGGAGAATATATTGGATCAGTCCAGGTAGCTGGAAAGTATTACCGACAGAAGCGGTACAGGAAGGTACATTCGAGAGGGAGGGGAGGATCCGTTGCTAGTAAAACAGCTTCCGGACCGACCCAATCTGGTAATGCGACCTCTACGGCCAAGCCAACCGTGGAAGCTGCTGTTGCTCCGACTAATATGATGGAAACATTAATAGCCGGATTAACAGAAGCTCTGAAGAGACCGAGAGTTGATAAATCTCAAAGGAGATGCTTCAGATGCCAGAAACTGGGGCATTATGCTCCGGAATGTATGGCTGAGAAACCTGTCCCTCGTAGACAGGAGGGTGTCTCTGGAATAAGTACAGAGGAAAACTGAGGAGGGGTCCCACGATGGGCAAAGAAGGGGATCCCCGTGACAAATCTTGCCATGATATCACCATCCGTGATGATAGTTCGCATGTAGTAGCAAACTCGCCTAGCACCGAGGTGGTTGTAGAAACCCGGAAGGTTAGGGAAGCTGATATAACAGGTGCCAAGGGAGCACAGGGGAAACCCGATATCAGTAACGAGGTAGGCGGCTATGAATTAGCCAGGGTTGGTAGTGCCCACCTGCCCCCGGGTCATCCTTGTCTGGAATACCTGAAAGGATGTGGATCGACTCCAGGTGTGAACAATGACGTCCCGATCATCACGGACATGCCCTCTGTTCTGAACGGAAGGCGGTGGTATGTTTGCCTCACTGTTAACGGAAGATCTGCCGAATTTCTTATGGATACGGGTGCTAGCCACTCCTGTATCTCCAAGAAGTTCTATGATCTTATCCCAGATGAAGATGATACTCTCAAATCGGGAGGAAGTGCTCAGACGGCCGATGGCAGTACCTTGCAAACGTATGGTAGAACTTGTGTGAAGCTGCAATTGGATGGAGTACATGACTATGTCATGAGTGCCACCGTTGCGGATATAGCAGATGAGGGGATACTCGGGTTGGATTTCGCATCCCTGTATGGAGTGGTGTTAGAACCCCAATCAGGAGTGTTGAGTGTGAAATACCCATATCCTGTAAAGGTTAGATGTGTACTGAGACAAGTGAGCAGTATGGCTAGTGTACCACACACTGTGCGGATCCCTCCGGGAGTAGCCTGTGATGTGCTGGTAAGAAGTGATCCTGCAATGCGCAATAAGCCTGCAGTGATAGAACCGGATGTAGCTACTCTGTCAAGTATCGGATTAATATCTGTAGACACTATAGTAGCAAATGCATCCTGGAGTGTAGGGGTTCGTTCCCCCGTCGGGTGCGCAGAGCCTTCAGAGGGACTGTTCACTTGATTGTGTCACTCCCCCTATGTATACCATACCGATCCAGGGAAGTTGGAAGGTAGAGAATGTCAGGCCAGGGGAAGTAGCTCAGGGGTAGAGCTTCCGCTTTAAAGTTGGAGGGTCCCAGGTTCGAGTCCCGGTTTCTCCATGACATTTTCCGCTGACCACTACACATGTATTTGGAGTGCATTTAATATTTTCAGTAAAAAAAGGAACTTTGTAATTTCAATCTTCCTGCTCCCCGACTGTCTGGTACACTCAAATATGAACTTAAAAACATGTATTAGGGCTTAATGAAAAGCTTATTATGTCTTCTTTCCAACAAGACCTATAGCCTCAGGATCCAGACAAGGTAAGTTAGTCTTAGAGCTTGGGGATTGAACATACCCCTTGAATAACATGGTACCAAAATTGACCCAAAAGTGGTCTGAACCAGCACATGGATAATGAGTCAAAACTGGTAGTGCATCCCAAGATAATCAATGTTAACATCTTGAATCTTGTTCAGGGGACCCTAAGGATACCTGTCGGGTTGGGATGTGGGGGGGGGGGGGTGTGCATGGTGGGCCCTATCAGCCCCCGGCCTAAGAGGGGTATAGATAGACAGCAGATATGCCCTCTACTGGATAACTAACGAAGTATCCATGCCTCCTCACTTTAGCATAACCAATAAGGGAAACTCCCTATCTAGCGATTAACCAAATTTGTTGCTACATCCACATCAAATATATATTTTTCCGCTCCAACGTTTGATCTATGCTTGGGAATACAGAACGATATTCTACTTAAAGTCCTCTTTACATCAAGTAAGGTTCAGGCAAATCTATTTCTGGTTTTACATGTATCAAATTAGGAGATGTAAAATGTAATCTAGGAAGAGCAGTAAAGACACATTGTTTGTGGATGAAAATACATGTTCATAGGTTTTCAATAAACAGATTTTCATACCTGTAGGAGCTTTACTACAGTTATTAGTTGCCCTACCCGCCGCATAGTGACTCATCTGTGAAACTTACTGATATTTGTTTTCATTTTCCACAACAGGTGTCCTCGCACCTTATTAACTGCCGAAGAACGTGAAATTTGATTACAATGACAACGGTTTTCCATATTATTTTGAAGATATTCATATATCAGTATCTAATATCAAACGACAATAATACGACTTAGATATGCGTTTATTGACACATATGTTCCATTATTGAAACACATCATATGTAAGTAAATATGTAAAGAAGTCTCCTTCTTCAGTCAATATAAAACATCACAGTTATTAATGTTAGTTTACGTTTTGTGATTCATTTCATCTATACAGCTATGTTCTGGGGCCGTTTCTCAATAATGAACGTCACGTGACACTACTTTGAAATGGACCCATATCCACCTGTGCTATAAACTGGAGTGTATAAACTGGGTATACATAAATGTATAAATCTTCCCAATTCTATGGGATCGGTATACAATCCAAGATAGTCAGAGTGGTGCACCAGTAAAAAGTATGCAGGCAAATTACTCACTGCTTTGGAACATCGTGGTGGCAAACCTGCTTCTAGATAACGTGCTGCTCTTACAGGTCGAATGATAAGGTGCCTACCCACACCAAAGTGGCTCTTCTGTTTTACCTAATGGATGTTTCTTTGTGCTGCTCCCATCAGTCAGGGTTTATAAAACAAAATCGCGACTTATGCTTTGTACAAATTATAAGAGAAGGGTTTTGAGAAGGTTCATTGGGCTTTGATTCATGTTATGGGTACTTCTAGATCCATCAGACAAGAATTTCTATCTTCGCATCAAGGAAGTTTGGCGAAAACATTACTTCCAGAAAGGAATATGGTGTTAGTTGCTGTTACAGCCACTAGGTGGCAGTCTGCTATCCATGGTAAATCTCAGGGAAACAGAGTTTGAAGTAACAGCGGTGTCATTCTCCCAACAAAATTAGGATCAGCACGAGATCCATATGTACACCATCTTGAATATTAGAAGCTGGTGGGTTAGGCATGATTGCAAAAGGTATAAACAGACGTTCTTGCATGTGAAGAGGGCTCGGATCAATGTGCCTATACAAACTACATTTGACCATTTGGCTTTACTCAATGTTAATTTTCCTTTAAAGTTGCATCATATTGTAGGAAATGCAGCCTCTATCTAGACTGATGTTCCACTGGCAAATGTGTAAATCTAAATCCTCTTAACACAACCATAATCATATACACCGAAAAGTCTGACATAGAGTGAGATATTACATATCAAGACTCAATGTCCTCATTATGTCCTCTCAAGATTAGAATGCTCTCATCCATTACTATTTACACATTATGCAAGATTATGCCACATAATTAAAGCATCATACCAAAATCTTGATATCGATTGAAACCCTAGCTCATCAAATTGCAAGTACCAAATGATATGACACATTGGCCCCAAACAGTGTGGAATAGGCAGGACATCTTGTTTTATATCTATTTATGGATCTTTGAGTAGTTCAACATAGGGATGGATGACCTTCAAGGTTTTACCTTTTTGATTGGTTCATAGTCACCTCACTGCCAATCCTCACTGCCAATGTTGAATGAAGTCTGCATTGGATCACAGAAACAATGATGGCACCTATCTGTCCACTATCCGATTAATGGCACCATCAGTTTACAATTACTTGTATACTGTAAAAGGCACTGGATAAAAGTGACCATGCTGTCCAGCCATCTTATCTCAGATACCAAAACCCAGAGCTACTACTGCTTTGCCAGTCACAGCCAGATCACTGATATCAATGGTGAGTTTTACTCTTCTAGGGGCATGCAATGAGCAAAGTCTTATTCACTGTTATCACACAAATGTGATGGCACTGTCAGCCTCCTCTAACAGTCGCGTTAGATACCAATTTAATGTCTGTTTTGCGACATCCAGCGGTGTCCACCCGACACGGTCAGCTAGCGTCATGTTAGCACCATAGTGAATCAGTGTCTCAACAACCTCATTCTGACCAAAGTAGGTTGCTAAGTAGAGTGCGGTGGCACCCTCATTCTGTTGTACATCAATATCTGCTCTTGCTCGTATAAGGCACTCGACAACATATACATGTCCATGTTGTGCGGCGTACTGTAGGGCGGTACATCCACACTCATCTCTCTGGTCCACCATGGCCCCTGCCTGTAGCAGGGCCCTCACTACCTGCTCATGGCCAGCTCCTGCTGCAACATGTAGAGGTGCTCCAGGACCAGTTACCAACAACCCAGGGTCTGCTCCTGCTGACAGAAGTGCTGAGACAAGCTGGTCATTACCCAGACTGGCTGCTAGGTGAAGCGGTCCCCATCCTGTCTCCTGGAAAACAATAAGAAAGGTAAAATGTGTATTAGCAAAGACAAGCTCCATATAATTTATTAAAATTTGAAATAATATCTTCATTTGACCTTTGCATTGACTCTTTTTTTGTTGTTGTCTAAGGTTGACCTTTCTGCTGACATGGTGTGACCATATCTACATTTGGCCCTAGTGGTTGACCCTTAACCGAATTTGGGCCAGAACCTTTATCTTTTAATCTAGGTCTTTGCCTTGGAACTGACATCTAAACTTAATTTGATTTAAGTTTGACTTTATACTGACCTTGTTGGTGGTGTTGACCTTGGCCCCTTGTTTGAGTAGTTCAGCAGCAGCATCCACCTGCTCGCAGCTGACGGCACACAGGAGAGGTGTCTCACCATCATGTGTCCTAGCATGGACACTGGCCCCACCTGGTAGAGGAACCAATTCAATATATCATAGATGCACCATCATCCTAGAAATGGTTTGAGGTTCTGAATAAGGGTTCTCCACCAGTGTTAAGCAACTCTTCTTTGATATTAGAGATTTATGCTGTCAATTACACAGATTCGACAGCAGAGACCATTGATTAGATAAGGGATATGAAACAAGACATTCCCGTTGAACTATTGACTTCAGTAATAGTAGTATATGAAAAGAGGGCTGTGGAAATAGCAGTAAGGTCACCTTCTATGAGCATATTGATGAGTTTGACGTTTCCATCCGAGGCCGCCAGGTGGAGTGGGGTGAGGCCAACTTTGTCTGATTTGGTGACGTCAGCGTGGTGATCTATGAGGAGACGCACTGCCCCCTGCTGGCCAAAGTGTGTAGCTGAGTAGATGCATGACAGACCTTTATCCTGTCATCACAAATAGGATAATCAGAATCTAATCATCATAGTGCACATGACAGACATCAAAACAGTCCTAGGCTTTGCTCTGCCAAATGAAATGGATCCCAAGGTCCCAAAACTGACATTGATAATAATACACACCTTCAAGAATACGTCCTGAACATAAACGAACTAACTGGCTCTGGAAACAGGGCACAACTTTTATTTACCAATTCAACCATGACAATGTAATGAAAATCTGGGGTGGCAGCAATTCACACGAGTTCTTATAAAAAACAAATTGTGCTCTTTACATTTCAAACCAGATTCACATTTGAAATGACCTTTCTCAGAAACAGGCAAGTAATTGACATTTAAACAAGCTGTTTGGTATATTTTTCTAATTGTAAAAACATTTGGTGGCAAGCTTACCTGGACAGAGTTTGGGTTTGCCCCTGCCTTCAGTAGACTTGTTATGACATCAGTACGGCCTAGTTCACATGCGCAGTGTAGAGGTGTCCATCCTGCCTTTTTCTTGTCCTCTAGTCGTGCACCGTGCCGTAACAATGCATCTACTACCTGTACAAACATCCAATCACCGCAGCTTTTAGTTACGTCAGTGTCTGATCAAGGCAAATTTATACAAGACTTTTGTGTAATGGCTTTGGTAGGGATTGGAGTTTTGAGTATTGGTTATTTGGGCTATGTGTTTCTTGTGCTTGACAGCTGCTTGATGTTGCTTTTACTTTTTGGCATTTCATAAAACTCTTCTATATCATCTGCTGCCCTTGGACTGGCCATAGTAGATTTGGAGTTAAGGCTGTAAAAGATTGATCTATCCCTAAGATTGGCATCCCTACCTGTGCATGTCCACCCTCTACAGCATCAAACACTGGGCCTGCGTCATGAACATTATGCTGATTGACGTCTGCTCCATGACGTATCAATGACGTCACAGCCGCCAGGTGGCCTCGTGCTGCAGCTGCATGCAGTGGGGTGGCGCCACTATCTGTCTGTACATCCGTTTCCGCCCCAGCTCCAACCAGTATGTCAATTACATCTGCATGTCCTGCATGTGCAGCCGCATGCAGTGCTGTCCAGCCGCCAACGTCAGGCAGGTTCACCGGCACACCCACCTTTTTAAAAATTTAAATGAATTAATAATTTATGAATGAATTAGAATACAGGTTATGGAATAATGTAATTTTCGGGCACGCTAAACAGCCGAGTTATGAAATGATGTGTAATATCTGCATGGTAATATCAGCCTGTCAGACAGCAAAGTGTTCTCAGAAGAATGCAGGTTTTTTCTCTGTTCATGGATGAAACCTAATCCCAAGAATTTTCCCTGTTATGCAATTAGACAATAAAAAAAAAAAAACCCATCAAATACATAGCTGTGCCTACCTCCATCAGAAGCTTCACCATGTCCACACAACCCATCTGTGCTGCTGTAACAAACGCCGAGTGCTCGTCCTCTGTAGACCGGATACTCACATCCAGCATGGACTGCCGGGTAGATGGG
Source organism: Acholoe squamosa (assembly GCA_949317995.1). Taxonomy (NCBI): domain Eukaryota; kingdom Metazoa; phylum Annelida; class Polychaeta; order Phyllodocida; family Polynoidae; genus Acholoe; species Acholoe squamosa. The sequence continues at coordinate 57,472,197 of OX439044.1, forward strand.
TTCACCACATTGCCAATAGATGTCATCATCGTCTGCTGGTGCTCCCTTAGCAACATCTTTAACTTGCGCCGCGTCTCCCTCAGACCGTGTCTCTGCCATGTTGGATGATTGTTACCCATGGTGATAAGTGACCTTGTAGTGACCTTGTGATGGTGTTTGAATGTTAATGTGTCAAGGTCAGACACAAAAAAATCTCCATCTACCACCAGCTTGCCTTGATACGATTGACAGTTATTAGCATGAATGACATAGATTTGGCCTCGACAGGTGACCTTACGATGGTTGCCCGGGAAGGTTGTGAAGGTTTAAGTGCTTAATGGTCCAGTTTTAACTTCAGCATAGTATGACTTAATAAAGTCAAAGTGTCCAAATCAGACACAGAAGGTCAGACTTCAGCAATGAGGTGTATTAGTTGCCTGATGGTGATACTGCATGGTCACTGTGCAGTCAATGACATCCTTCTGGCTGAAATGCAAAATAAAATGTTAACGTTTAATTTATTATGTGTATTGCCATTGGTCTTTTTCATGGTACACATGCTTCAATGGAGATCATCAAACACCCTGAAAAAGGAAAATGCATCGGAACCAGCTAAAGAATTTCCTGTGGTGGTGGGTGTTCAGTAAAGAAGATATACTGCATATATAGTATTATGAACTAATTTTCACTGTAGCACACTTAAAAATTTATCAATTTTTCCAGTTTCAAAATAAAATAGTACACCAATGTCTAGAGTGTTTTGAAATATTCAATTAAATAAACAGAGTTCTCGCCCGGGTCTAAATATATGCTGTAATCACAGATATTTCTGCTTGTCTAAATTTTTGCTCTAACATAAATTGACTGACAAAAAAAATACTTCCAATGCATAGGCTACTGGTAATAAAATACTTTCTTTAAACTAGAATACACTTTTTACTTTAATGTGCATATTCTTCTAGGTATGAATGATACAAGTAATAGATGATGGCATGTGATTGTGGGATGAACTATAATCAGCTTGTCTCAGACATTGTGTGGTGAGGTTGGGTGGGCCTATGGGGTGAGAGAGGGTGGATATGGGGTCATAACCTTTGGGTTAATTAAGTGCAAAAATATTTGCTGAATACATAAATTCACTGACTTTTAATTTCCATGAAATCCACGAAAAATTTGTATACAGTGAATTCAAATGTGATTACAGTATGCTTTGAGGTATGTTCCCAGCAAATTGTCGCCATGATTGGTCATCAATTGTGACTTCTTTTTGAGTGATAACTCACTGTGTCATCTTTCGCCACTGTGTGTTAGTCTCACATGGCATGGCATTTTATCACAACAGTTGCCAGATGGATCTTACTCACCATGTGAGTATGTGCCACCCCTTGTCATCCCTCACAAAGCATGGTGACTTATCACAACCATGATCTGACTCACTCAGAATGGCGGCTCATCACAACCATCGCCAACATAGATCTGACTCACTGCATGAGTATGTGCCACTGCCTGTCAACTAGCAATCAGAATGGCAACTTTTCACCTGCATCACCATATGGATCTCACTCATTGCATGAGTTTGTGTCACTCCTAGTTAAATCTTCTCTCAAAATGGCGACTTATCACCACCATCACTAACATGGATCTCACTCACTTTGTGAGTGTGTGCCACTGCCATCAACTCTCACACAAAATATTGGTCTCCCTCAATGCGTGAATTTGTGTCACTCCAAGTCAATGCTCTCTGAGCATGGCGGCTTATCACCACCGTTATCAACATGGATCTCGCTCATTGCATCATGATCTGTCACTCACTGTGAACTCTCACTCACAATGGCAAGTTATTACCACCATTACCAAAGTTTTGAGATGGCAGCACTGTTCAACATGTGGCCTATCTAGGAAGTGTGGTCATGAATAAGTCACATAAGTATCAAATGTGCTTTGCTTTACACTGATTTCCATGTAATACTTCCAGGATTATATAGAGGAATTATCAATTGAATTTAGATAAATGTATCTCTAAAATGAAAACAACTATCCAGAAACACCTTTTCTCTGGTTACAGGAAAAATACATATGGAAATATCTACATGAACACCTTTTCTGTGGTTAGAGGGAAAATATATATGGCAATGGCAATACCTTTCTTGGCAAAACATACATTGATCTGGCAGATGTGAGGCTGCATGATTACCAACGTCGATGATGTGTCTGTGATCATGAGCTTTTCATCTAACAAGGTGAGTGATCACCAGCGTCACCATCACTGGTGAGACAGAGTGATCACCATGTTCACCATCCATGGTGAACCTGCGCTATGACAAAGTGTGCATTTCATCTAGCAAAGTGAGTGATCACCCATGTTGCCATCTCTGGTGAGTGTGAGTGATCACCATCGTCGTCATCCATGGTGAACGTATGCTATGACCTGGTGTGCATTTCACCTAGCGAGATGAGTGATCACTCACGTCGCCATCCCTGGTGAGTGTGGGTGATCACGATCTTCCCCATCTGTGGTGAACCTGTGATCCTGGTAATATTGTACTATAGCAACGTCGTGTTCCATCTAGCGACATGTGTGAGTCACAGGGTGACGAGGAGTCACGACAATTTGCTGGGTTTTATTTTGTTGGTTTCTGTTTGTTTTGCTTTTTCCTGCAAAAAGACATACTTATAGAACAGGTGCAGAGTTATCTATTACCGCTTTGGCTGGTGTGAATTAAGACTGCTACTAGTATTTATAAAAAAACAAGATCTCTTCCTGTTGCCATGGAAACATCGGCTTATATATGTGGGTGGCAGTGGCTGATGATGATATCAGCAAGGGACCAGAGGTCATCGGATTAGTGCTAGGGGATTTGGGATAAGTCAATAGAATTTGTGCATGGCAGCTATTAATAAATCTTCCACCAAGCCTCTGGCCTTCACCAAATACAGCAGTTGCTGCTCTTTTTTTCCCTCCACCTGCCTTGCTTATGGCCTTGTTAATTTTCTCAGCCTCCCCCAGCCTGATTCTCTATTGTAAAGAGGGTCATGGTTGAATTGGGAAATAACGTAGAGGTAACTGACTTTGGGAGAGAAGTCTAGCCCCGAAGTCTAGCTGCCCATCTTTCTCTCCCATTGTAACCCTGCAGTCTTCACTCCATCAAACGCCTAAACAGCAGTCCCTTGGCTCTCTATACGAATGAATTGTAATTTGATCAACTTAAATACAAGATAAAACACATTTTGTGGACTGCAAGTTTAACCACAGATGCAGCGTGCGCCTTCTTTGTCTACATGGAACATCTGCCTCTTGTTTGTACTTCTTCTCAACTGTCAAAAAGTAAACGTCATCCAACGTGAGACGACCACAGTCCCGACAGGACAGCAAGTGTGTGAACAGTTCTGTGACGGGTCTAACAATGGAAGTCGCCATTTTGTCCCCCGTAGGAGAATAACCAGGTACTAGTGATTAATTATTCCTTGACTTGGTTGTATTTGTTTTCCTGCTGTCATCTTTCCTCTTTTGGCTGACTTGAGGAGCATAAATTATTAGAATTTCCAGCCAGAGAAAATATTATCAACCATGTTTGAAGCATCAGACTGCTGATGTTTCCTGGTCATTGCTGGCAGTGCACCAGTGCACCGAACATACTTGTCTGAGCTGTATCCAATGTATTTGATGATGTAAGTTACAGTATCAAAGCCCTATTCAGATTGTGAATGTGGAAAGCTACAATCTCGGGTAGGCCTACTGGGCGATAGGTTTACAGTTCTTGCACAGGTTTTGTCTAGTCCTGCAACTGGGATTCCTTTTCCTTTCAGAGCGAGTACAGTGAACCCTTTAGGCCCATGTACAGTTGCATTTGCATAAATACCATTCCCTTAACAAGCGACACGTGATCAGCAGACCCTTCCACTGGGAAGGGGCACGTGGCAGTGGGGTGCTGAATATGGGAGTGTTGACACAAGGACTTATAACCATCTGTATTACACTATTTTCATCAACCATAATACAGTAGGTGGCACTAGTGCTGACCTGACCATTTTGGCCCTGCTACAGGGGCACCACTGGAGGGGTGATTCTCAAGGAAAAGGGGGTGGTCAGAATAGGGTTGTCACCTGTCATTACTATGGTGGACACTGGAGGAAAGATAATAAACATCAAAGACAGCACCCCCTACCCAGGCCTGAGATAACCATTAACACACTCCTCCATGGTGAGATAATCTACATTTAATTGGCTTAATGACCCCAAGGGACCTGTCTTGTGGTTTGTTATGACTACCAACACCACCCCCATGCACCCCCTTCTGTCCCCTTTTCTGAGCTCTCAAAAGTGTAAGGTCACTCATATTTATCTAAGTCTAGATAGATTTTGGCTAAAGATAATGCCCTAATATCGCAGGGATAAGTAGATGAAAATTTTCTCTCTATGTAGCTGTAATTTTTAAGGTGAGGGGACATTTCTTCTGCCAGATTAAGGCTCATCTCTGAGAGGTAGCTCTTTCTCCATATTGATTGCATAGGGTTATGGGGCTAGATGAGTGTCTAGCCCTCCTAGCTGGCTAACCTACAGGGGCTCCCCCTTGTGATTGTGACTAGTGAAACGGGTGTATAGTGGTTCAAAATCTTTCACCTGAATATGAGCCATCCCTGGTAGACTCGGCATAATTCCATGAACCTAAATTCATTTGAGAGGTTTATTTCAGCATTTCTATTTACCATCAAAGCTTAATCCAGTTAGAACTTACTTTCTCATCTATATTTTTCTTTTTATTCTAGCATTATAGACTGTCTACCAATACGGGTTTAACGCTGTGTGAGCTTGTATAATGTAGGTTTAACCCGAAGGTATAAGGAAAGTGTGTACTAGATGAACTTTAAATCTCAAGAAACGATTTAAATAGGAAAGAGTATCACGAGTTTAATAATTGTCAGATAATCTCTGTGTCTGCATTGGCATCTTTTGGATCTACCTTGAAAAGCTTTAAGTCGGCCTAAAGTCCATTCACTTAAGATTTTAAATAAAGATATCAATGTTAATTCTGCATTAAGGCTTAGTGTGGGAAACTTTTAATCGCTTCATCTCTAATCTCCCCTTTGGAATTTAGAGTATTATACTCAAAGAGGTATCTAAGATAGGCCCTACTTTTGTGTATATTGGGGTAGATCTACAAGATAAAGGATGATGTTTGTAATCTTCCATTTATATTAGCTAATAATAAAATGACCATGTCCCAATTGAGGCATTATTAGGCCCTCAGTGCTTGGCCCAGAAATGACTGTAATTGTTGATATAGACAGCTGCATTGCTGGAATTTGGCTCCAAACGCCCAATATATTATTCAATATGGTAGGAAAATAAAACCTTACTATTCTTCTTAAAGGATTAAATATCACCATGTTGCTCAAGCTTACTCTATACCTGAACAGTATAGTTTACTTTGTTACAGGAAGTTTTCACATTAAGTCCATTAGTGTTTTTCAACGGATTTTTTTTCTAAGGAGCTATATTTACATAGCCTAACTGTTCAGCCTCAACCCTAAATAAAATTTTGTGAAGCCCACCTACCCTTCACCCTAATACACAATGCAGATGTATAACAGAGTGGAAATACTGAATCAATCTTAAAATATTTCTAAATATTTTGATCCACAACTACCACCCACCCTACTACTGTGAATTTTTTAATTGGAAAACCTATATACACTTCATGTTCAATAATTCCAATAAATTCATCTATTCGCGCCTGATGAGACACTCAGCTTGAAACCACATCAAAATATTGTCACTAATGACCACAACACACATCTGCCTTATTGCCATCAATATGAATTCTACTTCTAAGCCTCTGCTATAAATCATTCACCTCCAAGGTACCACATAATAAATGTTTGGAGAGTGACAATTAGAACTATGAATCATGGGTAATTGAGAATCAGGATACTGCTCCCCTATTGGCTAGCAGCCTGGTTGGCATGGTGAGCATCATTGGATGCTATAGTCAAATCTGACACTTTGTGGTAGCGCTCCAGAGAGAGAAGTCACACAACCGTTTTATCTTGTTCCACTCAAGTTAAACACACTCTTTGACATTTCCGCATTAGCCCTACTCCTCCACAAACCACCCAATAGTTAACACTCTTTAGCCAATATGTCAATTAACCGACATACGGCTTCTGATGGTGATTTAACCCAAAACCCAACCCACTTTATGGCCGAGTCACCCGAAAAATCTGCCACTGGCAACTCCAGCCAAAACCCGGGAGACTCATCTCAAGACAGCGAAACTGGTGCCCTAACCCAGTTATGCACCGAGATGGGGATTGGAATCACTGACTCCCAACCCACTAATGAGGTAATCAATAATGTTTCTAGTGTTTCTAAACAGAACTCTTTATTAAATTATTTCACACCATCGAGAGGCCCTTCGCCGATCGAAACTTCGTTGAACGACGAACTCCGGCCTAACCCGGAAGCAGTCGTCAACAATGCACTAAGTCGCCTAGCAACGGCCCCGTTAGGCCCCGCCCCCTCTCACCGGGTCACACGAAGCCGTACACGAATGCTATCGTCTAACCTAAACCATCCAGATAATTATGTTTATTCAAATAACATCTCCTCTCACATAACTAATCCATGTTCCTCTGACAAACAGAATCCTGCACGGAACTTGGAAGAGGCTTTCTGGTCAGACCCAAAACAAACCAACTACCGGGATGTGGCCACCAGCCAGTCTGCCGACCCAGCATGGTGGTCGACCGGCGAGACGGGAGATAACACAAGCGAGGCATGTAATCACTTGTATTCAGTCTTGTCTAGCATTCAAACTACACCTACCTGCACTGTAACATGTGCCACCACCTCCCAAAGCCGCCCTCCCGGTCCCCTTCCCTCTCCAAACACGTCCCCGAAGCAGCCTACTTCTGGTCACGTGATCTTGGATTCCCACACAAACACCAGAGGGATTCCCCGACCTACTTCAGGGACTCCACTATTTCCCGCCCTCCCACACCGGATAACTACCGCTCAACCGGTACAACCAAACCCTTCAATGGCCCCTTACCCTAACCCCTTGCGACCCAACCTGCCCTATTATGGCCCCCCCCAACTCCCCCGCTCCCGCCAGAATGACCAAACCACCCCATCCACTACGGATGGGACCCTAGAGACTTATGTAACTTATTTCTCCACAACACCACCAAATCCACCTGCTATAAATGTGAATACTGACATGCCCAAAACTCATTCTGACATTAATTTGAACCAACCAACACCCCTAAATTTCCTGTCTGCACCCACTGCCCCCCGACCTATACCCCCTCCTGTCACTACAACAGCCCCCCCTCCCCTTGCCCCAAACCCCAACCCCACTCTGCCCACCGCAACCTCAAAGGCCTACAGCCAGAGGCCAATAGTGATCTCCAATTTTGGTTCCCCTGTACGTCCCCAAAGACCTGCTTTGAAAGTAACTTTTAGCATGAACGATGACTTTGACCTAATCAATAACCGTTCTGTTTTCATTCAGGACCCCATGGATGTCACTCCTGACGATACTCCATCCGTCACTGTCACACCTGCCACACCCATTAGCACTCTGGCCACACCAGGCCCTTCAGGCCTACAACAACATGGTCAACTGAGTGCACCGGCCATAGCTCAAGCCACCATCACTAACAGGGCTACAACCATTCACGGCACGGCCCCAATCATTTCTTTCTTCAGGCAGACACCTGCCACCATTCCACTAAGTAGAACTCCACCTGTGACCCCTACAATCACCACTACCGCCCCAAGTCACACTACCCCCACTTCACCCGCAATAGTGCCACCTGCGGGAACCCAACCACCACGTGGACCACTTTATGCCGACCTCACAGCTACTCAACAAGCACAGCTAATTCAACAAATCCTCAATTTGTCCAGGCAGAATCAATCCACTCAGGACCCAAACGCACTTGACCTAAGATCGTTGGCTGCAGCCTTGTCAAACACTAGCTTAGACATTGCCACCTTAACCAACCAATCAATTGCCACCCCCACTACCACCACCACCACCCCCCAACCCACCACTCCTAATCAATCTACCACACCCACAATCCCTGCCATTACCCCAGCCCACCATACCCCAATTAATCTGGAGAAGGCTGGGGTAAGACAGGCCTACTTCACAGCTATCCTACCTGAAGCCTTAGATAGTTGGCGTCTATACAGGTCAATATATCAGCGTTCTGCTTTTGCCAGAATAAGAGCGGACTTCTTCCGCCACATGGCCAGAGTTGAAAGGTTCCCCAACTGGACTGGAGGGGTCCTACCACCAACTGGCCTTATTACCACTGTTGAAGGAGCCCTACGTTTAGTAACTCTTCGACGACAGCAGGCCATCTCTACCCTAAATACCCTGGCCTCAATTCTGGATGACAGATCGAGTTCTCTTCGCACTAGCAGCGACTCCTACTGGCAGGCAGTCGTAGACAACTACAATGCTCAGACAATCGCCCCTGGCCAACCAGGCTATTACAGCCTTGATTCAGCCAGTCTACTGTCACGCCAACTTGTAGAAAGAGAGAGCTCTGAACTGAACCATAAGCTGGCCGAAGAATCCAGAATACTCAAACTGAATCCTGAAGATGCCCTGTGGATTGGCATCCCCATTGACCTTCGCCCAAACAACCAAGCAGAACAAACCAACCCACCAGTAGCAGGCAGTGGGCAACCCCTAACCCCCACCACCACCCCCACCTACAGTGGTATCGTACAAATGAATCTCAACACCAGAGACACTCAATCCACACAACCTATCTCACCTCTCATGCAAATTAACACCTCACCAGCCACCCCACCTTCAGGGCAGGTTTTTGCCACAAACTGGAGCCGCCCAGGCCGCACCAGACCCCTAAGGAGGCAGAGAGCCACAGAGAAACGCCCCCAACCCCAACAAACCCGGGGACGCATTATCACCACTCAGCGCAAACCCGATGCAACCAATTCACGCCGCGGTCGGGGAGACAGATCGAGCCCCCGCCCTCAGAGCACAAGCAACCCAAATCTGACTCTAGCAGAACTGAACCAAATTCGCCAGATGCTGTCCCGGCACTAATTCCAACCTTCCCATCAGACTGTACAGAATCTGACTATACAGCACATAGACAAATAAATTCCAAAAATACTCTAGACAGTCTCACTAATGAACTGTTCCAGGACGTTGACTTTTTAGCAGCTTTTGCTATTCTTTGTGTTGAGTACCTACCACCCCTCTTCCATCATCTCAACTGCAATGGAAACTCCAACATCACCAATACTAATAATAAAACCCTCAACAGTTTTTCAGGTGTCGTTAATCTTTCTGATCACACACTAAGTGATGGTGAGTACAGCCTTCTACAAAAAGGACTAACCTTTGTATGTACACCACCTCCCCCTGACCCAGGTACACTCTTTGAAGATCTGAGTAAATTCCACCTAAGTATCAAACGGGAAATAGCCATAGCTAAGTTTGGCAATACGGACACTCCAGAATCCACAACAGATCTTCAAAGAATACAACCACCTTTCTTTCACAATAAATTTAAAAACCCATCTGCATGGAAACCCCAAGGTCCCCCTATTGTGGAACATATGTGTTTCCTAAACTATGCACAACTAGATGATGCGTCTATCACCCCCTATCATAGATCTAATATAACACCCGCTGAAAGAGCAGGTAAACTAAGTCTGAATAATAATCCTAATATTATTATTAAAAAAGCAGACAAAGGTTCAGCAGTGGTTGTCCAAAATCGATCAGACTATATCCAAGAAGGTCTTAAACAACTAAATGATAGAAAATTCTATAGGTTGCAGGAAGCAGATCTCACCCACTTCCACAGTGCCCTTATTGAGAAGACAGTCTCTGATATGTACAAACATGGTGAAATAAGCGCCAAAACGAGGGACTACTTAATAGTCCCTCAACCTCGTACAGCTAAATTGTACCTTTTACCAAAAATTCACAAAAACATCACCCCTCCCCCCGGTAGACCTATTGTCTCGGCCAATGGTTGCCCCACAGAAAGAATTTCACAATTAGTGGATCATTTCCTGCAACCTCTGGTAGGAAAACTACCATCTTACCTACGAGACAGCACTGACTTCTTAAATCAGCTAAGAAACCTAAATGTCCCCAAGGGTACCATTCTAGCTACCCTTGATGTCACAAGTCTATACACTAATATCCCCACTACAGAAGGGATAACAGCAGCGAGAAAAGCTTTATCTATCAATCGCCATCCAAATGAGAACCCCACTAATTACTCAATTTGCAATCTATTAAAACTAGTATTGACCTGTAACAACTTTGAATTTGATAATAAACATTATCTCCAAATCAGTGGCACCGCCATGGGCACCAAAGTAGCCCCCTCATATGCTAACATATTCATGGGGGATTTTGAAGAACAATTTGTATACACTTATAAAGACAAACCCTTCCTCTGGAAACGCTTTATAGATGATATTTTCATCATCTGGCCCCATGGTTTACCAAAACTCCTTAAATTCGTTGAGCACTTAAATAACTGTCATGAAACCATCAAATTCACCCTTGAGCACTCCCAACATGACATCAACTTCCTAGATGTCAAAGTCAAACTCAACACTAATAAAGAAATTGAAACTACCCTCTATTGTAAACCCACTGACAGTCATAACTATCTACTCTTTTCCTCTGAACACCCCAGACACACACTCTTGGGAATACCTTACTCACAATTCCTAAGAGTAAGACGTATTTGCTCCACTGTCTCGGAGTTCAGACGCAATGCCCTTATGCTAAGCACTCATTTCCTACGTAGAGGATACCCTAAAAAGTTAATATTAAATGCGATCATAAAAGCAGAAACTAAGGATCGTGCAGACCTACTTCAGGTAAAGGAAAAACAAACTGACAAAACCAAGGCCTTTTACTGTATCATCACCCACAATCCGGCCAATCCCCCAATTGAGGATATAATTAGATCCAATTGGGACCTGATGCTAAAATCGAAGGTAACCCGGGTCCATCATGATACAAAACTCATTTTCGGCAAACGCAGGAATAAATCTTTAAAAGATGAATTAGTACGTGCCTCTACCAGCACTAACTCGGACAAAAGCAAGAAATCACACATACTTAAATACCCTTGTAACCGTAAAAATACTTGCCAATATTGTCCCAAACTAAATAAAAGCGGCTACATTACATCGAACACTACAGGGAGAAAATACAGAACACTCTATAATGTAAACTGTCAATCAGCCAACATCATCTATGCAATCACCTGCTCTCACTGTGGGTATCAATATGTTGGCCAAACTGAGAGAAGACTCATAGATCGCTTCCAACGCCACATGTATGACATTGGTAGTGATGAGGACACCACTGTAGCGAGACACTTCCGGAACTGCCCCCCACCCCCTCTATCACCGGGTGGCTGGGATAAAGGTCCAATTATCAGTGTCCTCAGCTTCATAAAGCACCCCCCCAAAACACCAGAGGGGATAGCTGAATTAAACAAAGAGGAGAAAAGGTGGATGCACCGCCTCAGTTCCATTACACCCAAAGGGTTAAACTTACTAGACTAATTCTATACAAGAGCCATCCCGGCGAACACAATCCGTTGAAAAACAATGACAAACCCCGCCGGGACCGCTCATGTACAGCGGAATTATATGACCCTATGATCATATGGACATTGTCCTACCACAGCTAATTCCAATTATCACATTCTGAACATTAATTGAGTCTAAGTAAATAGACTCACCCCCTTGTGCTCTTTTGCCCCTGGGAATATAACCCCCTAGACCTGAACCCGGGGTTTTTTTTTCTAAGGAGCTATATTTACATAGCCTAACTGTTCAGCCTCAACCCTAAATAAAATTTTGTGAAGCCCACCTACCCTTCACCCTAATACACAATGCAGATGTATAACAGAGTGGAAATACTGAATCAATCTTAAAATATTTCTAAATATTTTGATCCACAACTACCACCCACCCTACTACTGGGAATTTTTTAATTGGAAAACCTATATACACTTCATGTTCAATAATTCCAATAAATTCATCTATTCGCGCCTGATGAGACACTCAGCTTGAAACCACATCAAAATATTGTCACTAATGACCACAACACACATCTGCCTTATTGCCATCAATATGAATTCTACTTCTAAGCCTCTGCTATAAATCATTCACCTCCAAGGTACCACATAATAAATGTTTGGAGAGTGACAATTAGAACTATGAATCATGGGTAATTGAGAATCAGGATACTGCTCCCCTATTGGCTAGCAGCCTGGTTGGCATGGTGAGCATCATTGGATGCTATAGTCAAATCTGACACTTTGTGGTAGCGCTCCAGAGAGAGAAGTCACACAACCGTTTTATCTAAGTCCATTAGTGTGAGGTGATAATGCGTTAAGCTGCATTAAGTACTATTGATTCTCAGAGTAACACTACAGGGGCAGTCAGTGAAGGTGTTCTTACCACCTGGGTGCCAACACACTCGATGCTATTCACTACCAAATACAACATTCCCAATACTATTAGGGTAGATTGGCCATGAGATGTACACTTGTTTGAGCCAGACATTTGCAATTGTAACAGGAGGGTGTTGCTCCTATATTAAAAGGAAGAGCTGGCTAAAATGCCCTCATTTCCAGTCCTTTCTTTTCATGTAGCTATAACTTGTCCCTTTTGTTGCTCACAAGTGGTCATTCAAGTATGATGCTAAAAAAGGGGGATTTGAGTAGGTACCTAGTTGGGAGAAGTCAGTCAGTATAATATACTATAGGGTGTGGGACATGAGTAGGTACCTGATAGTGCAGCTCTCTCTGTTTTAAACAAGGCAGGTGACTTTTCAGACTAATGTGTTGAGTGCAAGTTGAATGGTGAAGCAGACCGTGACTTCTTTTGAAAAGAGGGTACCTACTGACAGCTCTTTTTACCATAGGAGCAACAAGCTCTTCTTTTTACTAACGGAGCAACACCCTCAAGAGCTCTATGCATGATAAGAAGCCCTCTATATTCGTTGTTGTTACTGCTGATGTTAAAATCAAGACTTAGAACTAACTGGGGGTAACATACCTCACAGAAATGGGGCTCAGTATGCTGAAATGACCTTTAAGTTTAACTCAAATTCTTCCTCAATTTTGTACAGACAGATCTGCTCCATGTTGAAACTTTTCTTGACTCAACTACGAACCTACCTGTGTTTAATTTGACTTGAGCGGTTTCATTAAATATATATGCTCATATCAATATTCAGAATCAATCAATTCATGAAGAGTTTCGCTCTATGGGGATGTATCAACCACGTACATACAGAGGAGTTGTATGTTATTCATTAATGCAACTTGCTGTCCTTAAAGGATCAAACATGAATACACCTACGCTTACTCCCACCTCTGCACGGTGCCAACATTAATGCCCCAGCACGATAGTATCACATGGTATACAAGCTGGTCATAGTATATCAACAGAGTCCTTTCCACCCTATCATAGTATTTTAACCCTTAAGGGCCACACAGAGATTTAATGCACCATCACTTTGGCAATTCTGGTTGATGTATCCTGGTTAGAAGATATCTAGCGCTATATTCCAGCATCATGTCAACCCGAGGGCGATGAGACACCTCTGGAGGGTCAGCATGATGTACCAATGCACTGTTTTATGGGTTACTGCAAAGGTAGGACACATTGTGTGACCCACTGAGAGTTAATGAGTGCCTCCTATAAGTGTAGATCATGGTATTGACATAAACTATTCCTGCACTTGGTCTTGATTGTGGTACTTCTCCAGTAGGTAATGGGGTTTAGAATTGCTTAAGGGTTACTGGTAGACATTTTCGGAGGTGTGTTTGAGGGGGTTAGGATAATATGTGTGTTTCTGCATTGGAATAAACTGTTACTTAAGATCATGGCCAGGAACCAATCAGTAGTGATGGAATGAAATGACACCAGGAAATATCAAAAGAATGGACATAAGCTCACAAAGAAAATGGCTCGATTCTCTCAGCATAAATGTCACCACCAGCAATGATGCAAGATTAAAGTTCTTCATAAGTTCTGTAAAATAGAATTAAGATGTCCCGGATTTCCACAGCTTGGTTAACATGAAGATATCCAATCTGGATGTGCATTATTGGTCAATGGATATGATTACAACCATTGAGAGAACACAGGAGGGGGCGACGTGTGGTCTAGGTGTTATATATCCCAATGATAATAATACTGTCCAAATCTTGTGCAATATGCAGGTATCTACCATGCTGGTGCACTGTATTAGATTATATTGGTCCTATGTAATAAAGATTAGGTTCGTTGACCCCCTAACTGACGTCCCGCATCCATCTTCATGCATAATACAACATTATAAAAGCCACATCTACACCATCATTATATAGGCTAAGACTAAATATACTACATAAAAATTCTGGGATTTAACGTATCATGGTTTTAACTCTGGGACAGCATGTATGTAAAGTCTAACAGTAGTTTTAGTATTATGATTGATCATGAACCATAAAATGTCTGTTCAGTTTTGTCAGGTGAAAACCTCAAAGAGAGTATCAATTGCTATAAAATTATACCACAGATGTAGAGGACACACTACCGAAGAGGGCATCATCTCATAAAAAAAAGACAATTAAAATTGATGAGAATTATGGTCAACCATAAATTTTAGGATTAAACACGTGCTTTAGATGCATTCATAGTATGAAAAATAAAGCAACTTCATACATCCAGTATACCTATAATATGTGTAATTATTATAAATTGCCACAATCCTATCAAAGGAGTTTAGAGCAGGTCCCCCTCTATAGACATGTTCTGCCATCCTAGTACATAACTATGACATATCATGACATTACATATTTATTGTGCTGAGATCCTATTACTCTAGTTATAAGGCATTTGTATTTAAGGGGTCTATAGTGTCTTCATCTGTAGTATGAGTTTCTGTCATCATTATATCGCATCACAGTACTGCAATCCATTGGCGCACCATGCCTACCCTGTGGGAAATTATGGTACATATGTACAATCATAGATTCAGACAGTCTTTAGCAAGTTGTTCATGCAGGTTTGTATTATTCTTTATGTCAGAATAAGACACCATGAGTCCTTTAAAGGGCTGAGATCCCCTACATTAAGTGTCCATATACCAGGTGTCTAACACCCATCTCCATCTGCTGCTTTAGCCTCCACTTACGTGAGGCAGGTATACCAGGGGGTCATGGCGCCAATTACAAATGTACCATCCTCTTTACAGGTCCTTATAGTCATTTATACCAGGCCCTATGTTATTTATGAACAGCCAAATAGAAAGGTGTAGCGGTGAATATCCTTCCCTTCCCGCCTGTGCCCTCCCTCCATGCAAGAGAATGAAGAAAATCATGATTATTTCTTTACAAAGTAGAGGCAGAGGAGGACGCATGGATTGGTAATATCAGAGCCCGGGTATCAGAGCCCATCACACAAGCACCTATTGACTTGAAAATGGGAATAAGCAACGCTGGAGAGCCTGCAAGTAGTACATCTATATGTGATGACCCCGGTGACAGCCCCTGAGGTCTGATTAATCATAATTCATATTGTGGATATATAATTGGCAGACTGCTAGAAATAAGGGAGTGTCTTAGTGTATTAACCCTATGTGGACACCATAATGCCCTAAAAAAACTACTCTTTTGGCTGTGATGTTACATGAATGCAGCCCCTTCAAGGAAAAACTCACAGCATTGACCAGGGTTATATATCCATTCATCATGTCGTCCATGCATAGGTTTGAATAATTTTTCTGGCTGCAGGCTTGGTGAGTAGGCTTATGTATCATAATGAAAATCAGTCTAATAACAGGGGCGTAGGAAAAGGGGGGCCAGGGGGGCCTGGGCCCCCCCCCCAATCATGAAGGAGGTGGGGCCTGAGTATGTCTGGGCCCCCCAATATTTTCCAAGAACTCATAAACACAATGGAAAAGAAGCTAAAACTTTACATCTCAAATTAGATTATTATGGTGATGTCATAGGGAGAATGAGGGTCTGAGCGTAAAGTCAGATCCAAAATTTACCAAAAATCACTTTTCTATATGAATTCTAAATACGCATATATAGACGCCATCATGCATCAGGAGACAATTCAAGGTGGTCGTCGATGGTGCCCTCACTGGGCCCCCCCCCAATGAAGATTTGCTTCCTACGCCTCCGTCTAATACTTTGTATCACTGTCGCGGTCCTTTAAGGTTTACTAGCCCAGCTGGTGCTGCACCAGGTAAGTGGTTGATGAAGTGTTCTGGTGGTTGGACATGGTAATTAACAAGTGTACCTCCGGGTATATGGGGAGTCAGGTTTTGTATTAGCTAGTTTTTATACTATAGCAGCCACAGTATCACTAATTGCATTTAGAACAAGACTTAGTGGTTGATACCAGTGACAGTAAGTCTATCACGTGTCTGGTCCCATCAGTCTTTGGACAAAGCACTTCCCCCCTGATTCCACATGACAACACAAAGTGACAGACACACATAATTATAGGCGAAGTTCTGATATACACTGTCATGAACGGAAGAATCAAACATGATCTTAATTTAAGTGTGTATCTGTTCTATCTGTGGCTCGGGGCTATGGCTATTATCATAATCCTTTCCTTCCACTACTATTTTTTTTCTCTGTGGACCTGTTGCCACTCTGCACAGTTGTTAGCTGCTTGGAATAGTGAAAGCAGGGCTGAAGCTAACAGTTCTCACTAAAAAGTAACTGGCTATCAGAAAGGAAGGCAGGCCTACCTTACCATAGCAGTAAAGAACAAGGGAGGGAGATCACTAACATCTCATAGGTAACGATGGCAGAGCCTCTTGAATTAACCTCCAGAGGATACCTCCAAACGACATCCTTTCAATAGGTATAAATATGAGAGTTGAAAAAAGCATCATAGTCAATGAAACGAGGCATATATGCCCCTGTCCCCATTAAGCATTCTGCTTAAGACAGACTTCATGAGGCGATGCCTTAAAAAGTCCACCTACCTCGGTAAAGACTCCGCCTGTATGTATGTAAATGAAGTGATGCACCTGTCTCGTGCAGCTCATTGTTGATGATAACCTGTTTTAAATAAGACATATAGTGGAATGCAGTTTTTTTCATCCCTTCCACCTGTTTTTGTAAACAGTTTACTGAGATCCGTTTACCGATATCCTTATAGGTTAAAATCCAACGTGCACACATACGTCCAGTGTGAAATGGTCAAAGTTCGTCTGACAAACCAGACATTTCTCCTCAAACTGGACCTGCATCACCATGGTTGTTATGCCACCCTACCACCAGGAGAGGTTTCTTGTCAACTGGTGCATTCTGGGAGGCAGTCTATGTGCTGCAGTTCGATCTCTGCCCGGCAGGTGGCATTATATGTTTGTAAGAACCAATCATATCCAAAACCCTAATACTATGTTTGGAGAGTTGGTGAGAAGTGTCGTCTGCCGTGACGTAGGTGTGGCTGGTGGCGGCTTGAAGAGGCCGGCAACCAGCAGGCAGCAGGTGGCGGCACGTGGCCGTGTTAAATGTCGTCTGCTACCTGCTGCCACAAACTGTACAGGTAAAGACTAACATCAATATCACTGAACAAAATATTATTTGTCTATAGCACACCACTGGCTAGAATGCAGAGCTGCATTGATGCACCCCGTCGACATTTTGTTTAGTGCATTAGCCATGTGGGACTGACTTGATGTGAACATAATTACAGTCAGGCAAAAAAGGCACCTAGCCATTTAAGCCTGACTAAGGCTACAGCAATGAATTTATAGAGACAAAGGGGTGGTGAAATCAATATTTTTTTTCTGATTCAAATAGAGTCATACACTCCATAGTTGATAGGTGCATCCCACAGGGGCTAGCGCCATGTGGCAGTTACTGACGACACCTGTCGCCTTCCCTCCCATTCCCTTTCCTCTCCCCAACAAGAAGTAATGAAAGTGTGTGACACTTTATGGTCAGTGTAGCTTACATATATAATCAGAGGAGGTATGCAATATGTTTACTGAGAATGATGGTTGCTTTTTATGTTTTTGTTTGAAGGCAAAAGGTGTAAAAGGTTTATATATAGGCAGCAGGTGGGGATGGAAGGCATCGTTGAATAGGCATGAGAGGAAATATGGAGAGCACCCTTAGTTAATTATTTTAAAGAGTTGTTCAGACGAGTGAGAGGGAGAGACAGAGAGGGGGGGGGGAGAGATCTCTGAGAAATTGAGAAGGAGGGGGAGAAAGAGAAACAGAGAGATGAAGAGAAAAGCAGAGAGACAGACAAAGACAGACAGAGGGATGCAGAAAGTATGAGAGGGTACGAAGTGTTCTATGAATAGAGGAAAGCTCAGGTGGGGTAATATGAGGTCACATCCAACTCTCTGTAATTATCTTACCCAGCCAATCAGGACTCATGTTTTAATTGGTGCCTACATAAATTACGGTGACCTCATTACACGTCCCACTGACTTCATGAATCACTACACACAGAAATCGATGTTAACATGAAATAAACACATCAGATTCTATACTGACTCTACTATTCCAATATTTGTCTATGTGCAATCACTCAACTTACACCCTTAAGGTATACATATGCCTTGTAACGCCTGTCTTTTTTCGTGTTGTTATTCCTAGATTGAAGGTGACCAAAAACAACATATGGTGGAAGAAATTCCTTGAATTTGGTAAAACCTGTACGTTATTGCTCGTTTGGAGTATTGATTTTCCAAATTTCACCTTTCTCAGCTGAATTAGACAAGATGATACTGAAAACCCGATTCTCAATTATAGCCACGATGCATATTAATGTGAGCCTGTATTCACTGGACTGTATCCATGCTTCCTGGCGACCCTTCAGGCTTTATAAAATCACAAAGGAATGTAGCATCTGCAAATTACATGCATGGTACTTGAGACACCAGTCAGGTTTTGATGGGTTAATGCTATTCTCAGTACCAGATGTTTAAATACAATTAGATCTCAATCATCACCTTATGTATTATGAGCAATAATGACGTGAACTATGCGTCATGTAGAGCTAATCGATACAACAAGCCACTGGAGTTTGCTAAATCACTTGGTGCCAGTCAAGAGCTTATCCATTAGGCCTACCCCATCTCCCACCCCTACAATAAACACATAACACACAAACCCTCGCCCATCTGCATGAGTCGGAACAGTGTCACAGGTCAGGAAGGGAGGTAATGTGGCCAACAAAAAAGCCCGGCAAAAAATCTAATGTGCATTTTAGTCACGGGGTTTCTGCTGGCATGGTCTGAACTTAAACGAGATTATAGTAGGTCAACTTATTTAAATAAGCAAATCGTTGACCAAGTGAATCAGTGTAACGATTCATAATCAAAACTGACCAAGTTCACTCGGAAAATCCTCAGATTTTTTTTTCAAGGAAACAAAGCTACCATATATTTACATATGAATTACAACATCTACTCTCGTCCAATGTATGTTTTTTTTAAACATGTGATTAAAAGCACCATTCCCCAGAGAAACTGTAAATTTCTCTTAATATTATATATAAAACATTTTTAAAATGGGTCCCGTTTTGCTACTTGGCCAAAAAGAGGCCTGAAACCCACACTTTAGCCTGGGCTAGTTGACTGCTTGACTGACTGCTGAGAGAACACCTGTCAACTATAGCTCATTTGCATTTATGTTGTTATGATTGTAGAGAGGTAATGGCCCCTCCTGATTGATGTAACAAACCCCAGCTTTAAACACACTCAAAGATTGATTGATTCCCTAAGTCCACGAAACAAAATTCAGTCGTCTTGTCTGTTTTTGTGTAAAAGTGACTTTATTTACTATTTGATTTAGGAGCATTTCTACATGACTGTAAACCAGGGTAGTATTATTGGTGAATCAATATCAGAGCTTTGTGCTAATGAGGCTGGTACACACAGCTACAGCCTGCTGAAGGACGTGTCGCAGACTATTAACCCTTTAAGGGCTGCAGAATGCCTTCAGGTTCATAATGGTCTTTAAAGTGGTTATAGAGCGCTATGTAGTACTCGTTAATTAACTGCCAAATGGCTCTAAGTGCATCAAGACGAATGCATCAGCCCATATGGCTAGACCTGCATTCGTGTATCATGACGACATGTGGACATGATGCATTGAAGCATCATGTGACCCATATTTACATCTACTCACATCCTATAGCCTAACATGGCAAGTATTGATTGTGTCATTGATCCTCGTCTTAACGCTCACCTTCACTCTAACCTGCCTCCTTAAAGCGGCGGCTCCATCAGGTTGGCCCATAAAAGAGAACTATTTCAATCTACAATTATTTATGGGAAGAGTTTGATGTTTTTAATAATGGACGATGGGGGGGGGCATTGTCTCCGCTGCCACGCCCCTGTTGAATTTACTGAAGTCGAGGGGGTGTTCTCTGAAGATTGGTGTGTCCTTAGTGCACCTCGTTTATATCAATAATAGTTTTATTGTTTGACATAAAGAATGCATAATATGTAGCAATAAACCCCAGAGTAAAACAAGCCTGTACTCATCTCCTCGGCTTTACCTAGACTCCTGACTGCAGTTCTGCAGGTCATACGGCCTCATTCTATAACTATCAATCTTTGAATTCGGAAATGAGATCGTTTGATGCATTATGACATTCACAATAATGATGCATGAATGCAGTACTGTCTTGTTGACTCATCGAGGTTGCATCTATACATCATGCCCACCCTACCAAAGTGCATGGACCCTAGTACATGTATACATGTATTGTCAGTATGAGGATTAGATAAGGTTAAAGGTATTTAGAAACTCATCTGCTTTCATAAATCATGACGAGAAATTCGTGATATGCTTTTCTGCAGTCTGTGCCCTCTGCAATGCTTATATACTTGACATAAAGGATCTGATCACAGTCCTTAATTCATATGGCTCGGGAAAAAAGAACGAATCTGACATACCTCAGATGTCTTGCACTCTGCAGACCCGTCCGCTGTAGGTCGGTAGTGTATAGACTACATGTCACTATGATTGTCAACAACGTGTCGCCAACGTGTAGATATTAGATCCTCCGCTAATTTGTTAATGAATTCAATCGGGGATGTTGAATTGTCACGTCTAGTGCTGGTCATAGGGTACTTTGACCAAAGACATAACGTCCACTGTATGAGTTACTCAGTACATGAGCACGGACGCTGAGCTACTCACGTGAGTGCCTCTCACACGCCCCCTGGTGACGATACGCCCCCTACCGGAATATTCTGGAACTAATATCTACACACAGCTGCCGCTCATAACTTACATGAGGAAATCTGAATCCATTGCGTAGTTCATAACTCTCTAGTTATTAAATTACACTTAAAAGTGCACTCGTGTAAAGGAGGGTAACAGCTAATGGGCCAAGAAAATGAACAGGCATAAGGAGGGAAGAAACGTGCGAAAATGAAGCATACAATTTATCATAAAGATGTAGGTGATGACACGAACCCGTGTGTGATAATGACTACCGACCTAGTTACCGAGAGAGTGATACATTAATTACTACAATCACCAGATGGTGTGTGATGGGGGAGGGCGAAAAGTTTCCCTCTATGAGAAAAGTCTGTGTATTACCAAAGTCCGAAGAGGGACGTTGAAATTGTTTTAATCTCTAAAAGGATTTGCCAAAAGACGTTTTGTAATTTCCTCAGAGAGTACTGAGGCAAACGTACATGGCCTAACTCGTTTTCATAGTAGTGGCAAATAATTTTACATCACAATGCAAGGAAAACACTTCATGAGTTGTGAGCAAAACGTGCACGTTTTATCTTTTGGGTGACCTGTCCAGGTGCTGATAATCGCTTACATAGAGCAGCTCATCTACAGCTCAGCATGGCTCAGACACACCCAGTAGGGATTAACCCAGAGTGCTTTAATCTACCATGTCCTTTGGTGCTGATGAATGCATTAATGCAGGCCTGGTGAGGAAATTGCTTACTCTCAGGAGAAATCAGGAAAATAAACACGTTGTACTCACAATATCAGAGAACAAACCAACATGAATTACCAATGTCAAAATTTTCTATGTAGAATTTCTTCCTTCCCCCCTCCCGTCCCGAACCTTAGATATTTTCCACCGCACCTGCAACCAAAGAACAAAATTGTGCGATATAATATTTATCATTTTGATGCTCTTTGGTGTAAATAAATATCATAAAGCATGGGGATCGCCCCGAGGGATTGCCGGTTAAGGTCAGTATGATTAGTAATACGTACTGCATCAGCTTTATCTGAATTTACCAGTACCTGTAGAGGGTTTTAGAATGACTACTTCTACATTCAAACAATGATTAGCTCCAGTATTGGTTACACACACTAAGCCCACTTCATTAAGTGATAAGGCAGGGAACTCCTGATGATGATCACTGATAGCTGTAAGAATAATGCACAGCTCACCCCAACACCTTATAAGGGAGGGATTGCTTTCTCCTTTTTAGTTTACACAAAATAGTGGAGACGTCCTAACCCTCTAACGCCATATCATGCATCCAGGTTCATGCACAAATTTAGTAACACACCATGGCTGGAATCGATCTCAATAGCGACCATGGTTATATCAAGGCCCTTAAAGGGTTAAGTCACTGTTTTTGTAAGGGGGATGAGCCAGGGTAACAGTGCACTGATGCGGGGTAATCTGTCTATATCTGGCCTAAAGTAAGACTCAGATCCCTTTTACTTTGACGCACCCTATGCCCTCTCCCCTTACATCATGTTAGGTCAACTTCTAATTAATTTGAGATTTCCCACATACCGATGTATTCACAGGTTGTCTCCTGAAGTGTAGGCGGTAAATAGGAAAAGAAGTGTTAAATTGTTCTGGGGTACATATCCTGACTACATTATCTAAGTTCTAACTCAAGTCATAGTTGGGACGTTGAATTCAAGCTGAACTTTATCATACTTGTATAACTATTTCTAACAGACTCTTGCAATGTGTTTGAAGTCATCTGTCCCATTACAATGTTTTGATTTTGAACGTTGTTCTGAAATCAACACTAAGTTTGCTGAAGATCCTCTCTTTCTTCTCCTTTCTTCCTCCTCACCGCTGTTCTTTTTTTTCAGTGAAGGTCAACAAGAAATGACTATCACCGAGTATATGGAATACACTTGACTATTCAGCTTCTTTAAGAGACACCATGTAATCACTGATAAATGAACCCCAGTTATGCGTACCCCTTGATCTCAGCTCTGTCCCTTGACATTCTGTCCTGCATGCCATTCTGTCTGGTCTTCTGTACGTTTGGAATGTTGTTGTTTTTTGTCTCCAGCATTCTTCTTACTGTATTTTTAGTTTGATAGTTTTAAAATGACATCTATCACCGTGTCACACTGGTAGAGTGTCAAATTAATTGGGTCTGAGGGAAGTACCTCTAGATATGTCGTTATAAACTTAACTAGTACAGATGACTCATGAATAAGGTGCCCCTTTGTCCTATATGATATGTACCGAGGAACGCAAATACTGAAAGAAAAACTAACACAACACTAACAAAGGCAAGCTTGAGAATATCACTTGATACCCTTTACTACGCATCTTTCATGAAGGAAATACCTATCCTCTTTTATTCATTTCTTTCTTTAATTGATCGATTGAAGGGGTTATGAACCTTTCATTGTCAGATTGACCTCCCCCCGCCAATGTCACCCAATCAGGGATAGAGCATTAGGCCATGCTTGTCCATGCTTGGCCCAATATAAGCCGACATTGGCCCAATATAAGCCGACATTGGCCCAATGTATCCTTGCTACCTGGACAGTGACTATAGTGCATACCTTGAGTAATCTGAAAGCACAAAGTAGGTACCATCTCATAAAGTTACGCTGTGCTTCACCATTCAACTTGTACTCACCAAATCAGGAGGGTGTTGCTCCTATTGTAAAAAGAGCTGTGAGTATGTGCCCTCTTTTCTAAACAAGACATGCACTGCTTCACCAAAGTACTTGCACTGACCACATCAGTCTCAGAAGTCGCCTGCCTTGTTTAGAACAGAGAAAGAGCTGCACTATCAGGTACCTCGTAGTCTCACACACTGTAACAAGGGTTTTTATGATGCCTCTGTTACCTGCTGCACAACTCACACCTACATTAGCAATCTTCACAACATTGGCTATATTGTAAAATGATTACTTGTAGTTGCTATCCAACAAGTACCCCAAATACATGTACGATTATGCACCAAATGAATAAATACACATTAAAAATGAATCTTCAATGCATATTTCCTTGCCAATTGTGTAATGTGTATCAAGTAGGGATAGTTAGCATATAAGTAATGGGTTTCACTTGACAAGGTCACAAGAGACAACATTGCACTAATTATATCTTGAGGTTTCCTATGCCCCTGGGCTGTATTGGGCACAGTAAGCCGGACCTTAGGACCCACATACCCCGGTCATTACACTGGTGTCAGTCACCAATTAACGTGGGAAAATAGGTAGACTTGAATACCTGAAAGCTAAATTGGGCTAAGTTGGTAATTTAGGGCTTAGACACTTCCCATTTGACTACCTAGGCATAGTAGAGCTCTTGTGGTCTCCGTATGCTTTCTTGATTTATGTGATTCTATATAAAGGAACAGTGGCTTGAAATATCTTTAAAAAAAAAACAACATGTAAAGATGTTAGGTATAGTTAACCCCTAACCCAACATATCCTGAGACGCCGACCTCACTCATTAGCCTTCAAAATCAATATTGTGATGGAGTTCCCATTAACGGTAATCTACCAGCATTGATTTGACCAGTTATGAATGTTGATTTAGCATCAAACTGATTTTTATACTCTATGGTGAGTTGGACGTATCAGGGTCAACCTACCCCTATGAGGCTATAATAGGGCGTAGTATAACATTACTTTCTAGAGATGGGACAAGAACTCTAGTGGAATGGTCATTATCATTCACATAGTGATAGATATATCGACTTAAACCAACAGAAAGTTACTTAGTGTCCTACCCTCGAAACAAGACACGGGAAAATCCCGTGAACGACTGGTGAATCTGTGAGCATATATTCTCAGGAAGATCCTGGGAATAGTACCTACAATCCCGTGAATTACCCTGATATTCCCCAGTTTTTAACAGGGCCCTCTAGTGAGATTTATACACATAAGTCTGATTCTTCAGCATAAAGTGAAGATGCCAGAGTCCACCAGGGGCCTCTGTGTGAGCATGGAATCCTGGTTTGGTCCAAAGAACAGAGAGAGGGAGTGAGATGGAAAGAAATGAGAGGGCAAGAGAGGCACAGAGAGAGCAAGAGAGATAGATATAAAGAGAGAAAGAGAGAGAGAGAGAGAGAGAGAGGGAGAGGGAAAGGAGAGAGAGAGAGAGAGAAAGGGAGAGGGAAACGGGAGAAAGAGAGGAAGGCAATAGAGGGAGGGAAGAGAGAGAAAGAGAGCAAAATAGAAAGAGAGCGAGGCAGAAAAAAAGAGGGAGAGCCTTGCCCCCCAATAAAAAAGGAAAATTGATTGACTTAAGCTACTGACAAAATTGATACATAAAGTTGATTGAATCATAATATTATGTGTCCCATTCTAATATGTGTGTGGTGCACATATGCATGGGCACTGACACATTCATCTGTGAAGATGTGTAATGTAGTTCTCACCATGAATATGACCTCAGTTGTCGAAATGGTGTAAAACATTTATTACTCACTCACTCTCCCGTCTAATAATTATGATTGATATCTCACTAAATGTGCATATTGATATCTCACTAAATGTGCATGTTTGCTAGACATGTCTTGAACAGAGTTAAACCCTTTAAGGGCTAACCCTAATGCATTAATGCATTTTGGTTGTCATGATGCATTAATGCAGGCAGGGCTTCATTCAAGCATCATGCTTACGCTTTGGGAAGATCAGCATGATGCCCCAATAAAGTGCTGGCAAGCAGACTCCCCAGTCTTCATCGGTAAAACATGCCAGCCAATGGGCACGTTACACTACTGCATCAGCAGACCTTAAAGAGTTAGGTAGCATTTAGAGGCCTGGCAAATAGGCACTCAATGATTATAGGGCATGCTAAGTTGTTTACGGGCACTAAGTAAAGAGTCAGCTAAATTTAGACTGTCAAGGTTGTAGGGTGCAGGCAAACCACCTGTGGTACACACTTACAGAACAGGTCATTTTAGTCAGATGGGGAGGGGGATTTCTGGGGCATAAATGGGTGAATGTAAAAGCATCATTTAACACTGTCTGTGCTGTCTACTTAACCGTGTAAAAGCACCCAAAATCTCACTGTGCCTTATTCACTGTACTAAATAAATACTCAGACATTTAGTTTGGTCTTTACCCCTGGTCCATATCCAAGACAGGTACTTATGAAATTTTAGTGCTGAAGAGTTATTTTAACACCTCCCCACCCCCACTAACCACTGGTACTCATATGAGACCAGCAATCATTGCTGAGTGTCAAGAATTAATCTTCTCAAAAATGAGCATCAAGATACTCACATGGAAAACTTTTCTGACTCTCTTTTGTGTCATTTTTTGGGGAAAATATTTGGGGAAATCTCAAATTTACACCAGACTTCCTTCATATGGGATGCATGCCATAGTTCCATCCATTAAAAATACACTGTAACAGGTTTATGCCTAGGTCCATCACACCTCATGTATAGACTCACTATGAACTATGTGATATTTAATGGACTATTAACACATAAATACCATGTTATGACATGTGTCCGTCGAGAACATATTTGAGTATGATTTGAAAAATGAATGTGACATATCAGATGGAAATAGAACCACCCCTGTGCCCCCTCACCCCCTGCTGATACCTACTGAGCACTCCCAAACACCAACAGGACCAACCAGTTTGGGCTACACTGCCCCACCTCAGCTGTCATTTCCACCTGGCTCACCTACACACAAGACCTGTCTCCAAAAACTGAGGGTAACAGTGGGTAAGCATAAATTTGCCATTTTTCACCATTTTCTATTCATTATGACATGCAAAGGTCACCATTTTCTTGCTGCTCTATTCATAAGGGCACTTACAATCCTAAATAGGAAATGGCACTAGTATCTCAATATTACCAATGGCATTGTACCTTGTTGTGTGCAATATTCATGAATGCTAATTCAAGCACTTTACCAGCATTTGCAATGATCCATAAAAGAAATCCTAAGTACTTGACTGGATATTTATTTGCAATGATATGTGATATTGTACATCTGAAGGCATGATTGCAAACCCATACATGTACTTGTGTGGCCACTGGCTGTGTTCAGAAATAGCCCTCCTTATTGCAGCTGCATACTACTACTATACAACTAAGTGTGAGAGGCAGTCAGACCCTTTCCCAATCCAGGTCATAGTGGGCCCACCTTGTGTACTGATTACCTTACCTCTTATACAGTGTACCCATTCCCAGCCAGCCTGATTTGGGTAACTCACACAAGCACCTAGCAGAAGGTGACTTTACTTGTATGCAGGGTTGTTGTAGATTGCAACACTCATGGTCAGATTCCCCTTCTGTCCCAGTATATTTACATGTCTGTATATGTGTCCACACTCACATCCATCTATGTACATACATTCCCTTTTATCCACATACACTCACATGCCTCATGTCCACATGCACCCCCTCACACATCCACATCCTCTCTATGTCCACATCCCCTCTAAGTGCACACATACCTCCCTCTATCAGGCTTCCCTAGCCCACTTAAAAGGGTCTATTTCTCCTCTTTCCTATCCCTTGGGATGTGTGTGGTTGATTGATTGATTGATTTGTGTTTTACAGCACTTTAGCGGCACTAAGTGGCTATCCCATGCTTCACAGGTTGATAATTTAAGAGAGGAATGTGTCAGTGCCCGCACATATGTGCACCACACACATCCTGAGGGGATAGGAAAGAGGAGATATAGACCCTTTTAAGTGGGCTAGGGAAGCCCGGGGATGTGTGTGGTGCACATATGCGCGGGCACTGACACATTCCCCTGTGAAATTGTGTAATGTAGTTCTCGCCATGAATATGACCTTAGCTGTCGAAATGGCGTTAAACATCTATTACTCACTCAGTCACCTCCCTCTATATACACACCCACCTCCCTCTGTGTCCACACCCACCTCCCTCTGTGTCCACACCCCCCTCTCTCTGTGTCCACACTTAACTCCCTATATGTCCACACCCATCTACCTCTGTGTCCACACACACCTCCCTCTGTGTCCACACCCACCTCTCTCTATGTCAACACCCAGTTCCCTCTGCGTTTACACCCACCTGCAGTGGCCCACAAGGGTCACATTGAAGTTGAAGTAAAGAATTGACTTTCACAAAAAAAGTTAGAGTCCAAAACCAATAATAATGTTCAAAGTCAATTTCATTTCATTGCTGTCAAACTGTCAAGGTGTCAACTCATGAAAACCAACTTGTGACAGGTATCTTTTAGCATTGCATGGTGCACTCTATGTCTTTCTATATGAACAAAGCTTATACCAGCAACTACTGGGTAGCTATCGGTTCCCTCACACAATAACTGATGGTTCCACACCAAGTAGTTGGTGGTTCCAGCATCCTGTAACTGGTGGTTCCCACCCACTGTAACTGCGGTTCCACACCTATCTGCTACTGGCACTGGATCCCATACCAAGTAGCTGCTGGTTCCCACACCCAGCACTTGGTGGTTCCCATGCACATTAGTTGCTGTTTCCTGTACCCAGTACAATGCTGGTTCCCACATCCAGTAGCTGCTGGTTCCCATATAAAATGATTCCTAACCCAAGTAGCTGCTGGATCCCACACCCTTGCTGGTTCTTGCACCCAGTACCTGCTGGCTTCCACATAGAGTAGCTGGTAGTGGTTCCCACATCCATTAGGTGCTGGTTCCTGCACCCACTTCCTGCTGGTTCCCAAATAGTGCCTGCTGGTTCCTACATCAGGTAATTGCGAGTTCTTAAAAGAGTAGCTGTCAAAATAAGTCAATTGGGTCAGGATAGGTCAAATTAGGTCAAATATGTTGAAAATAGGTCATATTGGTCAAAAGTATGTCTATTCGGGTAGCATAGGTCAAATTATGTCAAATATGGTGAAAATAGGCCAAATTGGTCAAAAGCAGGTCAATTAGGGTAGGATAGGACAAATTAGAGTAAATATGGTGAAAATAGGTCAAATTGGTCAAAAGTAGGTCAATAAGGTCAGGATAGGTGAAATTAAGTCAAATAAGGTGAAATTAGGTCTAATTGATAAAAAGTAGGTCGATAAGGGTAGGATAGGTCAAATTAGGTCAAATATGCTGGAAAAATATGTCAAATTGGTGAAAAGCAGGTCAAATACGGTAGGATAGGACAAATTAGAGTAAATATGGTGAAATTAGGTCAAATTGTTCAAAAAAAGATAAATAATGTCAGGATAGTTCAAATTAAGTCAAATAGGGTGAAAATAGGTCTAATTGGTAAAAAGTAGGTCAATAAGGGTACGATAGGTCAAATTTGGTCAAATATGGTGAAAACTAGTCAAATTGGTCAGAAAAAGGTCGATAAGGTCAAAGTAAATCAAATTAGGTCAAACATGGTGAAAATAGGTCGAATTGGTCAAAAGTAGGTCAATTAGGTCAGGATGGGTCACTTAAGGTGATATATAGTGAAAACAGGTCATATTGATCAAAAGTAGGTCAATTAGGTCCAATAAGGTCAGGATAGATCAAATATGGTTGAAATAGATCAAATTGGTCAAAAGTAGGTCAACTTTGTCAAAATGTAGGGTATGATAGGTGAAGTAAGGTCAAATATGCTGGAAATAGGTAAAAGTAGGTCATTTAGGTCAAATTATGTCAAAATTTGTCAAAATAAGGTCGACTATGACTATTTTTGACCAATCTGACCTACTTTGACTATATTTGACCTAATATGACCCATTCTAACCTACTTTGACCTAATCATGCTACCTTTGACTGATTTGACCTATTTTAAGATATTTGACCTAATTTAAACTATCCTTACCTAATTGACCTTCTTTTGAACAATTTTCCTATTTTCACCATTATTTGACCTAATTTGACCTATCTTAGCCTGATTTGACCTACTGACCTACCTTTGACCAATTTGACCTACTTTTACCATATTTGACCTGATTTAACCTCCTTGACACACCTTTAACCAAATTGACTTATTTTCGCCATATTTGACCTACCTTAGCCTACTTTGACCAACTGGACCTAATTTTGACCAATGTGATCTATTCTTACCACCATTGACCTAATTTGATAGAATTTGACCTGATTGACCCATTTTCAACCAATTTGACATAATTTATCCTAGTCTGACCTAATTTCATTCAATTTTACCTACTTGGAACCAATTTGACCTATTTTGACAATTTTTAACTATGTTGACTGCTTATGACCTTGTTTCATGCAACTTTCCCAATATGCCCATTTTTGACTTATATGACCTTTTTCATCCAGAATTTATCCAGATCACTCTTTTGCTACTAGGTATGGGAACCGGTAGCTACTCTATATCGGAACCAGCAGCTACTGGATATGGGAACAAGTAGCTACTGTATGGGAACCAACAGCTACTGTTTTCAGAACTAGCAGCTACCTGATGTGGGAACCAGCAGGCACTCTATTTGGGAACCAGCAGGTAGTGAGTGCAGGAACCAGCACCTAATGGATGTGGGAACCACTACCAGTTACTCTATGTGAAAGCCAGCAGGTATTGGGTACAAGAACCAGCAAGGGTGTGGGATCCAGCAACTACTTGGGTTAGGTACCAGTTTATATGGGAACCAGCAGCTACCTGATGTGGGAAGCAGTAGCTACTGTATGTGGGAACCAGCATTTATTTCATGTTGGTATGCCCGAGATACTGACGGCTTATAGATCGAGCACTCAAGGGCCGTATCTCACACCCCCCGTGCGATAACCCGTGAAAATATCACACGCCGAGGTCACGTGACCATATGATGACGTCATAGCTCCAAGATGGCGATGTAAACAATGCGCACGGGGATTCATTCTGGTAAATTCTATTGTAATTCAGCAGTTTTAGATCAAAATAACATGAAATAAATGCAAATGAATACTCGTGGGGAGAATTTTCGAGGGTTATCTCACTTGCCGATCAGGTGCGGCATCGCACTCCTCCCTGCGGGGCGTCGTGCGATACGGCACCTGATCGGCGCGTGAGATAACCCTCGAAAATTCTCCCCACTCGTGAACATTTGCCTATGTACTGGGTACAGGAAACAGCAACTAATGTGTATGGGACTACCAAGTGCTGGGTGTGGGAACCAGCAGCTACTTGGTATGGGATCCAGTATCAGTAGCTGATTGGTGTTACAGTGGGTGGGAACCACCAGTTATGGGGTGCTGGAACCAGCAGCTACTTGGTATGGAACCATCAGTTATTGTGTGAGGGAACCAATAGCTACCCATTAGTTGCTGGTATAGACATATAGAAAGACATAGAGTGTACCATGCAAAGCCAAAAGATACCTGTTACAAGTGGGTTTGCATTCATGAGTTGACACCTTGACAGCTTGACAGCAATGAAATGAAATTGACTTTGAACATTGATTTTGCTTTTGGACTTTTTTTGTGAAAGTCAACTCTTTGCTTCAACTTCAATTTGACCTTTGTGGGCCACTGTACCCACCTCCTTCTGTGTCCACACCCACCTCCCTCTATGTCCACACCAATTTTCCTCTGTGTCTACACCCACCTCCCTCTGTATCCACACTTATCTCCCTCTGTGTCCACACCTGCCCTCCCTCTATCTTCCTACCCATCCCCACTATGTCCACACCCAAAGCTCTCTGTGTCCACACCCACCTCCCTCTGTGTCCACTCTCATGTCCCTCTATGGTCACACCCACCTCCCTCTATGTCCACACCCACCTCCTTCTATGTCCACACCCACTTACCTCTTTGTCCACACCCACTTACCTTTTTGTCCACACCCACTCACCTCTATGTCCACACCCACCTCCCTCCATTTCCACACCCACCTCCCTCTGTGTCCACACCACCCCCTCTGTGTCCACACCACCTCCATCTGTGTCCACTCTCACCTCCCTCTATGCCCGAACTCACATCCCTCTGTGTTCACACATCCCTTTGTGTCCACTCTCATCTCCCTCTATGTCCACATCCATTTCCCTTTCTATCCACACCCACTGCCCTCTTTGTCGACTCTCCCCTCCCTCTATATCCACATCCAATTCCCTCTATGTCAACACCCACCTCACGCTTTGTTCACATCCGCCTCCCTCTATGTCCACACTCCCTTTGTGTCCACTCTCATCTCCCTCTATGTTCACATACACCTCCCTCTCTGTCCACACCCACTGCCCTCTTTTTCCACTCTCCCCTCCCTCTATTTCCACATCCATTTCCCTCTGTGTCCACACCCACCTCCCTCTATGTCCACACCCACTTACCTCTTTGTCCACACCCACTTACCTTTTAGTCCACACCCACTCACCTCTATGTCCACACCCACCGCCCTCCATTTCCACACCCACCTCCCTCTGTGTCCACACCACCTCCCTCTGTGTCCACACCACCTCACTCTTTCTCCACTCTCACCTCCCTCTATGCCCAACCTCACATCCCTCTGTGTTCACACTCACATCCCTTTGTGTCCACTCTCATCTCCCTCTATGTCTACATCCATTTGCCTCTTTGTCCACACCCACCTCCCTCTGTGTCCACATCCACCTTCCTCTATGTCAGCACCCACCTCACTCTGTGTTCACACCCACCTCCCCTATGTCCACGGCCACCTCCCTCATTATCCACACCCACCTCCCTCTATGTCAACACTCAATTCCCTCTTTGTTCACACCCACCTCCCTCTGTGTTTACACCCACCTCCCTCTGGGTCCACACCCACCTCCCTCTATGTCCACACCCGCCCTCCCTTTGGGTCTACCCAAATCCCTCTATGTCCACATCCAAATCCCTCTCTATCCACACCCACCTCCCTCCGTGTCCACACCCACCTCCCTCTATCTTCCTACACATCCCCATTATGTCCACAACCACCTCCCTCAGTGTCCACACCCACCTCCCCCTGTGTCCACTCTCACCTCCCTCTATGTCCACACCCAACTCCCTCTATGTCCACACCTACCTCCTTCTGTTTGGTTTGGCATAACCTAGTGAGTAATGGATATACCATTTGTCTTTATAGGTGCATGAAGTTGGACCAATGAAGACCTGGAGGCAACATCCTACTAAGTGGTTCAAGAGGACAACACGTTCTACTCCATATGATTTTTTCAAAATTTTCAAAGGTTCTCTAAAATTGTTATTTGACATGTATGCACATATTTGCCAATGATTTTTTTTCTAATATCCCAAGCAGGAAATGAACATTTCTAACACCCACCAGTGAAAACCCAGCAAAGAATAATTGCTTTTCAGTGACCATGATCACTGAATGGTTGATAGTATGGAGAAACAATGAATTTCTACAACATGCTTGGCAAAGTCCTAGATTTTTTTTGGTTTTTGTGGCCCATAGCCTTTAACCATTACAGCTATGTAATAATGCTATCCGTAGTATCAAGCACATCTAACAAGCTGTGAACAGGTCAGCTTGACTCGTACACCTGGCCTCCAGAACTGGTCATGTGACCATAGCACTGAGACACACACAGAGGACCTGCCCTCCCCCCACTTGGCCCTTCATAGGATGTGTTACAGTTACTGATTGTTAATATTTATGGGTCTTTTTAGGCAAACAAACCAATGCATTAAGTTGACCTTTGGGTAAGATGACTAGGATGCACTTACCTGAAAACTATACACACATTGCAATTAGATCTTAATCTCTTGTTGTACATGATAAATCATGTAATTTACATACCAATCATAGGAGCATTCCATATAGTCATCTAACAATATCCTATCTAATATATTCTAATATATTGAGGAGCTTCTACTCATGGTGTAGTCACCTAACCATGTGTTGCCAATGTCTGCCTGCAGCTAACCACCCTGTGACATCACAGAGGCCTAACTGTAACACACCCTAATGGTCACGACTTTGACAGCTCTCATACCCCCTCCTCCACAGTAGGGCCACACACACCTCTTAACCCTTCAAGGGCCTCTAATGCATTAATGCATCATGTCCATTGGACATCATGATGCACCAATGTATGAAGTGCATATTAGGAGTACAAAGTGACATGGCATTGGTTAATTGGAGTCTTAGAATGGAAAACAAGCAAGTCATTCCCATATTAGGAGCCCAGTCACATAGTATTGTTATATTTGGAGCAGTTACTGCTACAAATACACATGTTGCAGACTGGTAATACCTACACAGCCGTTGTTCTGTTTACTGGTGTCTATTTTTACACATCCCAGGTCACTTCAGGTACATACAGAGTGATTGGTGGTTTTGGGTTTTAGGTATTTAACACAAAGCGATCCTGGATAGTCATTGGTAGGTGTCACACACTGCTATTTTACAGGCTGGGTTTATATGTATACATGTTTATTTTAGTAATTGTTAATGTGGGTTAGAGCTTTAGCACAAGGTGATCCTGGACAGTCAGCAGTACCGGGGTAGGCATCGCACACTGCTATGTACAGGCTGGTTCTATATTTTAGTGGTTGGTAAGGTGGGATTAGAGTCTGCATGCTCTCCAACACTTAATTGGAGCATTATGACGACCCTTTTGCAGTGTGTGTATCAACTCATATGGTCGTCATGATTCATGAATGTAGCATCATGATGACCTATGGGCATGATGCATTAATGCATTAGTGGTCCTTCAAGGGATGTAATGGTTGGTGAGTTGGGATGTAGTGGTTCAGGTTGGTGAGTTGATGCATTTGATGCATGGCCATCAAAATTTATATGATGCCAAACTATAGTCCATCCCTGATTACTTGTCACTTGTACATATAATAACTGCAACCTATAGTCCATACTTAACACATGTAAACAGATTCATTTCCCTTGGACTATGGGCAGAAGGAGGGGTCAGCTAGTGCTGGAGGAATGGATAGGCTTGTAGCTTACTGCCGGTGGGGGACCCATTCATATTTTTGAGATACGGAACCTTTAATATTATATAGGATTATGCAGTAATTTGTCACATTATTCCCCATATTCATATCCAAAAGTTGACAGATTTTTTCATAACTTCCTGAGCACTTAGATTATAAACATATCTTTGTAATGAATGAAGTATCAACATATAGTCCAAGTGGTAACACATTTGACTCTATATCAAGAGATCTTGGGTTCTATTTTATGCCAGGGAATGTAAGAACATCTGTGAGCCAGCAAGCAGAAATGAGGGTTCCTGCAGGATTTAGTACCTGTTTTAGCCACCAGGGGGCACTACTATGGGCTAGAACAGGAAAAATATGCCTAAAACTGCTATAGGCTACTTTTTTTATGGACAATCCAATGATTTTTTTATAAAACATTCTATTTTTGGGGGAAACGGTCCATATTTGGCATTAAAAAGAATGTTTTTGGGCCAAAACAGGCATTTTTG
Source organism: Acholoe squamosa (assembly GCA_949317995.1). Taxonomy (NCBI): domain Eukaryota; kingdom Metazoa; phylum Annelida; class Polychaeta; order Phyllodocida; family Polynoidae; genus Acholoe; species Acholoe squamosa. The sequence goes on from OX439044.1 coordinate 57,507,702, forward strand.
TTGATTTCTGTTGCCATGGAAACATTATTTTCATTCTAAATAAGAAAATCGATGATCCCATTTGAAGGAACATTTCATTAGGTCCACTATGGTGTAAACAGAATGAAAATACCATTTCTACATCGAAAGTTATGGGCAAAAGAATGAAAATTTATGCTCATTTAGCTAATTAGCATAAATTATGCTAATTACAGATGTATCTCATGACCAATGGGACTTATGGCTTATTGACATTCACAAAATGGTCATACCTACCCATATTTAGCAAGCCATTCCTCCAAAATCTTCTCATGCAATATATCACTGTAAAGCTAGTGATCTGAATTTTAAAGTTGACTTCTAGCATGGAGCACCCTTTCTCCTTGCCTCTACACATCTATACAAATATTTTCGGAACATTTCGATTTTCTTTTTTTTAATTTGTCTACCATAAAACGTTTTTTAATGTTTGTCAACATTTTTTCATCATCCAATTGATGTTTCTGGGACAAACCCCCTCTCTATCAAACGGTTTTTACTAACCCTGTTATTAAGCTATACTATCATAGAATGTGTTTGTCTGAAATATAGACAGATTGCAACCCCTCTTTTCCCTCGCCTGCAAAACTTGAAATATGCAGATACAACCTTGTTGCACTGAGGCAACGACATATGGATGAAAATCAATATGAAAAGCAAATGCTGTCATTCACTGTTAGTATCAATGACACACAAAAACAATCTATTATCCAATAATTTGTAATACACTAATGAGGTTTATTATATAGAAGTCATTCTACCCAATTTACAAATTGATTTTCATGTAGTAGATTAATTTGTTATCATTCCATAATAAAACTGATTTAAACTAAAACTTTCCCAAAAATATTATTTAGATGACTTGTTTTAAGATAAGTGGAATTTTTATCAGTGGTCTCATGCATTGGTCATTTGAATTTGTGTAGAAAAGTAATGTTTGTTTAATTTAAATTTATTTTGAATACTTTGCAAATTTTGAGGGGCCCAGATAAACTTCCTTTATAATTGAGGCTGGTGCCCCTTTTCCTATGCCCCTGATTCATGTTCCACTTGAAATAACTACTACCCACACATTCACTTTAACTCACGGGCATGTAATTTTGTTTTCTTTATGCAGGTAGTCAATTGCAACACAGGAGCTTGATGAAATCTGCTAGATAGCACATATTAAGAGAGGTACTCCAGGGAAGAGGGCTGGCTGAAAAACAGCACAGTGGTGCCACCCATATGATATTTTTATTGCTGTCATAGATTTTCTGTCAGAAATAAGATACATTAAGTATGGCTATTTAGGGAAACCAAACTTTGAGAGGCTTGCATTGTTGATTCCTGGATTCATCATGCCTTTTTTGGTAGATTTGAATAAAAAGATTCAGACATGCAGTCTTGAATTCTAAACAAAAGAAAATGTAGTTACAATGCCCTGTCTATAAGGTGCACCCCACATTTAAGGCACACCCAGACCTTTCTAATATGATAAAAGGATATGTAAATGTTGTATATTTTATTCTAATCAAGGGATCTTCAAAATTCAAGAACCAATAGCCATCCCAGTGCTTCCTTCACCCACCTTTACCACTGAATGTGGATGGGGGAATATTGCAGAGACTTTGGGGGAAAATTTACTCCCAGAGAGAAAAAGTACTCCCAGTTTTGCTGCATCTAGAAGATGCACCAAAGGGCAATTCTTGCATATAAGACATGCCATATACATGGTGTATTACAGTATAATATTGCAAAGGCATTTTATGCTATGTTCCTGCCCCCTGGTGGCCAAGACTAGAACTTCAAATCCTCTATGTAAGAATGTATGGTAGTAATAGCAGTGTAGATGTAAGCGTAAATGGTTTTCCATGTTAAAAATCAATTATCAAATTGAAATCACACCTTTCAGTGTTATATTGCATAAGAAAATACTCCTGATAGTTTGAGAGAAATAGCTTGCTAGATATGAACCCATGAGTATTTATAACCATATCCACAATCTCAATATGTTCTAGCTCTATTTGGCCTTGAAATACATCCATTTATTTCATTATAACTTCTGGTGTAAGAATGGTATGTTCTTTCTGCCTTCACCATAGTAAACCATGGAACTTTCCCACAAATGGGTTCCTTGATTTTCTTTTGCTCCTTTGTGCTCCCTTGTGGCAAAATTAGGAAATAAATCTAGCATGGGCTAGGCACCAATCCTGTTTACCTGTTCGAGACTATATGTGTGATGAAAAACCTGAATATTTTCATTGCGGTGGAGCTAACTCTATTCAATATGCTGATGTTGGCTTTTTTTAAGGTAGATGGCTCTAATGCCAATCATGTTCTCTGTGCAGGTTTCTGCACATGTGTACTTCTCTATGGCTAGTGAACGACTATACAAAATCATAGCAGGCCCATGAAGCTGAGGTGAACTCTCATTCTTCTGTGTCTACACCAGGCACACTAACTAGTTAGGCCACAAAGCCAGCTGGCTGTGTGGGGGTTTATGAGCAGTATTTAGCCTGCATGATGTAATTCTATTATTTTCAGGAGATTTTCAATGTGGAAAAACAATTCAAATGTGCATGGGACCACATGATGGTAATATATTTTCTGGGTACAGAAAGTTGATGAAAATATTCTGGGAAAGTAAGCCAAAAAATTAGCTACTCTTTAATGAGATTCCATGCAAATTATGGCAAAACACCGTATAACCCTATGGTAGATTCATAGATAAATATCTCATAAACTAGCATGGGACCCTATGCTAGTTTATAAGACTGCTTTCTTTGTACTATTAGAAAGAGAAAGTAATTACAAACATCTGGCGAAAATTTGCTACTTTTAGCCTATGGGCACCATCCACCTTCCCCATTTATTGCCCCCATTCTAGATGTATTTATTACCCAAATAAAGGCTCAAATCAAAATATAAGTCAATGTGTCTAGTTTTGTGTGAATCTCTATATTGCTCAGAATCTATCAATCGAAATAATGGCGTTTCAAGACTAGATCTACATCAAAGACAAATACAATGAGTAAAGTCTCATCATAGGAATACAAACTATCGATTTCAAATCTTAAATTGAGGTTAGAAGTGGGGGTTATTTGCAAAAGTATTTTCAATATTCCCGTGATATCACGTGAATTTACTGTCATTTCACGTGATCCCGTGATATCACGTGAATTTCTGCTCACAGAATCCCGTGAATTCACGTGTAAAATTCACGGGAATTCACGGGAACGACACCAGTTCAACACGTGATTTTACTGGTGAATTCACGTGAATTTGTTTCAAGGGTATCTATAAACTAGCCGAGAATGTCAATCATCTGACACAAACTATCACATCACTGAAACAGGAATGAATCATGAAACAATAAATTTACATGTAGATGTTGGGGGATGGGGATTTGTTAAGGCATTGGGTGAGTTAAATGAACGTGATGTGAGTGAATGGTTCCGTGACTTCCCAGGAGGCCAATTCTCAACACACTACGACTGCTCACGTTCAAGTCGTAGTGAGGACCCTTAATTTAGTGCCATTACAGCAAAATGGTGTTGGTCATGTAGTGTCGGCAGTACTACGACTGCCCTACCAAATGCTATGTAATTACTACATAAGTGCTGACCATACACACAAAAAAATATTCTGAATATCTTAGGCCTTTCGCCTAACATTTGTTGGACTTGCTAACCCAAGTTGGGAGTTTGCACGTCCCCAAACCACCGAAGTTTTCTTGGGAGTTTACGCCTAACCCTTAGGAAAAATGCCCGACTTGCCTGATTTCTCCTAACTTGCCTTAGACTTTTCCACTAACTACATAGACTTTCAAGCAACATAGCAATTCTCTTCATTTTGAAATGGTAAGTGTAAATTCCACATAGGTTAAGACATCCAGAACAGAGCCTCTCCATTTGAGAAGCAAGTTCAATACCTCACATCATTTTCTTTGCAACCCGTGAACTTAGTTGCTCTGGGTTTATCATAATGTCAAAGATGTGGATATATGAGTAAATTAAATTTCCACAGAAAAGGTGTTTCCATTATTTTTCATTGCTCCTTCAATAACAAATATATATTTATTAAGTGTATTCTGTTAAATCACATGTCAGGTTGAATTGTAGAGGCGTTATTATGTCGATAGTCATGGAAAGCACCATTATTCTGACATTCATAGGCTTTTCCATGATATGCACTTACAATAAAAATCCTCATGCAAACCACACTGCCACCTGGTGTGAAAAAAATCTACTAATCCTTAGACAAAACTACTACCCCTTAGACAAAACTACTACCCCTTAGACAAAACTACTACCCCTTAGACATGGCTAGGTTGAGTCAGCTTGCCTTAATAGGTTAGTTAATACTACTAACACATTAGTAAGATGTTACTAACATGTTGGGTATTTTGCCTAATGGGTGATTTTGTATAAGTTAGATTAGTATTTACTAACTTGGATTATTTTCTGTGTACAGAACAGTCATAGGGCACTACCTACGATTGCTGACACTAAGTTGTGGGGGTTCAAATCGTAGTGACTGTGTGCAGTCGTAGTGCCTTAAGAAATGGCCTCCTGATATCTCAACAGTATCTTCCTGAATGACAACATAGCCCAGACCCTTGGTATTCTCGACATTAGTACGATTCATACATACTACTACTTGTATATAATGTATATAGATGCTGGTGTCCTTTAACTCAAAAGCATCGAAATGCCTTGAGGTTCATATTCCTTTGTCGCCATGATGCACCAATGCAGTGATGGCGAATAACTTGATGCATGAAGCTGACATCTGTGGCCATTTTACTTGCTATAGAGATGTACTCATGCATCATGCCTATATAGGCCTAATACAGGATGTATACAACCCTGAAGGGTTGGCATTATGCATAAATGCAGTACTGGTTGAACAGTTTGGCCAACACTGCATTGGTGCATTATAGCGACAAAGAGAGATGAACCTGGAGGCATGACGCGGCCCTAAAGGGGTTAAAACTCGCCATCCCTACAGTAGAGATGGAGCAGTGACTTACCTGTCCGTCCCCCGCCGTGTCCACCTCCCGTCTGCCGCCTCTACTGCTACAGCCGCCGTCACGCGCCCCGGGCACAGACGGGGGTAGGGTGGGGTGGGGGTGGGGAGATTGGCAGGGGGATCGACTACCACCCCACCCCCCCCCCCCTCCTCACGCACGCTCCACCAACCCACCTCTGAGCTCAGTGAGAAAGTCGCACTGGTTTTCAAGAAACATGGTGTTTCCGTGTTCTGTTTCCATAGTACCACTGCCCCACTTATATTTTAGTCACATCAGGAATTATGTAGTAGTTGTCTTTCGTATTTTTTCCTACTATTTTTTTTTATAACTATAGGTCTTCCTCTTATGAATCATTGAATGGCATTGCCATGAGCAGATAAGCGATTGAATGTGCTGGAGTTCAGATATTGAATGGGATGGAGATGGGTGTTTGAGATGTATGATTGAATGGAATGAATATATTGATACAGAAAGACCTATGTGTTTAGATGAAGGTGAGGGAGATTTTACTACATGCACAATAATATGTAGGAACATTTTGCAAATCTAAACAAATGAGTACGATGGGATGTATTTGCAATGCACACATTAAGTAAACTTTTACTAAATTAATGATCAAACGGGGGACCACACACTGTAAAAAAATACTGATGGATCTACCAGGGATCCTAATAAAATTGACCAGTGAACCACCATAATTGTATGACACGGAAGCAGTGTTGTTTTTACAAGAAGCCCCAGATGGCAGTAAAGTAGTGCACAAATGTACAAGGAATCTCTGTGGAAATAACGATGGATCTCTGACAAATTTGGGACGAGGATTCCGTCGTTATTTTTTACAGTAGTAGATCCAACACCTTTGCCAGAGGGGCAGGGTGCTTGTGGAAGATTTTGGGCAAAGACAACAGATGGTGCATTGGTTACAAGTGTAGCACATCATTTACAGCCTTCGGCTAGGGATAGCTCAAGGATTTTCAGGAGACGAATAACCCTGCTAACAGATCCCCCCATTATAGAACTTTTTTTCCACAAAATTAATGTCCGTGTTCATTTACCAAGTGTACTCTTTCTGAGATGATATGTACTTGAAGGAAATATATATCAAAGAAATTAAGATAATCTGTATGTAAAAATTGTATATTTAGAGGTTTTGAGGATGAACCATAGGTCTGATTCTAGTATTTGAGAAGTTTGTTTTTTTAATTTTGAAAAGACCAGAGTCTACAGAGAAATCTCAAGGCAATTGTTGCCAATTTCAAGGCCATTGTAGCCACTTTTTGGCTAAAGGGCAACAGCTGTCCACCCCTGCTGAGTCAGAAGTACTCCGAGATGTGTGACTGAATGGGGTGGAGATGAGTGATTGAAATGGGTGAATTCTATTATCACTTGTTTGTTGCTCGGCATTTCATAGCTCAATCCCATCACCTTTGTAGGAACCGTTTTTATAGGGCTAAACTCCTTATTCGGAACAATTCGAGATGCATATGGCATGTCAGCTCCATGAAGGTTTTATAGCTTGTGGCAGAGATAGTAATCATAATGTGAGTCTAGCAGTAGTGAAGACTAGGGAGAGTGTAAAAACGGTACTGTACGTGCGCACCCTTGCTGCGCACAGTCATCTTCAACTCACCCTGGGTGATGATCTACCCCCAGGTCCTTCCTTTATCACTCAGTCCAAGTTTTTGCTCAAGCTGGCTTTTTAGATTTGTTCCTTGGAGTGAATGAAATGGTCTTTGTTGTTACTCTCTGGTCTATAAAAGGGATGTTTAGGATGCTTGGGGTGCGTGAAAAGGATACTAAGTATTAGCAATAATACAGTCCACTAGTCCTTTACAGTCTGTGCATTGATACCTTGGGGTATATTGACTCACTTTTAGTGATAACCTATATATATATATATATATATATATATATATATATATATATATATATATATATATATATATAACCTATTATGAAGTTGGTTTACCTCCTATTTACTATATTGTAAATACGATCTGGTGACCCTTTAGGAACTCGACTCAATTTAAAGGTATACCATGCCACTTTGCCATCATGATGTGCCAATACAGGACTGATGACAGCATCTGCAGTATCTGTGTATTGTGCCGATCTTTTGGGTGTGTATCAACAGACAATTAAGCATGGTTAGCATAATTGAGGAATTCAGCAGTGATAGGTCACATGTCTTTGCACTGTGAAAGAAAAATGTTGTCGAAATAACGAAGGATCTCTCGTCCCAAAGTTGCCAGAGATCCTTCGTTATTTATCGTTTTCACCGAGATTCCTTGTATCACCACACTGCCACCTGGAGATTATACACTGGCTCCCTGATGTGTAATTATGGTGGTTCATTGTTCAGATTTTACAAGACCCCTTGTAGATTCAACAGTTATTTCATGCAGTGTGTTTATACATCGATGCACTATGTCAATAAAAGGACATGTTAAAACATGTCCCTGTTCTTAAAGGATTGATAAATGGACTCATCTCACCTCACCAAAGACCATGTATTAGTATCTATTAATTGTTTCCATATTTATTTCCACGACATATATAAACTCTACATCCTCTTCAGACATCCGCATATAAAAAAGGAGAGTGAAGTATTGAATGGTTTGTATACTTCACATAGCCATTATCAGCTGGGGGCCGCGATTAGACCCCGACGGCACTATGACTAACACCTTCAGCCCCCGACTCCGCAGTATATGCCAGGGATGCCTCCCATTGGTCAATAATACCGTAGACGTATATCCTCCGATAATACAATAGCCATGTGTCGTATAGCTAAACGTCGGCCCTGATACTTTGACGCAGCATATATTTATGGCTTTCCTCCATGCATCTCCTGCTTGATACGCTACCTGCTCTTCAAATGAACACAGCTAAAGAAAAAGGTGGAACCACAGCCATATCTTAAAGTGGCATAGTTCGATGGTTTGGGCTCAAAAACTAATCTTCTCAAAAATGAACCAGGATGTTCAAATAGATCATATATACTTCCTATGGCACCTACATTATTTGCTCTCCTTACCCAAAATTAAGCTCATATTTGAGGGGAATCTTAGATTTTTACCCAATTTTCTACTTTTGGCATGCACACGAAAAGTCCATCCATTGGAAATACACTGTAAAGTACCTATGGCCAGGTCCAAAGGGTCCCCTTACTGAGCTTGTATGAGCTAAAGATAAAAATAAATGGTCCATAAACTGCTAAATAAAATTATGGTGTCTTTACATTCTGTCGAACACATTTGAATGGGATTTGAAAAATTAGAAAAAAACTCTGTCATTAATTAAACCCTTGAAGGCCACATTGCGGGATTATTTAGCTATGGCTCAAGTTAATCGGTAGGCCCTGAAATGGTTCAGCAATGAGACAGAAAACAAGACTTAGTATAATATAAGGCTTACCAGACCCTCACTTTAGATATTACTTTAGACTCATGGTTAAAAAACACACCTTTTTTTTTGTGAATGCGGTCTCATCCCTACCGGCTATCTACACTCACGCACCTGGGTGACCTGTTACTGCAGGGATCCAACAAATGGCACCTCTTCTGTAACATGACCCCTTCACCCCCCCCCCCCACTACATCATACCCCATGGTCCCCCTAGAGCTATCCGATCCCCTCCTTTGCTCCCCTAGCTAACACCCTTTCTTCCCTCTCCTCCATCTCTCTCCCCTCCCTCCTCCCTCTGTTCTCCCTCTCTCCCCACTGTCTTCATTCTCTCTCATTTCTCTCCTCTAACTCATCTCCCTATCTCATTGAATCTCCCTATGCCCTTCATATCTTACCTCCAAACCCTTAATTTCTAATCCTCCCCAGCTAGTATCCTTATGTGATTCTAGAACAGCAACCCCCTCCCCTCCCCATCCTCTCTCTGTATAATATTGTCTATCTCTGGTTGTCTCACTGTATCTATCTCTTCGCATGCATGCAACCATTCTCTGCCTCTTAGCCTCCATCTACCGAGGTGTCTTTCTTTCCTTCCCTCCATTCCACCCTCTGATCCTGTCCTTCTCCCACCTCCCTACAGACCGTGCAGTGTTGAATGTTTGATGATATGAGCCAGGTGAACCGTGACAGGATAGAAACAGCTGCCATGGTAACCAGGTAACCAACACGAATAAATTGCCGTAAGGTAGCAGTACCAACCCACCTGGAACCATCTGTATACCTTTAAGGGACACATAGTTCTTAAATGCTTTACATCCTTTGGTGTTCATGGTGCATGGATATAGCCCTGGTGAGTAGCTCACCATGGCTATATATGAGTCTAATCAGTCCTCCCCCTCCTGAAGGGCTGGTATGATGCCCCAATGCAATAATGGAGAGTTCCTCGCCTGCACTGCGCTGCTGTTCCCTGGTGAAACTTGTTATTTATTAAAGGCAAATGAACCAGGTAGGAGAAATATTTGGTCATTAAAGAGCTATAGCTACCCCCTCCTACCGCACACATAGTCGAATGCCTCAGTCTAACTCCTTCCCTCTGGTAGTTCAACTACTTTATTGATAGAAATCGACGTCTTCTGAGCCAAGACAGCTATCTCAACTGTGGAATAGGAAAATGCACTCAGCTTTTTCTTCTACAAATTTATTGAAAAGAATGATTGTAGATGGGCACCATATTGGCCTATAGAGACGTGTTAATGCATAACTGTGACACTGGTCAATGATCACACCGCTATGCACCCTCCCGTTATTTTATTTTCTTTTAATCCATTTCTTGTGCACACAAAAAAACGTACCTAAGAAAACTTAGTCAAAGTGACTTATTAATCTTAGTTAGTACTTATGACTAACAAATGACCAAGGAGGTCTAAGTTTTCTTAGTCATATTGACTACCCAGATCAGTTTCACTCTCCGAGCACTATCTTGAACAGGGTATCTGCTGGGAGTTTCAGGCAAGCTAACATATCTTAGTCACTTTCACTAAGAGACCTTAGTCATTTTGACCAAGGTCCGTTAGTGAATTTGACTAAGGGATAGACACATGGTGTTACCTTTACACACCAGATGGCACTGTGGTTTTAAACAGGATTTTTCTGATGGGTGGGTACAATGAATAGCTCCATGGATGTCAAAACTATGATGATTTTTCAGAAACGACACGTATTTGAGGCTTTCAAAATTCAATCTAACATTACACTTGGCAAAATGTACCAAATAGGTTGATGCCTTGTCAAAGGAAATAGGTAGTCAGAGAGGAACACCTATTCTGTGGTATTCTAGATAAATACAATATCCATATTTGAATTTGTTTCTTTGTTGGAAACCCAGAGTACTTTGGCTCAGGGGTTCTAAATGAATATGGTGTGAGGCATTTCAAATGCTTCCTCAATGAGTAGACTCTGATCTGTCAGGTGTGAATCCTATATAGAGCTTAACACAATCACCAGTTGAATTGAAGTAAAAATATCAAGAATTGTACTTAGTCAAAACAACCAAGGAATCCTAGTCAAAATCAGGCAAGCCAAGGCAATTTGGCCACTTTGTCTAATGGTTAGTCATATTCGACTAAGAAAAAGAGGGACGTTTAAAGACGGCGTTTTGACTAACTATTGCTAGAAAGTTAGACAATTTGACTCGTATATGACTAACATTTGGAACTTATTTTTTTCTGTGTGGCACCTCATGCGGCACAACCTATAAACATGTATGCATTTACATACTGTTTTTAAAATCAATTTGAATCTATATAAACGACCACACATATGTTACCAGAGATCACTTTCCCCCAGTATCCATCCATAGTGAGTGTTTTTCCTGAGTGGGTATTAAATCCACATCCTCTTTTATATGGACCTTTCTATCTCTTTTATACATCTGGTATACGTGCCCCATGGAGGCATTTGGGTTCAAGGCTAGGGATAAAAATATCAAGAGAGATTCTTTTGAAGCTTTTCTCCCGTCTCTTCTTTTCACCCATAGGCGACAAATCGGATTGTGGCCAGTGTGTATTCACATCAGGAGGTTAATTCAAAAGGTCCTGGGATCGCTACCTCAGTGATCTTAGGAATTATTCTGCCTTATCCAATTAAGCGATCTTAAGATTAGACTGTCTTGCCTTTTCACAGTCAGCACTTAGATCGCAGTGATCTTAGCCTCAGCCCTCCTACACCATTCCAAGTAGAACACACTGTGCACAGGGGCAAGAGGCCCATAGTGAAAGAATAGCAGTGGAAAAACTCTTTCTCACAAGATTGATTACACAAGCGTTCCCCCCCCCCCATGTGAGCTACTTAATGAGTATAGGGTGCAGTTGACCTCATACAGTATTCAAGTGCACTTCATGCCTGAGTAGCCTGAAGAGCCCTCAAGGACTTTCAGCAAATGTCCTCCCTCCCCTCTATATGTATACAGCAGGGACATTCGCTCTTGGGAGCAGGAGTGTTCCCTGTGAATGCTCTTGTACTCAGGTGAAACCACTATGCAATTATTTCACTAAGATTGCAGTGATCTTACAGCTGGAGAAGAAATAGTGAAGGGATCTCAGGGCTTGCTGTGCCTGACTGGCCTGCAACCACTCCATTAGATAGGGTAGACTGGCTAGGTCTTATGATATGTGCCTACACTAATATCGCAGGGGTAGAAATCCCAGGACCTTTTGAATTAACCTCCAGGGTGAGGGGATGGCGAGGGATGGGGTGGGGGTCAGGTCCAGAAGAAAGTGGCCAGTCCACAAAGACATAGTGAGATGACGATGTGTGCTCCTCTGAGAAGGATATGCTAAATGCTGATTCAAATGGATATATAGGTTTGGTACAATCGGGATCTACTATAGTAGGGTTTATATTGGGTCGTGTATCTTTTTCTTTTTCTTTTGTGAAATGATTTGAGGAAGGGTATAGTGCATTACAAGTTGCTTTCACTATGCCTTTACTCTAACTTGTGCCTTCTTATGTTTTGTTACAGGACCTACAATACACATATTACATTAAAGACCAAGATTTTCTATAATGTTGTGTATTTTATAATACCCATTACCAGATGTTTACAAGACACTCAAAAGCTGGTCTATTAATGGAAGAAATCCGATGATAGTTGAATTTCACAGTGTCCTATCAAATCATTATTATTTTTTATCGTATAAGGTTACTATTGGTTGCAAAAGTACATCAAAATGTCATTCGGGCCTTTCATCAAAAGGACTAAAAAGGGATATCCCCATGCAATGGGAATGAAAAAAAAAACACTAACCTACTCTCAATAAATTGGCATGGTAAACTGAGCTACATTTATAATCAGAAATTTGATAAGTTAATTACGTTATCGCACGACAGGTCAACAATTGTAACACGATCTGCGAAAAAGGCCCTTAGTGCAGGCTACATTAAGGGCCCTATTCCCCATACATGTCACAATTGTAGACCTACATGTAATAATATCAGACTCTCTATATTAGAGTTTATACCACTATTCTGCCACCTGCCTTACTGTTATGCTCTCTCCTACCAGTGCATTATGAGAGCATATACCCACATGTGCATTTTTGGGATTTTTGGATATACTTTTTCGAGGTCAAGTTGGACTTAGAATATTTTGGGAGACGCTGGCGGACATAGGAATTTAGTCTCGCCATTGTTTCAATGTGAAAAATCTTGCCAACTCGTATGAGGATTGAACCCCGGCCGCAGTGGTGGTAGGCGAAGGCATTAGCCATAGCGCCACACTGAACGGTGATGAAATCCAATGCGAAAGTAAATAAGTTCTAACCTGAGGTCCTAGTCCTATGTTTGCACTCAGTTTTCGTCTTGATTCCAACCTTGACATGTTATAATATCGAAATCCCAAGAAGTTTTTGATCCATAGAAGAGGAATGTGTGCTAATTTTCTCCATTTTCTTCGATATAAATAAGAATCCATTGATTTTCCAAACGTACGCGAGTCGCGGTCCGGCCATTCCCACCCGCCTTCTTGTCCGACAAAAGTGTGTCAGTGGCCCGGATGTAGATATAGGTCAACCGCTCGCTGTACAAGAAAGACACCGAAAATTTTGGACCGTTTTGGAAAATCAATGGATTCTCCTTTATTTTGAATATATTGGACATAATACATATGGAGGGATCATCTAGACTATCTAAGGATGTGTATGTTTTAATTTGAAGACTTGTCATGGTTGGATTCCATACGAAAAGTGAGTGTGAACACGGCGGTACCTCTCCCGGCAAGGAACAAAAACAATGGCTTCACGCAGAGCGCTGACCCAGGCCGTATCGCTTGCTTTTACAAAATGCCTTCTCGTGGCTATATTCTGTGGATATCAGGTAAGAAATTAATACAAAATGGAGGAAAAGGTGGTATAAATGCAATATGGCATAAATATGCCAGCACACGGGTGGTATATTGACGATATTGCACTCGGCCTAACGGCCTCGTGCAATATTCGTCAATATACCACCCTTGTGCTGCCATATTTATGCTATATTCCATTAATAATCATACCAGTATAATGATATACAGGTATATGTTAGAGGCAGCGTGTGCCCTGTACTAACATGGGAGAGCTGTATATGGGTGGTATAATAATAACTATAGTATATGTACACACCACATTACATCTTCATGCACCTTTACATAATTAACGTGTGTAACATGGATGTGTGCCAGAACAGAGTGCGTCTAGCATCTCTGTGGTAAGCTACACTATGATGTGGGATGGTATGGTGTATATGTGGTCTGATGCCTTTAACATCTTAAGGGTAGTACTACTGCTTTAATGTATTGTGGACTTGAGTCTTTGTGATGCATGAATGTAGTCGGGAATGTAGCCTTAATAAGGAATCCAAAGGGACAACATTAATGCATCGACCTGATGCTTACAGGATAGAGAGAGTTCTGAGTGGTTAGCATGATTTACTCACCCCATAAAAATGTAGTCACCAGGGTTATCTAAACTGGGCAACATAGAAAAAAAGTCAAATCTAACCTGTCAGCTCAGATGGTACAGGCAGATGGCTCTATAGATTACGATCCTTGAGTTACAAGCTGCAAGGTTGTCAACATTGGCATAGAAGTTGGCAGTGTGAAGATTCTGTGCTGAAGTTGACAAGTCAGATATGTGACAGGTTTTGATGAGAAAAGAACATCACCCTGGTGTCATCATGCAGCCCATGCAAGGGTTGAATGAGTTTGATGCTATCAAATTCTGTCAGCAAGATGCACCACCACAATCATGGCGAATAACTCGCCGATGCTTGTTGGTGCATCAGGCTGGTCGTTCGACAGAGTATCAATCATGCAGTCCTGAGTTGCAGAGATTCGGTGCTTGTTAGTTATCAATCAGTGCTGCGCATGAAAAAATAGTCTTATGAATCGAATTAAAGTTCTATGTGGCCCTCAATGGATGGGTAAAACGTATTCTACAGGTAATTAAGGTGATTTACTTTAAAAAGAATATATATATTAAAAACGGACAATCTAATTTCTTTTTCTTTTTTTTTCTTTCTTAAAGTAACCAAAAAAATTGTTCTTACAGTAACAACAAAAAGTAAATTGACTGTTTAAAGTGTTTTTTATACTGACTGCCACCATATATAGGTCCCAACTTGTAAAGAAGCTGTTTATTAGGTGCTGCCCAATAAGATATGCCTATCATTTCCCCTTACCTTTACGAGAAGGATGAAAAACACTGATGCAAACAATACTTCCTTATGAAATTGTCCTTATGTGTGATTAATATCATATGGACTATTTGGTAATGTTAGTAAAACTCGGTTAAAGATGTAACTTTTTTTTCATCGTGTAGGTAGAAAGTAACAGGTTACTTATGCCATGTGAAGACCACACGTTAATTTACACACACCTGAGTGGTCAGTGTCCCACCCTATACCAGGTCACCTGTACAGGTAAGGGAATGGTATTTTTTTAGTGTATCACTCTAAAGAATTACTGTTGAATCTATCAGCCATCTGTACAGAAGAAAATTGTATTTGTGACACAGTGAAGGAGCGTAATTTGCGCAATGAAGCCCCAGAAAATTGGCAAAGTAAAGCACTTTGATGAGAGGAATCTCCATAAAAATAACGGTGAAAGCTTTTTCCAAAAGTTGCTAGGAATCGTCATTATTTTAACAGTTGTTTAAAAAAAAACTTCTTTTTTTTTTACGGCGAGGGAACATTCCACTTGGTGGGGGGTGCAACACTATAGTAGTCTACTCAGACTGCTGGTATCCGTGTGATTTGTATGGCATCTTTAGGAAATAGCACTCCCACCCCCGACGTACGCCGGGGTCTCAAATATGCGCCGGGGGTAAGCCAGAGGGGCATTGAAATCATATTAAGCACTAACATAGTATTCAAATAAGTGCCGGGAATAGAGGGGCACTGAAATTTATAAATATCCCTGGCGTATAAACGGGGCACTATGTTAACAGTCAGTTCAGATGTGTTGGTCCATATTGGAGAAATACATTTGCTTCATAATGAGAGGTTGAAATATCTTTTTTTTTTTGGTGATTGGCAACTTCATTTTTGCTACCAGGAGAAAATCCATCAAGCTCCATGCCCCACTAGCAATAGCAAACGTCCAACGTCTCGAATTACATTGCCATTGCCTGAATTTATAATTAAATATAACGTAGAACATGTGCATTGATATATCAGGCCATATTTCTGTATTATCAAATAAAAAGAAAAATAATTACTTTCTCTGTCTTTTCTAGAGCTGCTTTTCCATCATTACATTAAAAGGGCCTTTGCATATAGGTCGGCATGTGGCACCCCCCACCCCTATATTGCCGTTATTCTCCTGTGCATTAAAACAGCCCGACTCCCACCCTACCCTACCAGCGTAATAAGGCGTCCACATGCTACCGCACCCCCACCCATGTTTATAAAGTTTTGATCAAAGTTCAACTTCCCACCAAAATAAACATGGCTTGCGGCACTCATTACTTATAATTGCCAAATGAGGCATTATTAAGCTGAAGTGGGGCTGATTGATTGAGCCCTGTTTTCAGAGTATTGTCATTTATCATGCACGAGTTGATTAATTATCCCATAACTTTTCTACACGCACGTCATATCGTGAATTTTGAACAAGCTCTTTCCCACGTGAAACGCGCTGACACTGCATGCATGCTGATGTGACTGAGTGGCTGAAGGAGCCAAATACACGTACACGTATGCCTCAACACAATATAAATATTGCAAGGAATTAGTTCAGGCTACGCACAGAGAACACAACAGCTGACCAAGTATGGTTTAGGGAACTTGTATTCAATAAATCTATCTCAGTACATCAGTATCAGGCTTCATCAATCACATCATTCCTAGAGTTAGGCTCTGCCAGGGAGGTTGGCATGATCCGCACAGCTTGGATCTCAGAGACTGACTCCCGAGCAGCTGCCCCGCAGTGCAATATATAGGCACTGCGGACAGTGCGCCCCCTAGCAGTGCGGGGACATACCAACCTTCCCCGCCGATCCCCGCCCAATCCCCGCCGATCCCCGCAACAGCATAACGCTGTCGCTACAATATAATAGTGTTATGTGGAAGGTGGTGGCTTTTTACATGTTTCCTTAGGGCCTATGTTCAAAAAGCAAGTGCTATGCACGAGATCTTGTTACACCTTAATTCTTGTGCGTTTTCTCTCCTATTCCTTTCTTTCTTTTTTTGAATTTAAGAAATATAAAAGAATAGAATAACAGTTTCTTACAATATGGTCATTATTTGTGTCAGACATGGGTAAATGAAAGAGGGGGGGGAGAGAGAGAGAGAGAGAGAGAGAGAGAGAGAGAGAGAGAGAGACAGACAGACAGACAGACAGAGGGACAGACAGAGAGACAGCCTGACAGACGAGAGTTATGTTGTGGGGAAAAATTTGGTCTGTGAACTGTGGGGTTGGGTAATGGGTATATAGTGGGGTCATATTGTTATTCAGGAATATATTTCATTAAATGACACAACAAGAAAGTAGCATTAATGGCCTTTGAAACGCACCTAAACATAAGTCGATCGGACCAGCGGTTGCTCAGATATTTAATTTTGAAACTTTTGGCGGAAGTATCGTGAAAGAGTCCCTATTCAAAATGTTAGTTTCTGGCTGTGCTATTGGGGGTGGACACTGGATAATGGCTCAGTGGGCATTAACTTTTGCACCTACATGATGCAGGCTTCATCTGCTCACTGTAGGGCTATTTGGGGAAAAGTGCCTCCGTTGCGTGATGGGGCCCGTCAAAGAATTGTTTTTGCTCTAACCTGTTAAGCGTTGCACTTAGAGAAATGGGACCGGGTGCAAATCGAAGCTTATCATCAGGGCTATCAGCCAATCTTCAAATTGGAATTAGATGTCTCGGTTACTGAATATGTGGGGTGCAGTCATCTGTCCCCGGGGGCATCGTTTAGTACATGGATGCCCCCAGGGCATCATCAATTTTTTTTATGCATGTACGATTATCTAAGCTTACTATGAATGCCCTGGGGGCATTGTCCCCCATTGTTCTCTGTACCATGCCCCTGGGGCATCCATAATATGGATGATGTGTGATGATGCCCCCAGGGAATGCACTGATAGTCATATGAGTCGAAGGTTGGAGAGTGCCCCAGCCTAGTAGGCTCCTAATTCCCCCCTGATTAGCT
Organism: Acholoe squamosa; assembly: GCA_949317995.1. Classification (NCBI taxonomy): domain Eukaryota; kingdom Metazoa; phylum Annelida; class Polychaeta; order Phyllodocida; family Polynoidae; genus Acholoe; species Acholoe squamosa. Next base: position 57,525,325 of record OX439044.1, read on the forward strand.
TAAAGTCCAATATTCCCTGAGGGCATGCATGGATGTCCCAAGGGCATACCCTTGTTTAATACCGCTTCATTTATCATCAACTTTATGCCCTGAGGAGTAACATTTGTAGACTGTAGGCCTAGAAGGAACCCGGGAGAAGGAAGATATATGCCCTGGGGGGTATGCATACTTAGGCCCTTCTTGTAGCTAGCCTACAACTTGTGGAATTGTACTACATGCCTGGAGGGCATGCTTTGGTCAATCATCCTTTAAAGAAGCAAGAAATATGCCCGGAGGGTATGTTGCCCTGAGGGCATGTGCATGTTTTTCTGGTCAATGCCAGAACGTCTAGATCTAGAGGTCAGGAATGGTCCTGTGTATGCCTATGCCCTGAGGGCCGATACATGATGCCCTGAGGGCATAGACTAGCATGGGTAAATTGCTGATTTCTGGAAGGCCAGCAATATGCCCTCAGGGCATGCATAATTCTGCGCGGCAGTCCCGAAAATATACGCGTCACCACAGGGGGCGGCACTGAATGCCCCCAGGGCATAGACCGATGTAACAAGTTGTATCCTGCCCCAGGCGCAGCGGGGCCGATGGTCAGCTTTCTGTGTCTCTGAAGGACACAGCAGCAGCTCATTATGTAGTCTCCTTGAAGGATACAACCAACTGACCAATCACGCGCTGGCTTCTGCTGCAGCAGCTGCATAGCTGCCTAAGACCAAGATGCTGAACTTAAATGTGATACAGGTACCCATTCACTGCATAAATGCACTGATCTTTCCAGGGTAAAACTTAAAGCAGTATCTATCCTTTGAAATAGTTGCAAATAAGTTTTAAAAACAAGACTGCTATGATATTCTTCTATTTATCACTGCTCATTATTTGCTCACTTAGGGAGTGGTCCTTTTTTATGAACTGGGGGTTGTGGGTTTGAGGGGGGTGTACGAATTTAAGACCCCTCCCGAGGGGGGGATAAATATATCTATCTACTATAGATAAAAGAGAGGTGTAAAAATTCTCCTCCGCTCTGGCTCGTTGGGGCATAAAACATTTTGACTATCTTCGAGGGGGGGGGACGAAAACCCATCACTGTGTCCTTGAAGGATACAAGCTGACTATTGCGTCCTTGAAGGACACTGCATGGTAGACCACTGGGTCCTTGAAGGACACAAGTAGGCCAGTGTGTCCTCCAAGGACACAAGCAGCCCACTGCATCCTTGAAGGCTTAAAAGCAGCCCACTGTGTCCTTGAAGGATACAAGCAGACCACTACATCCTTGAAGGAAACAAGGAGATCACTGTTTCCTTAACAGATACAGGGAGACTATTGTGTCCTTGAAGGACACAAGAAGAACAATTTGTCCTTGAGGGATACAAGCAGAACACTGTGCCCTTGAAGGATACAAGCAGAACACTGTGCCCTTGAAGGATACAAGCAGAACACTGTGTCCTTGAGGGATACAAGCAGAACACTGTGTCCTTGAAGGAGACAAGCAGAACACTGTGTCCTTGAAGGAGACAAGCAGAACACTCTCTTTGAAGTACACGAGCAGAACACTGTGTCCTTGAGGGATACAACCAGACCATTGTGTCCTTAAAGGATACATTTATATGCGAGTAATCGACAATTTTCTATGGACATGTACATGTAGAATATTTGAAAATCCATTGCTATATACTAGACTGCTGGCCCGGGTGGCCAAAGGTCCAAAATGTTAAGTATCTACCCCTGCTTCTAGAACACATGCTGCAGTGGTCTGCTTGTGTACTTCAAGGACACAGTGGTCTGATTGTATCCTTCAAGGATGCTGTAGTCTACTTGTATCCTTCAAGGATGCAGTCGTCTGCTTGTATCCTTCAAGGGCACAGTGGTCTGCTTGTATCCTTTAAGGACACTGTGGTCTGCTTGTATCCTTTAAGGACACAGTAGTCTGCTTGTATCCTTTAAGGACACAGTGGTCTACTTGTATGCTTCAAGGATGGAATGGTCTGATTGTGTCCTTGGAGGACACAGTGGGCTACTTGTGTCCTTCAAGGATGCAGGGGTCTGCTTGTGTCCTTGGAGGAGACAGTGGTCTGCTTGTATCCTTCAAGGATGCAGATGTCTGCTTGTATCCTTCAAGGACAGAGTGGCGGGATAATTCCTGTCCCCCTTTTCTTTAAGCAGCGCGCTGGATTTTTTGGTTAGAGTACTTCGAGGGGGTGACTTTTTTGCCGCCCCCCAACCAACCAGCTCCCCTTTTGTTAGAGGGAGTGATCAATTTAGGATATGGATTTGTGCAGGGATGAAGAAGAAGTACATCGTGGGGTGACAGGAACCCTCGCACCCCCTCCTAACCCATAGTAATGCCAGGGCTTTGTCGCTAAAAATAGGTAAAATAATTTTGCCTTCCCCCCTCCCCTCATAGGGGTCGAGAAATATTTGCCCACTCCCGGTCAAGGGGTAAAAAAAAATTTGCCCACCCGCCTCCAATCTACCACCAAATGATCACTCCCTATTGAGCGGTTCTGAAATTTATTTGTAGGCCACCGTCCCCCCCCACCCCCTTTGTTAAAAAATTACCAATCCCACCTCCCCTGCCTCAAAACCACCAGCCCTCTTGTTGATAATTAGTGACCACCCCCTATATATATATTTTTTCAATCAGGGAGATCTCTATACTCGGGGCTCTCCATATTCATGATTCAATGTATCATACAAGTACACAGCTGTTGTGTCCTTGGGGGACACTATAGGCTATCCTAACCCATGTGTCAACAAAGAATTGTTGTTGTGTCCTTGAGGGACACAAGGCTAGCCCACCACACTGTGTCAACAAAGCTTTGAATCCAGGATGATCATCCCTAGACACCATACAGGAGCATTTCAATTTCTTACTATTACTATTTTGCTCTGTCAAATTCTATTACAAAGTAAAATTCTACCTATGTATTTAGAAATCAGTGTGTTTGTGCCTTGAATGCAGGCTGTAGAAGGTCCACCATCTTGGTTTTAGCAGCTGCCATCTGCTGCTGCAGAGACTGGCTTCTGATTGGTCAATTTCTTGTGTCTCTTAAGGACACAAGGGCTTGTATCCTTGAGGGACACAGAAAGCTGACCAACGGCCCTCCTGCGCGGCGCCGCAGGGGTTGTGTCTATCGGCCATCCGCAACGTGTGGTTTCGCTGGTTCGGGTACGCCGCCTCTACTGGAAACCAGCTACAAAGTATGGCACTATTTTTGACACAGTTTCCCCTTCTTGGCTGGTTCCCGGCCCCACCTCTATACTGACCGATAGAGGTGGGGCCGGGAACCAGTCAAGTTGCCTTCTTCGCGGCAGTCGCTATTTCCATCAACGTTTGGCAGATAGTCTGCATCCTGTAAGTAGCTCTTAAATTGACTCGTTCTACGCAACTACTGAACGGATTCCTATGAGAATTTAAATCTGGACTCCTTGTTAGCATAGGAAAAGTCGCTGGTAGTTACAGAATGGTTAGAATTTTTTGTAAAAACGACCCTCTTCAAGCCTAGGCGTATAGGGCGGCGAAGTCACGTCACGTGACTTGCGAAGGATCGGTGCGCTGGGGTCATTCCATTATCGCTCAGTGGCGTCCGTCAGCGCTGAGTGAATCAGGGGCTTTGTTGTCACTCAGAATAACACAATTTTACAATCTATTCCCAATACTATGCCAATAGAACCAAAGTTATGAAGTGATGTCACCCTGCCTCACCCACAGGGCCACCATTCCACCACCCTCAGTCTCACCCTGTCTCACCCACAGTCCCACCATTCCATATTGACAGTGGAATTAGTACCCACCTACCGCGGCCCTGCCATTTCCTACTATCCAGGTACGGCCTATTACGGGTAGTATAGTAATAGTGCTAGCCCCTATAAACTTGGCCTCAGGGCATGTTTTTTTTTACAACAGGGGGTGGGGTGGTTAGGGAGTGATCATTTTTTAACAACAGGGGGGGGGGCTGGTGGGTTTGAGGTTGGTCAGAATTTTTTCAACCCCTTGACCAGGGGGGGTGAGAATTTTTTCAATACCTCTGATGGGGGGGTCAAAATAATTTCACCTGTTTTCAGTGTAAAAAACCCCGCGCATTACTATAGGCTAAAAGGGGACGTTCGCGCGTGATTTTTGTCCCTTATGGTGGGGGTTGAAAAAATTTTACCCTCAGGGGGGGTGGTGGGTCGCCAGCAGTGACAAGCTGCAGTAGGCAATTGCCCGTGTACATTAGTGTAGACCTAGGATTAGGCACATGCAAGGAAATTTAAATTAAAATTTTTTTTGCCCCCCCCTTGAAGGGCCGAAAATTGTGTGGGAATGTGCCCTTTTACTTTTGCAGGTTTCTTTGAAAAAGATCCCCCCCCTAGCCCAGGAGGGGTCAAAACTGTTTTAGCCCCCCTCCCCTCTGAGGGGTCTGAGATTTTTACGCCCCCCCTCAAACCTACCACCCCCCCTGATGAAAAATAATGATCACTCCCTAAAATTGGTTGGGGCCAGGGAGGATCAAGTGAATTCGGGGAGAGGGACCCCCCCATCCCCAACTTAGGGAGTGGTCATTATTTATCAACAGGGGGGGTGGTGGGTTTTCGCGTGGATGCGTGGAAATTTTTTACGTCCCCCCCTCGACGGCCGTAAAAAAATTTTGCAATCGCCCTGTGCCAGAGGCGCGGAGAGTTTTCGCGCCCCCTCTTTGATCTATAGTAGCGCGCGGGCTTTTTTGCTAAAAAGAGGGTAAATTTTTTAGCCCCCCCTGAAGATGGGTCAAAATTTATTTAGCCCCCCCCATCGAGAGCGGTCAGAATTTTTTACGCCCCCCCCTTCAAACCCACCACCCCCCCTGTTGATAATAAATGACCACTTCCTTAGTATGGGAGGGGAACGGGAGTAGAGTAGAAATACAAAAGTAGCTAAGGGAGTGATCATTTTTTAACAACAGGGTAGGGGGCTGGTGGGTTTGTGCGCGGACGCGCGAAAAAAAATTCGACCCCCTCGAGAAAAATTTTTTCAACCCCCCCATAAGGGACAAAAATCACGCGCGAACGTCCCCTTTTAGCCTATAGTAATGCGCGGGGTTTTTTACACTGAAAACAGGTGAAATTATTTTGACCCCCCCATCAGAGGTATTGAAAAAATTCTCACCCCCCCTGGTCAAGGGGTTGAAAAAATTCTGACCCCCCTCAAACCCACCAGCCCCCCCCCCTGTTGTTAAAAAATGATCACTCCCTAACCACCCCACCCCCTGTTGTAAAAAAAAACATGCCCTGAGGCCAAGTTTATAGGGGCTAGCACTATTAATATACTACCGGTACCCGTAATAGGCCGTACCTGGATAGTAGGAAATGGCAGGGCCGCGGTAGGTGGGTACTAATTCCACTGTCAATATGGAATGGTGGGACTGTGGGTGAGACTGAGGGTGGTGGAATGGTGGGACTGTGGGTGAGGCAGGGTGACATCACTTCATAACTTTGGTTCTATTGGGGAGAGGGACCCTCATCAACGACATTGAAACTAGATGCTTGGCCGCCAAAGCACCTAAGCCAGATGATATATAACTGCTACTTGAAGTGTGGATAAAATATGAAGGTCCTACACCCCTTAGTTTCTGAGAAAATAGCTATTTTGTTGATGGTGCGCAGCACCGCCATTCACTCAACATTGCAAATAGCGCTGGGCGAAAATGGAATAACCCCAGGCGTCTCGCGTGACTTCGCCTTCCTATGGGCATAGATCTAGTCGAAAATTAAATCGACTCGTTCTCCGCAACTACTGAACCGATTTCTCTGAGAATTTAAATCTGGACTCCTTGATAGCATAGGAAAAGTCGCTGGTAGTTACAGAATGGTTAGAATTTTTTGTAAAAACGACCCCCTTCAAACCTATAGCGTATGGGCATTGTCGGAAATTAAATTGACTCGTTCTCCGCAACTACTGAACGGATTCCTATGAGAATTTAAATCTGGACTCCTTGTTAGCATAGGAAAAGTCGCTGGTAGTTACAGAATGGTTAGAATTTTTTGTAAAAACGACCCTCTTCAAGCCTAGGCGTATGGGCATTGTTGGAAATTAAATTGACTCGTTCTCCGCAACTACTGAACCGATTTCTCTGAGAATTTAAATCTGGACTCCTTGATAGCATAGGAAAAGTCGCTGGTAGTTACAGAATGGTTAGAATTTTTTGTAAAAACGACCCCCTTCAAGCCTAGGCGTATGGGCATTGTCGGAAATTAAATTGACTCGTTCTCCGCAACTACTGAACCAATTTCTCTGAGAATTTAAATCTGGACTCCTTGATAGCATAGGAAAAGTCGCTGGTAGTTACAGAATGGTTAGAATTTTTTGTAAAAACGACCCCCTTCAAGCCTAGGCATATGGGCATTGTCGGAAATTAAATTGACTCGTTCTCCGCAACTACTGAACGGATTCCTATGAGAATTTAAATCTGGACTCCTTGTTAGCATAGGAAAAGTCGCTGGTAGTTACAGAATGGTTAGAATTTTTTGCAAAAACGACCCTCTTCAAGCCTAGGCGTATGGGCATAGTCGAAAATTAAATTGACTCGTTCTCCGCAACTACTGAACCGATTTCTCTGAGAATTTAAATCTGGACTCCTTGATAGCATAGGAAAAGTCGCTGGTAGTTACAGAATGGTTAGAATTTTTTGTAAAAACGACCCCCTTCAAGCCTAGGCGTATGGGCATTGTCGGAAATTAAATTGACTCGTTCTCCGCAACTACTGAACCAATTTCTCTGAGAATTTAAATCTGGACTCCTTGATAGCATAGGAAAAGTCGCTGGTAGTTACAGAATGGTTAGAATTTTTTGTAAAAACGACCCCCTTCAAGCCTAGGCGTATGGGCATTGTCGGAAATTAAATTGACTCGTTCTCCGCAACTACTGAACCGATTTCTCTGAGAATTTAAATCTGGACTCCTTGATAGTGTAAGGGGTTGTGGCCTTACGGACCTGGGGGTTCTGGTCTTACGATTCGGAAAGAAAGAGTAAGACAGTGTTTCAAGTGTATGCCAACGGTTAGATTTATTACTTAATGCACACTCACGGCTGCCGGATAGTATAGAAGGGGCAGCTAATAATGATTAATGGTGATCTACATTCTGCGGAGGCCAGAAGGGCCTCTGACGTAGCGGCTGAGCCCTGGGCTTTATATAAGGACCCAGGTATTCGTCGTCAGATGTCCCCACAGACCCGGATCGGTGCTGCCACCTATCCGGAACCTGAGGAACGTCCAACGACTCGACTCACCCGCCACGCCAGACGGTACCCAACTCTATGGTTAAACAATACGTACCTCTACACCACTCCCCCAGACATTTAGGAGGGTGTTATAGTTATAGTAATATTACTAGGATAACATTTCTATATGTCTAAACCATTAGTAATAGAGGTACAACCATAGATATAACATTAACACCAAGTTAAATATGATTCGAATGTCATATACATATTCTGATAGTGTATATAGTTACATAATAATAAATTGGATGTTGTAATATGATACGAATTACTTGAATGAATAACAGTTGTATGTATCGAAACTGTTAATTAGCTTATTATACCTTTAGGATAACATATCATGTTTACGGTATAAGAAATAGGACAAGTATCATCATTCGTATACATGTGATAGTAACAGTCATGTGTAACGGAACTGTTAATATTAAATAAATCACATAATAACATCCGTATGTGTTTGTAGTTATTAATAACACATTTGATTATATAGTCTTGAAAAAGACTTTGAAAGTAACTACACTATCTAATGACATATAATCATATGAATCCGTTAAGGATTCCGTGAGTAGTACGAGTAGAACCATTTGTATTATACACTTGAAAAGAAAAAAATCACGGTGTAGTAATGAATATAATAATATATATTATATCACCATGTACCAAATAACCTCTATAACACCAGATTAATATATTTATGATACAATATGTCTCGCAGGACAATAATATTTATGTTCTGGTGTAGTTTACCGGATCTTATATTATTAATATGAACAGCAATTTGAGATCCGTACCAATAGATATGTATATACCCGTATCACAATATATAGTAAGTTATGACCATAGTGTGGATATGCACATACAAATAACATTATAGAAAAATAGACATATGACATTATGTACAATATAAAAAAAATGGTAGCTGCTGCTGGAGTCTTCTGCTGTAGTTTTCCGGATACTAGAAGGTAAGTGTGGTCAGCTAACCACGGGATGGACGTGCTAAAGTCTATGATTTCTGGTTATTAGAGTGAACACGGTAGATGAATTTGGGGCAGCTACCCACAATCCTCTGGAAGTGCTATAGTTCATAAGTATATCCGAATGGTGTAGAGTAGAAGTAAAGTGCAGATCCGGTTTTGTCAACAGTGTAGAATCGTAATCCATTTAAGTATTGTTGACATAAGTAAAAAGTCCAATATAGGCTGGTCCGGAAGTAGTAGTAACATGTAGTATAAGTCCATTCGGGAGTATAGGTGAAATGTAGAGGTAAATCGTAAAGTCCATCCTAGTAAGTGGTTAGCACAGATAGCAGCAGAAGTCTGGAACCGGCATCCGGATACGTCTGACAGCAGCAAGTCTACTATTGGATTGTTTGTAAGTGAAGTTCTGAATCCGAATAGACTATTCAGGGTACAATAAGAATTATACGGCCTGAATTATAGAATAAGCTGGTCATAAAAGGAACCCAGAACACAAAGAACAGGTGTTCATATACTAATGAAAGACATTCGCAGACTTGTAGGGTTCCGCAAAGACTATATCTGGTTATTTAGTGGAGAGAAAAAAAAATTTTAGAAAATAACCCGTAGCATGCTTAGGCGGATTTCTTCGCATGCTTCTTCTTAAGAAGAGCTAGAGCCAACTCAGGAGTGCCGTCCCACTCGTCGAGATCGACTCCGAATACCCTCATGAACTTGGTGTTCAAGTTGGTATTACGGGTAATTTCCTCTTTGACACGTTTCTCCAAGATGTGTACGTCCATAGCTGCCTTTTCTTGGGCAGCTGCGGCAGCCTCCTCCTGGGACTTTACATCGTCCCGAATGAGGGTCTCGAGGCGCTGCTTTTCAGCATCCGCAACCTCCTTCATGCACAACAGGGTATCATTAAGAAGACCCTGATGGAATTCTGTTGCCTTCTCACGGACACATTTCTCCCAGTGGGTGTAGATGGCCTTCTGGACATCTGCTTCCCCCTGGCGAGACTTCTCGAACCAAACTTCCGCATTACCGGTTTTAATGGTAATGGCGTCTTTTGGTTTCACTGGTGCAGCGACAGCCTTGGGGGGAGTCGATGTGGCCTGAGGACCACTTCCGGGTGTTGGACTTCCGGACACGCCTGCTGTTGGCATACAGTAGGTTGGAGGCTGGTTCTGCTTCAGCCCCATCTGCAGATAAAGATTTAACTGCTCTGGGGTGAAGTTAACTGGAACGGCGGCTGGAGCGGATGCGGATCCGGCGGCAGCAGGTGCTGAGGTCTTCTTGGGAAGAAGTTGACCACCCTTTCCAACGACCAAGGTCTGGCTCTCAGGTCCAGGTCCCTGGGTCAAGGACGGAAAGTTGCGGGGGTTAACTTTCCCAGGCTTTGATACTGCGCCAGCGTATCCGGCAGGTTCGGGTTTCTTGAACACAGGAGTGCCCTGAACCTGCTCATGGGGGTGCCGAGCCAGAGGAGACCTGGAGCGGTCATCTGCTCTGATTTGGCAGTGGTGGTCTGACCATTACCGTTACCACCACGGTTCTGATCCCTTCTGCTCCTTTCACGAGCTCTCTTTCCTTCCTTGCCGGATTCCTCGCATTTCTGCCAGAGAGACTCGTGCATGTCCAGCTTACCCTTTCCAGGAGTCAGGACTATCTTTGCGCGGAGTTTCGAATCCTTGGTCTTCGGAACCTCGCAGAGGACTTGGTCCCCTGGTCGGATCTCAGACCAAGCATCCTCGCTCAAACTGTCGAACTCCTTCATGAGTTCCTGATGAAGCTCCATGATACGCTTTCGGGCCCCATCCAAACCTTCTGCGTGGCATTTCTTCTGGTGCCTCGCCAGATCGCTACGTCGGCTATTTTGAACCTTCGTAGTGCACTTCTTGCCCTTCTTACCATAACTCGGATCACAAATGTAAACCGGGTGATGGTGGAAGTGGGCCTCTACCAGATGCCTTTGGAACCGGGCTGGAGTACTCCAGGTCCGGACCGAGACATCACTCGCATCCTGGCAGATAGAGAAGGGACAGGACTTCTGGTCGTCACCGTACCACTTCTCAAGAGCCCAACGCAGCTTTCTCCTCTGGTTATAAGTGTAGTACCCTTCGGTGTGGTTTAGCATAAGCCACATCTTTCGATAGGCTTTGCTCGGATTGGGGTCCTCGTCCGAAAGACGCATCCAATCTTCATCATCTGACTCATTATTTTTATTGACTGAGTCCGGGCAGGCATATAGGGTAGAGCCGTCCTTTTTTACTCCGTAGGCACAGTCAGAGAAACACGTCGGAATCCGGGTTTTGAATCCGGATTTGGCATTAGCCCATCGCTCAGCCTCGGTTTGAGTTGATGGAGTGGCCTTCTCATCATACTAAACCGAGGATTCGTGCACCGACTCCTCGTCTGACGACTCAACCTCCATGGCAGTACTACCAGTGGCTGAGGTGCTGGCTTTCGGCTCGGCTCTAGCAGAATCTGGTAGATTCTTGAGCTTCCGAGCAGCGGATCTCCTGTTCTTACTGACCTTCCAGTCTTCCTCGAGGTCGAGGCTTCTACCGGGGTGGTAGTACTGCCGGTGGCTGATGCAGAACCGGCTGTGCTTCGGGTGGCAAGCTTCAGGTCGGGGATAGGAGGTGCGGGTACTTCCGCTGCCCTCTTAGCCTCTTCCCGGGCCTCCTGTTCATTCGGCGGACGAGAACCGTCCGAAGGGCTGCACTTCGGTTCATACCTGTTAGTGAATTGTTTTGGACATCCACTAACTCCTGCTCGGTTATGTAATAACCGTCGTCCCACTGTTCAAAGTTGGCAGCGGCTTCCCGAAACTCCTTCGTGGTCCGGTACTGGGGCTGGGTGGCACAAGGACGTGGGTAAGTCTGCCCCTCGGGTTCCGAGACGCAGCCTACCCAATCAATGTTCGTCGCCTTGACGTTCCACAGAGTCTTATCCGGCTTCGGATATCCTCCGAGCAGGAAAGCTCTGTTGGCTTCGTACACTACTTCGCGGAAAGCAGCGTCCACCATGAGTCCCCGTTGGAACCACGGCCAGTCTCGGAGCCATTCGGGAGGCGTCCTATCCAGCTGGTCGGGGACCATGACGCCCTCGATAGCTATCCTCACCTTCGGGTCCAACCTAACTGGTGTACCGTCAGCATAGGTCACTTGTGCCTGTAGTTCCGGGTGGACGTACAGGTAGCGACCATCATACTCTGCAGGGAACGGGTCAGCCACTGCTGGCTTCCACTGGTCCTTCGGTCCGTCGACCTGTGCGGTCTCGCACCCAGTTGCTGCGGGTTCAACACTCGTAGCCCCTCCGGATCCCTCGGGTGGGAGTGGAGACAACAGTTTCTCTGGCTCATTCAGTGAGAATGAGGCCAGCTTCTCCTCGAACGAGCGATCCGTGGGTTCCTCCACGTCCATCATCTCGCTCTCTTCCTGTGTAACAGGTGACAAAGCTTCCGGAAAAGCTTCTGCGGACGGAGTCAGCTTATCCGGGTCACCGGATAGCTTGGCTGCAGCTACGGATTCCTCAGCCATGACTGGGGAATCACACACGGGAGTAAACTACTCCTTTTTCCGGCTTTTACGGCGCCGGGGCTGACACAGACGGAGTCTGCCTACCAGGAGACAGACTCTGGAGGAGCAGCGAGGAGTTTGCTAGCCGGTAAAATCCAAGAAGGGAGCGAGCTCTACCGTCTTGAACTTAACCGAAAAACAATATGGCGACAGGCCAGCTTTCGTGACGTCATTTCCCCGCGGCTCGCGAGGTCACGAGAGGTCAGTTGAGACTGGACACGGTGACGTCATGCGGAAACGCACGTGCTACAAGCGGAACATCAACAAACTGATTGTTTTTAGGTAGTTATCGCTCACGCCGATGACTCGTCTGGGGATTTAAGTGGAGATTATGAAAAGCTTAAGCAAATCCACCGGATTATCCGTCCACTACCCATTGGTACATCATGCGGCGGCGACAAATAAGCCTTTCGGGTCAGTTGTCATCCCCCTCCCCCTCCCCCCCGGTCAAGGGATGTTACAGTTGTCATGCGTTCCTCTAAATGTAAACATTACACCCGTTGTGTATACAGGTTAGGTCACTGCAGTCCTCTGGGCAATTCGAGGGCTGCGACGAACGTATCTCCCCTTCTCGGATAGTTCTTTATCGGACCTGACAGTCTGAAGAGCCTTTTCTAGGTGTTTCTTAGCCTTCGAGACACCTTTCCTCTTCTTTTTGTCTTCACCTGCCGAGACTTTTTTAACTCCCCCACGCTTAATCGGTGTTGGCGTGGGTGCCACTGATTCGGATCAACTTCCTGTAGTCTATGCAAAAGCGGATAGTACCGTCTTTCTTTGTTACCATACACACAGGACTACTCCATGGACTATTGGAAGGGACTATTACATCCTGTTCCAACATCTTGTTTATTTCCTCTTCAGCTACTCTCTTTTTCGCTAAAGGTAACCGTCTATACGGTATTTCAAAGGGTTCCGCATCTCCAGTATCTATTTTATGTACTACCTTATTTGTCGTACCTAGTTTCTCACCAGGTTTGGCAAAGGCAGTCCTATACTGACAGAGCAAATCATAGAACTCTTTCCGGTGTTCCGGATCTTCTAATGAAGTTTATTCATACAACTTGAGTAAGTCTTCCGAAATTTCATCATTTCCTGTTACCTTTTGTAAGTTTAACTTACTATCCGTTACAGTTTCCGAAAGGGTCACGTTTCCAAAAACTTGTCCCTTTTTCAAGTAGATAGTACTGTTTCCAGTATTGGAGACAGGTACTACTGACCAGGACGCATTTGCTACAATAGTGTCTGCAGATATTAATCCGATACTTGACAGAGTAGCTACATCCGGTTCTATCACTGCAGGCTTATTGCGCATTGCAGGATCATTTCTTACTAGCACATCACAGGCTACTCCCGGAGGGATTCGCACAGTGTGTGCCACACTAGCCATACTGCTCACTTGTCTCAGTACACATCTAACCTTTACAGGATACGGGTATTTCACACTCAACACTCCTGATTGGGGTTCCAACACAACTCCATACAGGGATGCGAAATCCAACCCGAGTATCCCCTCATCTGCTATATCCGCAACGGTGGTGCTCATGACATAGTCATGTACTCCATCCAATTGTAGCTTCACACAAGTTTTACCATACGTCTGCAAGGTACTGCCATCGGCCGTCTGAGCACTTCCTCCCGATTTGAGAGTATCATGTTCATCCGGTATAAGATCATAGAACCTCTTGGAGATACAGGAGTGGCTAGCTCCCGTATCCATGAGAAATTCGGCAGATCTTCCGTTAACAGTAAGGCAAACATACCACCGCCTTCCGTTTAAAACAGAGGGCATATCCGTGATGATCGGAACGTCATTGTTCACACCAGGAGTCGATCCACATCCTTTCAGGTATTCCAGACAAGGATGACCCGGGGGCAGGTGGGCACTACCAACCCTGGCTAGCTCATAGCCGCCTGCCTCGTTACTGATATTGGGTTTCCCCTGTGCTCCCGTGGCACCTGTTATATCAGCTTCCCTAACCTTCCGGGTGTCTACAACCACCTCGGTGCTAGGCGAGTTTGCTACTACATGCGAACTATCATCACGGATGGTGATATCATGGCAAGATTTGTCACTGGGATCCCCTTCTTTGCCCGTCGGGAGACCCCTCCTTAGTTTTCCTCTGTACTTATTCCAGAGACACCCTCCTGTCTACGAGGGACAGGTTTCTCAGCCATACATTCGGGAGCGTAGTGCCCCAGTTTCTGGCATCTGAAACATCTCCTTTGAGATTTATCAACTCTCGGTCTTTTTAGAGCTTCTGTTAATCCGGCTATTAATGTTTCCATCATATTAGTAGGAGCAACAGTGGCTGCCACAGTTGGCTTCGCCGTAGAGGTTACATTGCCAGATTGAGTCGGTCCGGAAACTGTTTTACCAGCAACGGATCCTCCCCTCCCTCTCGAATGTACCTTCCTATACCGCTTCTGTCGGTAATACTTTCCAGCTACCTGGACTGATCCAATATATTCTCCGTTTTCATCGGAGACATATTCATCCTCCTCATCAGCCTCATGCGAATCGACCGGGGCTAACTGGGAAGTTTCATATATCGGAGCAGGTGTACCTCCGTATTGAAACGGAGCTGCTCTTACCGGGTTGGGTCCTAGACCTACCAATCGTTTCTTCATGTCATGTCCATCAATTGATATGAACAGGTCACTGAAGGAAGTGTCATCCTTCCAAGAATCCCAAACTACTTGTTTGTGATCTGGATCCCGCAATCCATTGTAGAATTGTATAAACAACTCCTGTAGATAACAGTCATCGTCATGAGCCCAATTCGGACGCGCTTTTGATAGCAAGTCCTGTAGCTCCAAACCAAAGACCTTGTGAGATTCTTTAGGTTTCTGTGTCCTTTTCTTGAAGCTTACCCATGGATCTTCTCTAACGATTGATCCGAATAGGTATGCGGCACATTCGACCAATTGATCGTAGGTGCCGTATAATCCGTATGCTGCTCTCCATTGGTTGAGGGCTACTTTTCCACCTTTATTCAACCAACAGATCAAATACGGCAGAGCTTCTTCTTTTGTCCAGCCACTACAATTGACTTCGTCGACAAAAGCTTGATACCTATCCTTCCATGGATCATTGGAATCATATGGAGGGGGTATCCGTGCCTGTCTACGTGCCGGATTATTACATCCGCGTAGTCTATCTGCTTCTCGCATGCTCCAGTTCATGACTTCCATGCCATCTGCTCCCTTTCGGTATCAGTCAATGCCAAGGTTTTGGATACATTGGCTTCTATCAAAGATGGTTTGCATCCCTGCAGGCATGGAAGTTCTTCTGTTTGGCTTCCTGCCATCTCCTCCCGATCCGGATCCTCCCGATCCGGATCCTCCTGGGCCGCCTGGAGGGTTCCCTCCTGGTGGACCGTTGTTAGGATAGTGTCCGGATGAACCGCTAGGGCATCCACCACTGTAACCGGCATTTCCAGCTGTTCCAGAAGATGCATACCTAGGGTAAGAATTATTTTGATTCCATCCCTGATTATAGTTATTACCATTTTGGTAATTACTACTTCCTGACGGATTATAATTATATCTATATACATAGGAAGTTGTTCTTGGTTGGTACGTACCGCCGTTAACATTGTTTTGTGGCGGGTTTGGTCTTGGAAAACGTCCATCATTAGGACCATTACCTTGACCCGAAAGTGGGTTCGGTAATCTTGGACCTGCTGTGGACTGTGGCCGGGTTGGGAGAAATATGAAGGTGGTGTTAACATATGTCTCGGTGGTCCCGGTACTCTCGGTTGTGCTACGGGTGTATTATTGTTAGCTCCAGTAGCACTATCGTGAGTCGCTTTAATTTTATGACTCAAATCTGGTATTGGTGGTGCCGGAGCTATTGTATCCAGCACAGGAGTTGCTGGTGTAGGTGCGTTTCCATTACCTGCGGTATTATCCGGTTTCTTATAGATTCCGGATACTACATTCTTATCAGCCCCGTCATCAACGAATGGGTTGTATCTAATTGGAGTTGCATCCTTGGATGATTTACCCAACATTGTAGACACCACAGATGGATCTATAGTACCTATAGTCAGCTGGGCGGCTTCTACGTATTTGTCTAAGGTTATTGCAGTAGTCTGCAATTCCTGAAGCTCGTTCGTGAGTTTCTGTCTATCTTCCTCCAGTTGTTTATTGTAAGCTATAATGCCTACCCGGATGGTTTCATTGTCTTCAGCTTGTTTACTACACTGAATTTTCAATTTCTCTAACTCGCTCTGATAATGGCATATTTCGGATTAGAATTTTGCCTTATCAAGACTTAGTTGATCCTTCGTATCTATGTATGTTTGGATACGAATGTGTCTATTGTCATATTCTTTATTGAATGACTTTCTCATTTCCTGAAGTTTTAATTCTTCATTTTCGAGTTCCTTCATGTACTCACTCCTTCTGGCTTCGAATTCACTTCGCATGCCAGTCAGGTCTTCTTCCAGCTGAAGTTTATCATGCAATACTTCATCTTTAGCTTTGACCAAGGTATTTAGGTTCTCGTTCAAAGTTACATAAGTTTCATTTAACAACAGGACATCCGGTCGTTTAAATTCCTCACCTTCCGGTACCGCATAGGTTAAGTCGCCATCTATAGCGCTGTAATCTAATATTGGTAGTCCGGGTCTGGGTAATCTATAAGGTAGTTCTTAGCCATCACCAGTAGCTGACGTGCCGTAAAACACTATAAGGTAGTTCTCCGAATGTTACCCTTTTTGGCATCGGTGCCAGATGTTCTGGATTAGTACTACCACCAACTTCGAACATCGAATTAGTTAACTTGTCAACAAGTGATTGTTGGCCTATTAAGTTACCCTGTCTCTGTATGGACTGTTCACGTCGTACAGAGTCTGGTAGATTTTCCTCACTATCATTATAGTGGGGTTCGGGATCTCTCCAAGATGCAGATTCCGCATCTTGGGAGTTCAAATGGGTTTGGAGCACTAATGATCCATTGCCATTCTCCTGGGCAACTAATTGCCCTGCTGGGTTAGCTTCCGCGAGGCTATCTAACCCATGTACTAGCCGTTCGGACGTTATAACGTCCGGGCTATATACCAGAATTAACTGGTCACGGCACCAGTGTAAGGGGTTGTGGCCTTACGGACCTGGGGGTTCGGGTCTTACGATTCGGAAAGAAAGAGTAAGACAGTGTTTCAAGTGTATGCCAACGGTTAGATTTATTACTTAATGCACACTCACGGCTGCCGGATAGTATAGAAGGGGCAGCTAATAATGATTAATGGTGATCTACATTCTGCGGAGGCCAGAAGGGCCTCTGACGTAGCGGCTGAGCCCTGGGCTTTATATAAGGACCCAGGTGTTCGTCGTCAGATGTCCCCACAGACCCGGATCGGTGCTGCCACCTATCTGGAACCTGAGGAACGTCCGACGACTCGACTCACCCGCCACGCCAGACGGTACCCAACTCTATGGTTAAACAATACGTACCTCTACAATAGCATAGGAAAAGACGCTGGTAGTTACAGAATGGTTAGAATTTTTTGTAAAAACGACCCCCTTCAAGCCTAGGCGTATGGGCATTGTCGGAAATTAAATTGACTCGTTCTCCGCAACTACTGAACGGATTCCTATGAGAATTTAAATCTGGACTCCTTGTTAGCAGAGCAAAAGTCGCTAGTAGTTACAGAATGATTTGAATTTTTTGTATAAACGACCCTCTTCAAGCCTAGGCGTATGGGCATAGTCGAAAATTAAATTGACTCGTTCTCCGCAACTACTGAACCGATTTCTCTGAGAATTTAAATCTGGACTCCTTGATAGCATAGGAAAAGTCGCTGGTAGTTACAGAATGGTTAGATTTTTTTGTAAAAACGACCCCCTTCAAGCCTCGTTCTCCGCAACTACTGAACCGATTTCTCTGAGAATTTAAATCTGGACTCCTTGATAGCATAGGAAAAGTCCATGATGATCGCAAGCTCGAGCTACCCTCAATCTATAGGTCACACAATGGGAAACTCCTATTATTAAGGGAGATGTGATTTTTTTTTGTAAAACTGCCACTTCTTGGCCCTCGATGCCAGTGCCTGGACTGGCGTGTGCCCCCGCGTGCCAAAAAAAACCTTTATTTCGATCCATTCCTTCCTTGGCCCTTTTTTCGATGCTGACACTTAAAACAGATAGGTTTTGGCTGGCATGATGCACTCTAACTCAACAAGTATCAGGAACATGGGTCTATAATTTGAAAAAATAGAATCAGTATGCATAATGCTGGTACGTCTTATCCATGCTAGCCACCCTTTAATTCAAGCCAATAGGGTTATATTTTTGTGGAAAGTTCCCCAGCTATTAGGGGTATAAAGTCAAGGGTCATGTACGCAAATGGTTACTAAAGAACATATAGGGAGTGGACCCCCGGGAAGCATAGCTGAGCAAAACTGAGTGTCCTAGGTGTGGGGGTGACTAGAGGAGGGGAGGGTATTTTCGGCTGCTTAATCTTTGATCATGTGTCAATTGGAATTGAGTGCTTATAAATTTAATATAAAAAGCAATTTTATATTTCTGAGCCTCACAGTGAGGGTGAGGGAGGGCATTATCAACAATTGTTGCGAGTGGTATGATTTTATTGCTATAAGAGGGGTCTGTAGTTCAATTTCATATTTTACACAGAATTTATGTCTTCCGGAGGGTATTTTTGTCGGGGGGGAGGTGTTTTCGGCCACCTTTGAAGTTTGATACCTGGTGTATCAGTCTAGAGGAATATATATCATATTGTAAAAATGGCAAAATAATCAGCACCTAACAATATACCTTTAAGTGCCTAGAGTAGTGTAATGACTTTTGTCTCACTTGTTATCTTAACTCTTATTCACCATAAGTATATAACTATTTCTAATTTAGTTTTGATGTAATTTCAGATTCACAATGCCTCCGCAAATGAGCAATGTCTCAAAGTTCATCGTTGAGAGGCTCCAACCTCTGTGGGAGGAGATGGTACACTCTGACCCTGATTTGCCCAGCAAAGGGAGAGGGAAGGCAGTGATTCTTCCTCTACACAACCGTCTATACCCTGTAGTGTGTCAGCATTTCCCTAGCGATCACTTCAAATTTTTCCCCTTCTCTAATGAGGTGGAACAGAAGGGGGATCTCACAAAGTGTCTACTCTACAGGAGTATTGTCGATCTCCTTAAAAGGTACAATTTATTTGTCAATAAATGTTTTACTTAATATTTCAAATTAATTTGCTTACATTATTCATTGAAATTATAACCTTTTTTTACGTATGTTGGCATCTAGATTTGGAAATTTTATTGTGCCACCTGTACTCAGTCTTCTACCTTTTAAACCAACTCCAGTCATTTGATTGCTACAGCCACTCTAGCATTGGCTCCAGGATTTGCAGATATGCCCAGCCCTGAATAACTCCCTTTTTTCTAAAACTGCTTTAGATAATCCTTGACTTATCATAATTTATTACCCCATGATGTCGTTATTGACGTTTCAAGGGTAGACATTAACTCAGGCCCGGTGGCCAATGGCCAGTAGTTTTGGCTGCAGGGCAATGATTATTTATAGATTTTCTTTTGAAATTGGCCATTTGGCCATTATTTGAAAATACATTTCCATATACCAGACTATTGGCCCGGGTGGCCAAATGCCCAAAATGTTAGTGTCTTCCCCTGCATGTATACCATATTTCACTGTCACTTAATCAATACAACACTTTTTTATATTCTTCCAGGCAGAAGTGGGGAGTCGACTGCTTTGGAGATGGATCCTCAACCCATTGTAAGATTTATTTTCCCCACTGTAACTCTGTAACTGTAACTCGCCCTTGACTTGACCACTAGGCATGTTGGTATCATAGTGGCCCGTTTAACCACCGGGGTCTCAAATAAGCGCCAGTCTCCTATAAGCGCCGGGGGTACAGGGGTATTGAAATCAGTCTTAAGCACTGAAAATAGTGTTCAAATAAGCCCCTGTCTCAAATAAGGGCTGGCGGTAGAGAGGTATTCAAATTAATGAGTGCCTGGGGGCTTAAACTGGCCATTACGGTACCTTAAGTTGACCACCCTTGGTTATCTTCTCTCAGATATCATATGACTACCATTTGACTTTGCAACATTAACTACAATATGAATATCTTCCACTTAACAGCAACAAACCTAATTTATTCCAAAAATAACTTGAAAATATGTTCGATGGTTATAATACTTATAGTACCAATAGGCCTAGTGGTCGAGACAGGGGCGAGTTACCCTATCACCAATGTCTTTGAATTCTTATCCATCACTTTCTATTCAATTATACCCCAGTATACCAATGTTCCATATCATCCAGTAGGTATGCAATTTCTTGATCTTCAATATAAGCATTATCGACAATTTGTGATATGTTATGCCCGAATCGGACGTTCATTGGATCCAACGAATTGGCCGAAGACTGCATTCATTATTATTCATAACACATCTATATATAAAAACCAATCCAATAAGAATGACGCTGAATTATATTCTTATGAAGACAATGTATTTCACTTCTAGTTGATGAATTCGCACATGAGAATAAGGCACGGGCAAAACTCCGCAATATTGAGATGATTATCCACACACCCCTTTCTTCCCATAATCAGGATAAAGTTTTGCGGTTGCTGGACAGTATCTATGGCATCATCGAGCAATCCAAAGGTATACTTCTGAACCTTTTCATATTATAGTTTATATCCAAAATTATTCCCATTAATCATTAATCTGGGCAATTAGGAGTGAGATATTTATTATTTATTGTCTTTCCACTTCTAACAGCCTCCTCAGTTCATAAAAATGAAGTACACTGAATCTGTCCTACTTATATATATTCAAAAAAACTCTAAACCAAAATACAGAATACTTTAATATTGTCTTTTTCTCTAAAAAAATAAACTCTTCTCTCCTTTTCAGAGTTGAAATCAATGTCGAATCAACCCTCAACCTCACAGGCAGACTTTAATCGCTCCTCTCCCTCCCACAGTGGTGAGTTCAATAAGTAGACACCTTTTTCATCTTTTCATTCATTTTAGACATTTAAAATAATGATATGGACAATTTCAGTAATGTATGATCGAGATTAATTATGGTAGAAATTTTAATGCTTAATCTTAGATGCTATAAAACCTTGCGTAAAAGCCGCACCCTCAGTTAAGGAGAAAGCTATAAGCTACATCTATGCTAGTGTCGAAACCCCGCTTATAAGCTGATAAGCCGCACTCCTTTTTTAGGTTGATCCTATAAGCTGTCCCTGTGGTCTAAAATGGTCTTATACGCCGGATTTTACGGTATCATTCATGCTACAACGATTTAAGCATTTGAAGACATTTAGACATGTAAGCAACTGTCGGCAGCTTTGGAAAATAAAATCAATGCAGTCAACATGCATGCATGTCCCTTACTTACATGCCTATTGTAGCTTACATGACTTCTGGTTAATGTCAAAAGCCTTATATAAGTTAAAATATTAAAATACATTTAGAAATGGGCATAAAATGTCATTTATATTTATCTTGCATCCCTAACAAATACTGATTTCAATCATTCATCTGTGTATTGTGGTTGGTTGACATTATTCTGTATTGTAAATTGGTCACTTACATACCCATGGATGCTTACATAGATCTGTAATTTCAAATATCAATGTATTACATCGTTGTCCAAATGTCCTTTTTAATCTTCATTCTCTCTCTTCAGAGGTTGAGCCGTTACAATCACACCCAGCAACTCCATTACTTCATGACTCTTCCCACTCATCACATGCTGATAGTCTTCCAGGTATGGGCTAATATTCTCTTCACTTTAAATGTCTGTTCACTTTAAATTCGCTGATATTAGCCCAACTCCTCACTCTAGGATAATCTATGAGCCACACCCAATGCTTGAAAATTGGATAATTAGTTTTTTTTCTAGTGTCAAAATACTCTTTTATAACTGCACCCTGCCTTTTGGCCGATCCATCAACTATAAGCCATACTTTATGTTGGGTTCTGGTATGAGCCACCGTTCATATGAGAGAACTTACAGTAGTTCAAATTATTAACCTATTTACTCTTCAGAAAAACAGCAGCATCCTGCCAAAGCAGAGAAAACCTTCGACATTCAGGATCATCCATCCCTTCCTTCTCGTATAGATTCTCGTAGATGTCCAGGTAATAGCAAATTCTTTTAACTCATCATGTATTCTTACTCGTCCCTGGGAACCTTATTCAACCTTCACAACATTAACATTCAATTCATAATAATTTGCACCTTGGTTACATAATGGGGTCAATCAAGAAGGCTCCCTAAAGTTATGGAGCTTTTGAATAGGTTATAAATGACTGCCAAATGGGGTGACCCTGTTACACTATGAATATTGATTAAATAACTCTCAAAACAATTTATATTCATTCTTTCATATTTAGACACCCTAATTTGAAAATTGATCTTTCTAATCCCTCACCTACAATTCTATATCCTAAATCAGGACCGGTTCGCACCCAAAGACACACCAGGAGCAGCCATCCTTCTAATGATATTGGTGTATCTAACATGAGGCAGACACGAAGGCAAGTCAGGAGCAAGCTTCCTTCCGACAAGAACGCCGGCACATCTTATGTCAGGCAGACAAGAGGACAGGCTAAGATTTTTAACAAAATGTTAAGTTCTTCATAATCTCTGACTCAACATTGAACATTTGTCAATAACATATATGTATAGGTTTATTGGCTCAGGTCCTCCTGGGTCATTAGTGGCGCCTTTTCACGGAAAAACGTTCGCTTGAAACAATTGGTTTCAAGATGGTTTTGTAGGTTTAAACATTCATTTTTTTTAAACATTTCTTTTCTGATATGTAAAACCTAGTATATTAAGATCATGTTTTTGTCGACAATTCTCGGAAAATTTGTAGTGGTAACGCTTAAATATCTAACTGTACTGACCTCAAAATTTTCGTGCTATACTTCTTACAAAACTCTCTCCATAGACTAGCATTGTGCCGTAGATTTTAGGGGTAGAGGAGGGGTAGAGGTAACACATGGGGTCCTATGGGAATTGTCCAATTGAGACGTTTTTTTTTCAGCAGGTAAGTCTCCGTTAGTATAGCTATACTGATAACAAGTGCAGTAGACACTACAAGAAAGTTAATTTTATTGTATAGGACCATTCATGACCGCCATAATTGCTAAATTTCTCACCATTTGGTATAGAGAAGGATTATATTGTATAGGAACGTTCATATACATGGGCCATAAGTGCTCTATAGCACATGTCAAACTTTATGTTAACTGTTAAATAGGAATTGATTACAGATATTGCATTCATGTCTATGTGGACATTTGTGGACTTTGCCTCCTACTTTTTTTCTGTTCTCACCATTCATACATTAATCTGTCAACCCCTATAGTGGCCATTATATAAGGCACTCTTGGTATTTTGGAAGTTAATCTGGGTTCCGGTGGAAAAGAATTTGACAAGGTTGCACAACAGAATATATCTCTGATGCTCCAATGAGCAATTAGATGGTGTGGCCAGTTGCCAGGTAATAAACAGTATTGATTCTAAGTTGACGGGTTTTGTTGTGCTTGTGTACGAATTTTGCTACATTGTCCATCCACATAAACTAGCAATCAATAATTTGTCACCCATCCAATATTGAGATAGCACACATGCTCATCCCTGTAGTAATCCTATGTCAACCCCGCCACTTACTGTACCAGACCAACAGTTGTCCAGCCTTATCAAATGTTTGGAATATTGGTCTAAATGTTGTCCAGGCACCTTAAACTAGCAATTTGGAGTAAATAAAAGAATAATTTGTCACCCATCCGATATTGAGATAGTACACATGTTCATCCCTGTAGTAATCCTATATGAATCCCGACACATACTATACCAGACCAACTGTTGTCCAGGCTTATCAAATGTTTTGAATATTGGTCTAAATGTTGTCCAGGCACCTTAAACTAGCAACTTGGAGTGAATAAAAGAATAATTTGTCACCCATCCGGTATTGAGATAGCACACATGTTCATCCCTGTAGTAATCCTATGTCAACCCCGACACTTACTATACCACACCAAGTGTTGTCCAGGCTCATCAAATGTTTTGAATATTGGTCTAAATGTTGTCCAGGCACCTTAAACTAGCAATTTGGAGTAAATAAAAAAATAATTTGTCACCCATCCGGTATTGAGATAGTACACATGTTCATCCCTGCAGTAATCCTATATGAATCCCGACACATACTATACCACACCAAGTGTTGTCCAGGCTCATCAAATGTATGAAATATTGGTCTAAATGTTGTCCAGGCACCTTAAACTAGCAACTTGGAGTGAATAAAAGAATAATTTGTCACCCATCCGGTATTGAGATAGCACACATGTTCATCCCTGTAGTAATCCTATGTCAACCCCGACACTTACTATACCACACCAAGTGTTGTCCAGGCTCATCAAATGTTTTGAATATTGGTCTAAATGTTGTCCAGGCACCTTAAACTAGCAATTTGGAGTAAATAAAAAAATAATTTGTCACCCATCCGGTATTGAGATAGCACACATGTTCATCCCTGTAGTAATCCCATGTCAACCCCGACACTTACTATACCAGACCAACTGTTGTCCAGGCTCATGAAATGTATGAAATATTGGTCTAAATGTTGTCCAGGCACCTTAAACTAGCAATTTGGAGTGAATAAAAGAATAATTTGTCACCCATCCGGTATTGAGATAGCACACATGTTCATCCCTGTAGTAATCCTATATGAATCCCGACACATACTATACCACACCAAGTGTTGTCCAGGCTCATCAAATGTATGAAATATTGGTCTAAATGTTGTCCAGGCACCTTAAACTAGCAATTTGGAGTGAATAAAAGAATAATTTGTCACCCATCCGATATTGAGATAGTACACATGTTCATCCCTGTAGTAATCCTATATGAATCCCGACACATACTATACCAGACCAACTGTTGTCCAGGCTTATCAAATGTTTTGAATATTGGTCTAAATGTTGTCCAGGCACCTTAAACTAGCAATTTGGAGTAAATAAAAAAATAATTTGTCACCCATCCGGTATTGAGATAGCACACATGTTCATCCCTGTAGTAATCCCATGTCAACCCCGACACTTACTATACCAGACCAACTGTTGTCCAGGCTCATCAAATGTATGAAATATTGGTCTAAATGTTGTCCAGGCACCTTCAACTAGCAATTTTGAGTAAATAAAAGAATAATTTGTCACCCATCTGATATTGAGATAGCACACATGCTCATCCCTGTAGTAATCCTATATGAATCCCGACACATACTATACCACACCAAGTGTTGTCCAGGCTCATCAAATGTATGAAATATTGGTCTAAATGTTGTCCAGGCACCTTAAACTAGCAACTTGGAGTAAATAAAAGAATAATTTGTCACCCATCTGATATTGAGATAGCACACATGCTCATCCCTGTAGTAATCCTATATGAATCCCGACACATACTATACCACACCAAGTGTTGTCCAGGCTCATCAAATGTATGAAATATTGGTCTAAATGTTGTCCAGGCACCTTAAACTAGCAACTTGGAGTGAATAAAAGAATAATTTGTCACCCATCCGATATTGAGATAGTACACATGCTCATCCCTGTAGTAATCCTATATGAATCCCGACACATACTATACCACACCAAGTGTTGTCCAGGCTCATCAAATGTTTTGAATATTGGTCTAAATGTTGTCCAGGCACCTTAAACTAGCAATTTGGAGTGAATAAAAGAATAATTTGTCACCCATCCGGTATTGAGATAGCACACATGTTCATCCCTGTAGTAATCCCATGTCAACCCCGACACTTACTATACCAGACCAACTGTTGTCCAGGCTCATCAAATGTTTTGAATATTGGTCTAAATGTTGTCCAGGCACCTGATGGACATGGGGCAATCCTGACAGACATGGGACAATCATGTTAGACAAAGGGCAATCCTGACAGACATAGGGCAATCCAGACGGACATGGGGCAATCCTGATGGACATGGGGCAATTCTGATTGACATGGGGCAATCCTGAAGGACTTGGGGCAAACCTGACGGACATGGGGTAATCCTGATGGACATGGGGCAATCCTGACAGACATCGGACAATCATGTTAGACATAGGGCAATCCAGATGGACATGGGGCAATCCTGACGGACATGGGGCAATCCTGATGGACATGGGGCAATCCTGAAGGACTTGGGGCAATCCTGATGGACCTGGGGCAATCCTGACAGACCTGGGGCAATCCTGATGGACATTGGGCAATCTTGAAGGACATGGGGCAATCCTGATGGACATGGGGCAATCCTGATGGACTTGGGGCAATCCTGAAGGACTTGGGGCAAACCTGACGGACATGGGGTAATCCTGATGGACATGGGGCAATCCTGACAGACATCGGACAATCATGTTAGACATAGGGCAATCCAGATGGACATGGGGCAATCCTGACGGACATGGGGCAATCCTGATGGACATGGGGCAATCCTGAAGGACTTGGGGCAATCCTGATGGACCTGGGGCAATCCTGACAGACCTGGGGCAATCCTGATGGACATTGGGCAATCTTGAAGGACATGGGGCAATCCTGATGGACATGGGGCAATCCTGATGGACTTGGGGCAATCCTGAAGGACTTGGGGCAATCCTGATGGACTTGGGGCAATCCTGATGGACATGGGGCAATCAATCCTGAAAGACATAGGACAATCATGTTAGACATAGGGCAATCCTGACAGACATGGGGCAATCCTGATGGAGATGGGGCAATCCTGATGGACTGGGGGCAATCCTGATGGACATGGGGCAATCCTGAAAGACATGGGACAATCATGTTAGACATAGGGCAATCCTGACAGACATGGGGCAATCCTGATGGACATGGGGCAATCCTGAAGGACTTGGGGCAATCCTGATGGACCTGGGGCAATCCTGACGGACCCGGGGCAATCCTGATGGACATTGGGCAATCCTGAAGGACATGGGGCAATCCTGATGGACATGGGGCAATCCTGACGGACTTGGGGCAATCAATCCTGAAAGACATGGGACAATCATGTTAGACATAGGGCAATCCTGACAGACATGGGGCAATCCTGATGGACATGGGGCAATCCTGAAGGACTTGGGGCAATCCTGATGGACCTGGGGCAATCCTGACGGACCTGGGGCAATCCTGATGGACATTGGGCAATCCTGAAGGACATGGGGCAATCCTGATGGACATGGGGCAATCCTGACGGACATGGGGCAATCCTGAAGGACTTGGGGCAATCCTGAAGGACTTGGGGAAATCATGATGGACATGGGGCAATCCTGACAGAGATGGGACAATCCTGTAAGACATAGGGCAATCCTGACAGACATAGGGCAATCCAGATGGACATGGGGCAATCCTGATGGACATATGGGCTTGATGAACTGAGTGTATAGGGCAGATGTACAATCATATTCATGGTGTTATCCATAGTTAGGCACTGTATGCATAGATTTGCCATTGAGT
Organism: Acholoe squamosa; assembly: GCA_949317995.1. Taxonomy (NCBI): domain Eukaryota; kingdom Metazoa; phylum Annelida; class Polychaeta; order Phyllodocida; family Polynoidae; genus Acholoe; species Acholoe squamosa. The sequence goes on from OX439044.1 coordinate 57,552,612, forward strand.
ATCCATTATCTGCATGCGGTTGCCCATGGCAAAGGACAGTATGCATAGATCTGCCAATGAGTATCAATTATCTGTGTATGGTTCACCATGGTTAGCCACATTATATGGGAAAAAGTAGGAATTTCTCTATAGCGTAGATGTACAGTCAAATTCATGGTGTTATCCATAGTTAGGCATTGTATATATAGGTTTCCCATTGAGTATCCATTCTGTGTAGAGATCGGCGGAAAATGTCCTGGTTAGCCACATTATATGGGAAAAAGTAGGAATTTCTCTATAGCGTAGATGTACAGTCAAATTCATGGTGTTATCCATAGTTAGGCATTGTACACATAGATTTCCCTTTGAGTATCCATTATGTGCATATGGTTGACCAAGGTTAGATACATTATGTGGGAAAAAGACAGAATTTCTGTTCAGGGCAGATGAACAATCATATTCATGGTGTTATCCACAGTTAGGCATTGTACACATAGATTTCACTTTGATTATCCATTATCTGCATATGGTTGACCAGGGTTAGCCACATAATATGGGAAAAAGACGGAATTTCTCTTTAGGGCAGATGTACAATAATATCCATGGTGTTATCCATAGTTAGGCACTGTATGCATAGATTTCCCATTGAGTATCCATTATCTGCATGCGGTTGCCCATGGCAAACCACAGTATGCATAGATCTGCCAATGAGTATCAATTATCTGTGTATGGTTCACCATGGTAAGCCACATTATATGGGAAAAAGTTGGAATTTCTCTATAGCATAGATGTACAGTCAAATTCATGGTGTTATCCATAGTTAGCCATTGTATATATAGGTTTCCCATTGAGTATCCATTCTGTGTAGAGGTCGGCGGAAAATGTCCTGGTTAGCCACATTATATGGGAAAAAGTCGGAATTTCTCTATAGTGCAGATGTACAGTCAAATTCATGGTGTTATCCACAGTTAGGCATTGTACACATAGATTTCCCTTTGAGTATCCATTATCTGCATATGGTTGACCAAGGTTAGCCACATTATATGGGAAAAAGTCGGAATTTCTCTATAGTGCAGATGTACAGTCAAATTCATGGTGTTATCCACAGTTAGGCATTGTACACATAGATTTCCCTTTGAGTATCCATTATCTGCATATGGTTGACCAAGGTTAGCCACATTATATGGGAAAAAGTCGGAATTTCTCTATAGCGCAGATGTACAGTCAAATTCATGGTGTTATCCACAGTTAGGCATTGTACACATATATTTGCCTTTGAGTATCCATTATGTGCATATGGTTGACCAAGGTTAGCCACATAATATGGGAAAAAGTCCGAATTTCTCTTTAGGGCAGATGTACAGTCAAATTCATGGTGTTATCCATAGTTAGGCATTGTATACATAGATTTCCCATTGAGTATCCATTATGTGCATATGGTTGACCGGGGTTAGCCACATTATATGGGAAAAAGTCGGAATTTCTCTTTAGGGCAGATGAACAATCATATTCATGGTGTTATCCATAGTTAGGCATTGTACACATATATTTGCCTTTGAGTATCCATTATGTGCATATGGTTGACCAAGGTTACCCACATTATATGGGAAAAAGACGGAATTTCTCTTTAGGGCAGATGAACAATCATATTCATGGTGTTATCCATAGTTAGGCATTGTACACATATATTTGCCTTTGAGTATCCATTATGTGCATATGGTTGACCAAGGTTAGCCACATACTATGGGAAAAAGTCCGAATTTCTCTTTAGGGCAGATGTACAATCATATTCATGGTGTTATGCACAGTTAGGCATTGTACACATAGATTTCCCTTTGAATATCCATTATCTGCATATGGTTGACCAGGGTTAGCCACATTATATGGGAAAAAGACGGAATTTCTCTTTAGGGCAAATGTACAATAATATCCATGGTGTTATCCATAGTTAGGCACTGTATGCATAGATTTCCCATTGAGTATCCATTATCTGCATGCGGTTGCCCATGGCAAAGCACAGTATGCATAGATCTGCCATTGAGTATCAATTATCTGTGTATGGTTGACCATGGTTACCCACATTATATGGGAAAAAGTCGGAATTTCTCTACAGCGTAGATGTACAGTCAAATTCATGGTGTTAACCATAGCTATAGGCATTGTATATATAGGTTTCGTATTGAGTATCCATTATGTGCATATGGTTGACCAGGGTTAGCCACATTATATGGGAAAAAGTCGGAATTTCTCTTTAGGGCAGATGTACAATCATATTCATGGTGTTATGCACAGTTAGGCATTGTACACATAGATTTCCCTTTGAATATCCATTATCTGCATATGGTTGACCAGGGTTAGCCACATTATATGGGAAAAAGACAGAATTTCTCTTTAAGGCAGATGTACAATTATATTCATGGTGTTATCCATAGTTAGGCACTGTATACATAGATTTCCTATTGAGTATCCATTATCTATGTAGAGGTCGGCGGAAAATGTCCTGGAGAAACCGGGAGTCGAACCCGGGACCCTCCAGCCTGCAGGCGGAAGCTCTACCGCTGAGCTACTTCCCCGTCTGACATTCTCTACCTTCCACCTACGCCTGGATAGGTGTGATACCAAGAGCCGTCTCGGGAATATATTATACCTTCTGATTAAACAAGGAGAAGTGTCCTTTTACCTCTCAAAATGATTGACCAAACTTCCAGCAAGAGTTATATCAGTCAACTTGATATCATTAGGATTACAGCTGACTTTCCTATGTTCACCTACCGAGAGTAGATATTACACATTCTGATTGACCAACGAGAAGTGTTCTCATTCTAGCTTTCAAAATGATTGACCAAGGTTGAGATGAGTGATATCTAACCTTCCCTAAAGAGTAATTTCACTCTCCTTGATATCATTAAGGTTACAGCCAACTTTCCTATGTTTCCCTACCGAGAGCCCCATGGAGAGTAGATATTACACATTCTGATTGACCAAGGAGAGGTGTTCTCATTCTAGCTTTCAAAATGATTGACCAAGGTGGAGATGAGCAACATCCAACATTCTATCAAGAGTAATTCCACTCTCCTTGAAAATCTTTAGGGTTAAAGCCAACTTCTCTATGTTTTCCTACCAAGAGCCCCATAGAGAGTAGATATTATACATTCTGATTGACCAAGGAGAGGTGTTCTCATTCTAGCTTTCAAAATGATTGACCAAGGTGGAGATGAGCAACATCCAACTTTCTATCAAGAGTAATTCCACTCTCCTTGAAAATCTTTAGGGTTACAGCCAACTTCTCTATGTTTTCCTACCAAGAGCCCCATAGAGAGTAGATATTATACATTCTGATTGACCAAGGAGAGGTGTTCTCATTCTAGCTTTCAAAATGATTGACCAAGGTGGAGATGAGCAACATCCAACATTCTATCAAGAGTAATTCCACTCTCCTTGAGGTGATAGAGATTACGGACCATTGTCCCCAATTCTCTGTGTATCACATCATTTCTCCTGACAGTCGCCATACGGAGCTAAATGAGTCGCCATACAGACCCATTGTGTACTATCTGGCTATCAAAATGCCAACAATCTCTCAGATGATGGACCATTGTCCCGAATTCTCTGTGTATCACATCATTTCTCCTGACAGTCGCCATACGGAACCAAAAGAGTCGCCATACGGACCCATTGTGTGGCTATCACAATGCCAACAATCACACAGATGATGGACCATTGTCCCGAATTCTCTGTGTATCACATCATTTCTCCTGACAGTCGCCATACGGAGCCAAATGAGTCGCCATACGGAACCATTGTGTACTATCTGGCTATCAAAATGCCAACAATCTCTCAGATGATGGACCATTGTCCCGAATTCTCTGTGTATCACATCATTTCTCCTGACAGTCGCCATACGGAACCAAAAGAGTCGCCATACGGACCCATTGTGTGGCTATCACAATGCCAACAATCACACAGATGATGGACCATTGTCCCGAATTCTCTGTGTATCACATCATTTCTCCTGACAGTCGCCATACGGAGCCAAATGAGTCGCCATACGGAACCATTGTGTACTATCTGTCTATCAAAATGCCAACAATCTCTCAGATGATGGACCATTGTCCCGAATTCTCTGTGTATCACATCATTTCTCCTGACAGTCGCCATACGGAACCAAAAGAGTCGCCATACGGACCCATTGTGTGGCTATCACAATGCCAACAATCACACAGATGATGGACCATTGTCCCGAATTCTCTGTGTATCACATCATTTCTCCTGACAGTCGCCATACGGAGCCAAATGAGTCGCCATACGGACCCAATGTGTACTATCTGGCTATCACAAGGCCAACAATCACTCAGATGATGGACCATTGTCCCGAATTCTCTGTGTATCACATCATTTCTCCTGACAGTCGCCATACGGAGCCAAATGAGTCGCCATACGGAACCATTGTGTACTATCTGGCTATCAAAATGCCAACAATCTCTCAGATGATGGACCATTGTCCCGAATTCTCTGTGTATCACATCATTTCTCCTGACAGTCGCCATACGGAACCAAAAGAGTCGCCATACGGACCCATTGTGTGGCTATCACAATGCCAACAATCACACAGATGATGGACCATTGTCCCGAATTCTCTGTGTATCACATCATTTCTCCTGACAGTCGCCATACGGAGCCAAATGAGTCGCCATACGGAACCATTGTGTACTATCTGGCTATCAAAATGCCAACAATCTCTCAGATGATGGACCATTGTCCCGAATTCTCTGTGTATCACATCATTTCTCCTGACAGTCGCCATACGGAACCAAAAGAGTCGCCATACGGACCCATTGTGTGGCTATCACAATGCCAACAATCACACAGATGATGGACCATTGTCCCGAATTCTCTGTGTATCACATCATTTCTCCTGACAGTCGCCATACGGAGCCAAATGAGTCGCCATACGGAACCATTGTGTACTATCTGTCTATCAAAATGCCAACAATCTCTCAGATGATGGACCATTGTCCCGAATTCTCTGTGTATCACATCATTTCTCCTGACAGTCGCCATACGGAACCAAAAGAGTCGCCATACGGACCCATTGTGTGGCTATCACAATGCCAACAATCACACAGATGATGGACCATTGTCCCGAATTCTCTGTGTATCACATCATTTCTCCTGACAGTCGCCATACGGAGCCAAATGAGTCGCCATACGGACCCAATGTGTACTATCTGGCTATCACAAGGCCAACAATCACTCAGATGATGGACCATTGTCCCGAATTCTCTGTGTATCACATCATTTCTCCTGACAGTCGCCATACGGAGCCAAATGAGTCGCCATACGGAACCATTGTGTACTATCTGGCTATCAAAATGCCAACAATCTCTCAGATGATGGACCATTGTCCCGAATTCTCTGTGTATCACATCATTTCTCCTGACAGTCGCCATACGGAACCAAAAGAGTCGCCATACGGACCCATTGTGTGGCTATCACAATGCCAACAATCACACAGATGATGGACCATTGTCCCGAATTCTCTGTGTATCACATCATTTCTCCTGACAGTCGCCATACGGAGCCAAATGAGTCGCCATACGGACCCAATGTGTACTATCTGGCTATCACAAGGCCAACAATCACTCAGATGATGGACCATTGTCCCCAATTTTCTGTCTATCGCTTCATTTCTCCTGACAGTCGCCATACGGAGCCAAGTGAGTCGCCATATGGACTCATTCTGTACTCCTGACCTCTGCCACTCACCTACACCCACTGACTATAATTGTAGCACCCCTGCAACTCACTTAGACCCATTTACTACACTTGCATAACCCCTGCCACTTACCTACCCTACACATGTATGACCCCTGTCACACCCACTGACTATACTTGTATGACCCCTGCCACTTATCTGCCACTCGCTGACACCCATTTACTACACTTATATGACTCCTGCCACTCAATTACACCCATTTAGTACACTTGTTTGATCCTTGCCACTTACCTACACCAACTGACTAAACTTGTATGACCCCTGCCACTTACCTACACCCATTTACTACACTTATATGAACTCTGCCACTTACCTACACCCACTGAAAATATTAGCCCCCCCCTGAGTTTTATCTCGGTTTCTGCCCTAAGGCTAAAATCTATAGTTCTGGTCCCTCCTGTCAAAATTTTAGCCCGCCCTTCCGTTTTAGCTAGCTTTCTTTCCTAAGGCTAAGATCTATGTCTATTTCTGGTCCCTCCTGTCAAAATTTTAGCCCCCTCTTCCATTTTAGCTAGTTTTCTGCCCTGAGGCTAAGATCTATGTCTATTTCTGGTCCCTCCTGTCAAAATTTTAGCCCCCCCCTTCCGTTTTAGCTACTTTTCTGCCCTGAGGCTAAGATCTATGTCTATTTCTGGTCCCTCATGTCAAAATTTTAGCCCCCCCTTTCGTTCTAGATACTTTCTGCCCTAAAGCTATAATCTATATCTATTTCTGGTCCCTCCTGTCAAAATTTAGCCCCCCCTGAGTTTTATCTCTGTTTCTGCCCTAAGGCTAAGATCTATATTTCTGGTCCCTCCTGTCCAAATTTTAGCCCCCCCTTCTGTTTAGCTAATTTCTGCCCTAAGGCCAAGATCTATGTCTATTGCTGGTCCCTCCTGCCAAAATTTTAGCCCCCCCTTCCATTTTAGCTACTTTTCTGCCCTGAGGCTAAGATCTATGTCTATTTCTGGTCAAAATTTTAGCCCCCCCTTTCGTTCTAGATACTTTTCTGCCCTAAAGCTATAATCTATATCTATTTCTGGTCCCTCCTGTCAAAATTTTAGCCCCCCCTTGCGTTTTAGCTAGTTTTCTGCCCTGAGGCTAAGATCTATGTCTATTTCTGGTCCCTCCTGTCAAAATTTAGGCCCCCCTTTCGTTCTAGATAGTTTTCTGCCCTAAAGCTATAATCTATATCTATTTCTGGTCCCTCCTGTCAAAATTTTAGCCCCCCCTGAGTTTTATCTCTGTTTCTGCCCTAAGGCTAAGATCTATATTTCTGGTCCCTCCTGTCCAAATTTTAGCCCCCCCCTTCTGTTTTAGCTAATTTTCTGCCCTAAGGCCAAGATCTATGTCTATTTCTGGTCCCTTCTGCCAAAATTTTAGCCCCCCCCTTCCCCCTTCCGTTTTAGCTAGTTTTCTGCCCTGAGACTAAGATCTATGTCTATATCTGGTCCCTCCTGTCAAAATTGTAGCCCCCCCTTTTGTTCTAGATAGTTTTCTTCCCTAAGGCTAATATCTGTCTCTTTTACTGGTGCCTCCTGTCAAAATATTAGCCCCCCCCCCTGAGTTTTATCTCTGTTTCTGCTCTAAGGCTAAAATCTATAGTTCTGGTCCCTCCTGTCAAAATTTTAGCCCGCCCTTCCGTTTTAGCTAGCTTTCTCTCCTAAGGCTAAGATCTATGTCTATTTCTGGTCCCTCCTGTCAAAATTTTAGCCCCCCCTTCCGTTTTAGCTAGTTTTCTGCCCTGAGGCTAAGATCTATGTCTATTTCTGGTCCCTCCTGTCAAAATTTTAGCCCCCCCCCCTTCCGTTTTAGGTAGTTTTCTGCCCTGAGGCTAAGATCTATGTCTATTTCTGGTCCCTCCTGTCAAAATTTTAGCCCCCCCTTTCTTTCTAGATAGTTTTCTGCCTTAAAGCTATAATCTATATCTATTTCTGGTCCCTCCTGTCAAAATTTTAGCCCCCCCCTTCCGTTTTAGCTAGTTTTCTATCCTATGGCTAATATCTGTCTCTTTTACTGGTGCCTCCTGTCAAAATTTTAGCCCCCCCCCTGAGTTTTCTCTCTGTTTCTGCCCTAAAGCTAAGATCTATATTTCTGGTCCCTCCTGTCAAAATCTTAGCCCCCCCCTGAGTTTTCTCTCTGTTTCTGCCCTAAGGCTAAGATCTATATTTCTTGTCCCTCCTGTCAAAATTTTAGCCCTCCCTTCCGTTTTAGCTAGCTTTCTTTCCTAAGGCTGAGATCTATATCTATTTCTGGTCCCTCCTGTCAAAATTTTAGCCCCCCCCCTTTCGTTCTAGATAGTTTTCTGCCCTAAGGCTAAGATCTATATCTATTTCTGGTCCCTCCTGTCAAATTTTAGCCCCCCCCCTTCGGTTTTAGCTAGTTTTCTAGCCTATGGCTAATATCTGTCTCTTTTTTTGGTGCCTCCTGTCAAAATTTTAGCCCCCCCCTGAGTTTTATCTCTGTTTCTGCCCTGAGGCTAAGATCTATATTTCTGGTCCCTCCTGTCAAAATTTTAGCCCCCCCTTCTGTTTTAGCTAGTTTTCTGCCCTGAGGCTAAGATCTATGTCTATTTCTGGTCCCTCCTGTCAAAATTTTAGCCCCCCCCCCTTCCGTTTTAGCTAGTTTTCTAGCCTATGGCTAATATCTGTCTCTTTTTCTGGTGCGTCCTGTCAAAGTTTTATCTCTGTTTCTGCCCTAAGGGAGTGGTCATTATTTATCAACAGGGGGGGTGGTGGGTTTTCGCAAATTTTTTACACCCCCCCCTCGATGGCAGTAAAAAAGTTTTTGCACCCCCCCCCCGCGCCAGAGGCACGGAGAGTTTTCGCGCCCCCTCTTTGATCCATAGTAGCGCGCGGGCTTTTTTGCTAAAAAAAGGGTAAATTTTTTTAGCTCCCCCCTCAACAGGGGTCAAAACTTTTTTAGCCCCCCCTCGAGAGGGGTCAGAATTTTTTACGCCCCCCTGAAACCCACCACCCCCCCCCCTTTTGATAATAAATGACCACTCCCTAAGGCTAAGATCTATATCTATTTCTGGATAGCTGGTCAAAACTTTCAGCTAGTTTTCTACCCTATGGCTAATATATGTCTCTTTTTCTGGTGCCCTCATCCGTGCGCAAACCATCCAGCCCCCCCTGTTGTTAAAATATGATCACTCCCATAGGCCTATTTATCAACATGGGGGGTGGTGGGTTTTCGTGCAGACAATGCCCATAGGCCTAGGCTTGAAGGGGGTCGTTTTTACAAAAAAATCAAATCATTCTGTAACTAGCAGCGACTTTTCCTATGCTCACAAGGAGTCCAGACTTAAATTTTTATAGAAATCGGTTGAGTACTTGCGGAGAACGATTCAATTTAATTTCCGACAATGCCCATAGGCCTAGGATTGAAGGGGGTTGTTTTTACAAAAAATTCAAATCATTTTGTAACTACCAGCGACTTTTCCTATGATCACAAGGAGTCCTTATCGAAATTTTTATAGGAATCCGTTCAGTAGTTGCAGAGAACGAGTCGATTTAATTTCGGACGTTGCCCATAGGCCTAGGCTTGAAACAAGTAAATTTGACAAAAAATTCAAACCATTCTGAAACTAGCAGCGACTTTTGCTTTTGTCACAAGGAGTCCCCCTCTCACAATAGGTTGAAAAAAAATGACCCTCCCCCTCTGAAAACCCCTAAAAATTTTAGCCCCCCCCCTTCCCCCTTCCGTTTTAGCTAGTTTTCTGCCCTGAGGCTAAGATCTATGTCTATTTCTGGTCCCTCCTGTCAAAATTTTAGCCCCCCCCCTTCCGTTTTAGATAGTTTTCTCCCCTAAGGGAGTGGTCATTATTTATTAACAGGGGGGAGGGTGGGTTTGAGGGGGTGGGCGTAAAATTTTCAGATCCCTCCCGAGGGGGGGGCTAAAAAAATTTTAACCCCTCTTGAGGGGGGGGCTAAAAAAATTCACCCTCTTTATAGCAAAAAAGCCCGCGCGCTACTATAGATCTAAGAGGGGTGTGAAAACTCTCCGCGCCTCTGGGGCGGGGGGTCCGCGCGGAAACCCACCACCCGCCCCCCTGTTGATAAATAATGACCACTCCCTTAAGGACCTGTCAGACTGGTCGTAGGAAGATTAGAGCTCTGACCCGACTTTTCGGCTGGAAAATCGGGGATAAAATCGTATAGTGTGGCTTAGTTCTACGACCACC